>OX243823.1:6099888-6267388 GCA_945859605.1 Lumbricus rubellus | reverse complement strand
GGTATTGACATCGTTTTGCAGGGCAAGTTCAAACACGGTCGGGATCGCTCGAGCGCTTACCTGAATACATAGATATATACGGGGGGGGGTTGTGGTGGGGGAGGGGATGGAATGGGGAAGAGTGTGGCCATGTACGACAGTTGAACTCTGTTTCTGCAACCAATGATGAGAAATGATGATGCAGATTCAGATTCAGATGCAGATTCAGATGCAGATGATAATGCAGATGCAGATGATGACGACGACGACAACAATGATGATGAGGAGGAGGACACGACGATGATGATGACGATGATGATGATGATGATTGACGACGACGATGCAGATGATGACGATGATGATGATGACGACGACGATGATGATGATGATGATGATGACGATGATGAAGATGATGACGATGATGATGATGAAATCATTGATGATGATGATGATGATGATGACGATGATGATGATGATGATGACGATGACGACAACGACGACGACGACGATGATGATGATGATGATGACGACGACAACGACAACGATGAGGATGATGACGACGATGATGACGACGACGACGATGACGATGATGAGGAAGTGAAATGAATCGGGTTGCTTCTTCTGCGTTGTCTGCAGTGTCACACCGAGAGAAAAAAACGATTGTTGCTCGGTGTTGCTATATATGTATATTGCTCCAAGTAAAAAATCGACAACAGTTACTTCCTGTGCTGCAGGTGAACTCTGAGAAAGCCGAGATCGAGATAAAAAATAGACTAATCAGACAGCTGACTAAAACAATAGCCTATACTCTAAAAAGCTGTCTCTGAGGTTTATCTCACGCGTATTACGCCTGTGGCCTAATCCTGAGATAGTCCTATTTCCTTACATTAGGCCACGTGTTTGCTGTGGTTGGTCTATTGATGTCTATAATAAACTATAATAATATGATGTCTATATATATATATATATGTATATATTATATATATATATGTATATATTATCTAACTGCTTTGTAGGTCCATTGCTGCCACAAGCAGGTATACGTTGGTAATGGCCTATAATTAAATGACATGCAGAAGCTCTCAGACATGTTGAAGCCGTTAGTTTGAACTGTGATAGGCCCTAACTGCAACAAGACTATCGCATATATTAATAGGACCGACAATAGTCCGACATATATAAATATATATATACATATATATTGTAAACCCATAACAGGCCTATTTTAATCGATTGCCGTAGTCGGTCTGTAGTCCAGCAGCAGTCTTCATACCAATTTCTATAGCCTAATTTATAGGCCTCTTTAGGCGTTTCTCTCTCCCCGAGGCCTCTGCACTGAGAGCGCCTCTGAGTAGTCCATACTGCGAGAAAGGCGCTCTCTAAATGACTAGAAATACGATTCGATATGAACACGACAATCGCCGCGTGACGACAGCTTTTTAGAGAATAGGATATTGTTTTAGTCAGCTGTCTGAAGATTCTATTTATTTTTTATCCCGATCTCGTCTTTAAATCTCATCAGGCGCAAATTCTATTATTATGCCCGATGGCGCATCTACAAAAAGGAGCTGCATGTATATAAGACGCTTGCTAATACATTTGCACTGATACATTTATACGTCTCCGGTGTTTCGTGTTTGCCTGCATGTCTGTCACTCTTTCTGCCTGCATGTCTGTCTGCCTGCCTGTCTGTCTGTCTGTCTGTCTGTCTGTCTGTCCACATTTCTGTCACTTTTTCTGGCTCTGTCTGTCTGTCTGCATTTCTTTCTACCTGTCTGTCTGTATGTCTGCCTATACCTAGACTGTCTTTCGCTCTAAACTGAAAACCTATTTTCCCAGTCTACCTGTAGTTCTCAATGGTCTGATGAACTTCAGTGTGCGCTTGTGAGAGTTTTATACAGGAGGACATTATGGTATTAAGTACCAGCTGTATAATGCATCATGTATTGATTCGGCAAAATTAACTTCTCGCTCTTTGTCGTCTTCCAGGGCTTTTTTAACGTGCAGTTGTACACAAAATGTGCAGTTCTAAATGGATTTGTGCAGTTATAGAAGCACTTCTGTACAGTTAAAACTGGCAAAAATGGTCATTGTCCTCCGATTGGAAGTAGATTTACCATGAAGGATGGGAAGGAAAAGAAGGAGTTGTGCAGTTCTAAACATTTCTTTAAAACATCCCTGTTGTCTTCTCAAATAAAACGACAGAGAATGTCAGCGTTCGCTCTCAGCTGCTTTCATGCTTGGTTCAAGAGCCTGACTTCTCATGTTGTCATGACAACCGTGTACAGCTTAACTGATTGACTTCTCAGCTGCTGTCATGACAACGGCGTATTGCTTAGAAAGCTGAAAATTACTTCCGCCGTTTTCAATCCTGTTTTATAATCACACTCATCGTCGTCGTTGTCGTGTCATCATTAGTCGTCGCTGCTGTAGAAAATTGACTAAATTGGTAAGGTTATATCTCCAAGACGACAAGGCTGCATAGCCCATGCATTCGGTGGAGCGAGGGGACCGCGACATTCATTTTTGGAGCCCGAAGAGTAGAAAATAGCTTTGGAATAAAAACTGTTTCTCGGAAGACATTTATAAGCCGCTTGTTTATTTTCGAGCGACTTGATGTTTTAGCTTAAATGGCAGGTCGACTTTTGGCAGGATAAGGGCTTGCCGCCTAAGTATTTTAAATATAAACATGGAAAGATTTAAAAAAAAGAGTAGGACGGTTTAAGTGAGAGCGATGGTGAGAGACAGACAGAGAGACAGAGAAAGACAGAGAGACAGAGACGGTGAGACAAACAGACAGACAAACAGACAGACACAGAGCATGATATATAGTGATACACAAAAGTTATTATATTTTCAAATATAAATATTTTATGAAATAGCCTATACAGATATCCTCCTCTATTTCTAAGCATCTCTTGCGCATTAATAAATCTCTTAGAGATAATAATGTCCTACTATTTTAAGTGTAAGGTAAACGATTTAATTTCTCTTAGGATAAGAGCTACTAATAATTATCCACAAATAGTAGGCTATTTACAGGCTACTGAATGCAATATTCATTGCTATGGTGAATATTGTAAAACGAAATAATTGTGGTCACTGTGATCGAGATCTTGCTTTAACCCTTTAATGCCGGAGGGTATAGGATTTCCCATACCATTTACTACCATCTCGGCATTAATTAACATTATTATTTGCGATCGCGTGACTACGAAAACTCTCACAAAGTCAAACGTCTTCAGGCATTCTAAGAGAATTTTAAGAGATAGTATAGAGGGATTTTCAGTATTTTATCAGAATTTAGTTGAATAACGAGTTAAGACTAAAAAAAATCATAAGCAATGAAAACTTTTTCACTTTTAGATACAAGTCTTTTTGCGGTTAATGTTCAGATCTCACGAGATTCAACTTATTCAAGTCCATAATAATATTAGACTATTATTTTATCATTCGTCTTTAAATTTCTTCACAAACAATAATATAGGCCCTTTAAAGAACAGACAGAATCGCTTTTCAGAGCTGAATCGGGAACAACGAGAATTTAGATAATCTTTATTTTCTCGAAATATCTCGCGCGACATTATTTTGAGTCAAATATCGCATTACGCGACTCCATGCAGGAGAGTTACCAAGAAATATTTTTCGGGAGGGGGATTTTCAATTTCCGGGTCTTGCCAAAAACATGGTCGCAAAATACGCCGAGTTATAGTTTTAAAGTAAGGAAATTAGTTATTTGACGCGAAAACGGTAAAAGACTATAAAGGCCTATCCAAATTGCAAATCGAATTGCGGAATTTTGATTAATAGAATCTGTTCTGTTCTTTATTTGGGAATTTGTGTGCATGTATGTGCGCGAGCGCGCCATTGGCGACTCTCCTGATTCTATAGGCCTAGGCCTACGCATTGTCTTGCATATCGATTATATCACTTTTTCTTTAAATTATATTTAGCCTATATTTAATACCGTGTGTAAGCTAGCGCAGAGAACGCCCTGTAATAAATTTAGTGGTGTAATACAAAGAACTTACATGTAGCCTACATGTAAATTTTAAATGATGTGAATATTTATAAACTCAGAGTGTATACCTGACGACGTTGTTGGAAGAAAAAGAGGTCTTGCAAGGTTAAAGTTATCTCAGACATTAGAAACTGGAATAAAAAACGGTCACCATTTGAAATTAGCCTAGGTCTTATTATTATACCGTACTTAACGCCAAATTCGCCCCAGAAAAATCTCCCTAATAATAATAATAATAATAATGCCTGGGCTCGACGAGGCCGTAGTACTCTGTTTTAGAGGAATAGAACAATGATAATGATAATAAAAACAATAATAATAATAATAATAAATAAATAATAATAATAATAATAATAATAATAATAATAATAATAATAATAATAATAATAAAACTTACACACGGTATTAAAAACCACCAGGTCTTCTTCGCACGGATGGTAGACGACCAGACGGCCTTACCATGATTCCATGGCGTGCGGGTCGTCATCTTGTGTGGGATGCGACAGTGGTTGACACACTTGCACCATCATATATCCAGGCCACGGCTTCGACGGCGGGCGCGGCAGCCGAGATTGCTACGGAAAGGAAAAACACTAAATACGTCTCTCTTGTAAACACTCACTTTTTCATTCCTTTAGCCTTTGAGACTTTAGGTCCCATTTGCAGTATTGGCCTCGACTTTTTGTCTGATTTAGGCCGCATCCTAACATTGTCGTCTGGTGATATGAGAGAGACCTGTTTTTTGCTGCAACGCCTCTCTATTACTGTCCAGCGCTTCAACTCGGTGGCCTTTAGAGGCACTTTAGCCGAGTCAGACCCAGAGGAGAGCTAATAACTTTTATCATCATTTAGAACAATGACTACCATAATAATAATAATAATAATAATAATAATAATAATAATAATAATAATAATAATTAATATGTTGTCTTGAAGATATTAAAAGAATAATAATAAAAAGAATAATAATAAATTATATTTAAAAATAATAATAATAATACTAATAATAAAAATTTAAAAAAAAATAAAATAATAATAATAATAATAATAATAATATTAGTCGGACCATCAGTTGACCGTGTTAGTCATATTCATTAAGCTTTACGCTATTTATACTTTTTATCCGTTTAAAACCATCGTCAGAACTGGATTTTTCGATATTTTGTTGTTTAAAGATCTTGTGACTACGAAAACTTTATTCATCACAGACGATCTGTACAGGTTTCAATTTATTTCGATTGGATTCAAATTATTTTTCATCATGGGCGATCATCGCAACACTTAAATACCACCGTCCTGTTTAAATGGCCGGTGACGTTTACGTTACCATGACGACGTACCGTTTTTTCAAGGCGGATCGTAACTGTTTACGTTTTCGTTTGAAATAAGATATTTATCAGCGCAAACACAACATGAACAAAAAACAATCTAAGGGTAACGGAACTTGCCGTGTTTGCTGGGCAAAGTTTAAAACTCATTCATCTGATGGCACCGTTCATCGTCACGGTCCTAGGCCTTCGCCCTGCCCCGGTTCTAGTCAGCCGTCAGCAGAGTCATTAGCCCCCAACGCAGTTTTATCTGGGGTCCAAACAGAAGCGGGTGCTAACAGCCTCGTTGACCATTCTTCTCACTCCCTCTCAACCCCTCTTCAGCCGAGAATAGGAAATAATGGAGTCACTGACATAGGAGGCAGCCAGCATACGACCGTTATGGGAGAGGGCATGATTCAACATCCGAACATCACAACGAGGCTGCTCAAGCACATCCCGAAAGGGGCTAGATCCGAGTCCGGAAGGCTTTTGACAAACATTATTAGCAGCATCATTTCGAATCCTATGAAAATCGAAAGCTGGCGAAATCTCTTGGCCTTTACAGCCATAGTTCTGGAACAACCAACTCGTGGTGGAAAACGGCACAATTTGACGTCTTGCATCAGAAAACGGATAACGGATTTCCATCATTTGCTGCCAAATAAGCTTCCGGATATTTACGATCAAAACAAATCAGACATCTATCCTACAAAGACTTCGCTCAGCGTCGAACATAAGATGGCCGCAGCAGTAGCGGCTAAGATTGAAGAGGGCAACATCAGGGCCGCGACACGAATTTTGTGCTCGGGAGATGCTCCAGCTCCAATCAATGAAATTACGCTTGATGAGCTTCGATCAAAACACCCGTCACCACCCTCTGATCGACCCCCGATGCCTGCTCCTCCTTCTTCGACCGAGGCCTATCAGGCATCTGAAACGATGGTCCACGACCAGATACGGCACTTCCCACCGGGCTCGTCAGGTGGTCCCGATGGCCTAAAGCAGGGGTGTCAAACCTTTTTTAGTGGCGGGCCAGTTTGAACATCTTCTAACAAGTGGCGGGCCAGTGTGAACATTTTCAATCAAGTGGCGGGCCATGGTGTCGAAGCTCCTGAGCAAAATTGGGTAGTGATCTGAGAGGGAGCTTCGAGCTTGGTCAGCCAATTCGCAGAAAAGTACAAATATTGCGAAAACATCTTGATTCAATGTCCACTTTTCGCTTTTTATTAAATTTTGACAACATTTTAAATAATTTTTTAATCTTTAGGGAAGGCTCCGCGGGCCAGAAAAAAATCGTCGGCGGGCCAGAAATGGCCCGCGGGCCAGCTCTTTGACACCCCTGGCCTAAAGCCACAACACGTTCTAGAAATGATCAACACAAAGGACACCGGACCGGAGCTGTTGTCCGCCATCACGGGTCTGGTCAACGTTCTTTTAGCTGGAAAATGTCCGGCAGAGATGCGTCCAATTCTCTTTGGTGGCACCCTCTTTGCTCTGAAGAAAAAAACTGGCGGCCTACGACCAATAGCCATCGGCTACTATTGGCGCAGACTAACCTCTAAATGTGCCAACAAATATGCGAGCGACCAAGCAGCAGCTTATCTATCTCCGAAACAACTGGGTGTTGGAATTCCAGGCGGATGCGAGGCAGCGGTTCATGCAACCCGTAGGTTTATCACAAACATGGATGACGAAAACATCGTTGTGAAACTCGATTTATCAAACGCCTTCAATAGTCTCTACCGAGACCGCATGCTGGCTTCAGTGATCGAAATCTTACCCGATCTGGCTCCATACTGTTTCCAGTCCTACGCCGATGAATCAACATTACAATTCGGCGGCTACATGGTTCAATCTCGAGTGGGGCCTCAGCAAGGCGATCCGCTGGGACCCTTGCTTTTCTGCCTGCCTCTGCAGCCTATTCTTCTTCAGTTGGCTTCACCCCTATCATTCGGATACCTCGACGATCTCACCTTAGGTGGGAAGGCGGAAACGGTTGCAGCCGATGTCGACTTCATCGAGAGATCGTGCTCCACTATGGGCCTGACACTTAATCGTTCCAAATGCGAGGTGATAGCACGTAACAATAACAACACAGGACACGACTCAATGAGAGAGTTCAAACTAATTGATGTGGATGAAGCCCAGCTACTCGGCGCCCCACTCTCATCGGGAAAAGCACTGCAGCAATGTCTTGAGAGTAGAACCAAAGAACTGGAGGAGAGTCTGTACAAATTAACTTTCATAGCAAGGCAGGACGCACTCCTAATTTTGAGAAGTTCGCTGGGTGCGCCTAAAATTATTTACACTCTCCGATGCCATCCAAGCGACAAGCATCCCGAATTGGAGACTTACGACACCAAACTACGCCAAGGCTTAGAAAAGATTCTCAACATTTCTCTAGACGATAACCAATGGACACAAGCCTCATTGCCCATAAAGATGGGTGGTCTGGGGATTCGGAGAGCGTCTTCGCTAGCACTTCCAGCCTTTCTGGCTTCAGCTGCAAGCACTCTCCCTCTCCAGACTCTCATTCTCAGTTCTATTAATCTCGAACATGACTCACACTTTCAAACGATGACAACCGAGTGGCGTTCCAAGACAGAATTTGATGAAGCCGGAATCATGCCAACAAATCAGCAAGCATCATGGGACAAACCTTTGTTGGAGAAAACTGCGAAGACACTGCTCGAAAACACAGTGGATGTATATAACATCGCACGACTAAAAGCAGTCTCATCGCCCCATGCTAGTGACTGGCTCCATGCGTTACCGATAACCGCATGTGGACTACGTCTGGATAACGAGGATGTTCGAGTTGCCGTCGGTTTGCGACTTGGGGCCGCAATATGTGAACCCCACACTTGCGCCTGCGGAGCTCAAATTGACGCCAGAGGCAGCCACGGCCTGTCTTGCTCTCTCGGCTTCGGTCGAATAGCTCGACATAATACGATCAATGACATTGTATACCGCTCCCTTTCAAAGGCAGGAATACCGTCCATTAAAGAACCACCAGGTCTTCTTCGCACGGATGGTAGACGACCAGACGGCCTTACCATGATTCCATGGCGTGCGGGTCGTCATCTTGTGTGGGATGCGACAGTGGTTGACACACTTGCACCATCATATATCCAGGCCACGGCTTCGACGGCGGGCGCGGCAGCCGAGATTGCTACGGAAAGGAAAAACACTAAATACGTCTCTCTTGTAAACACTCACTTTTTTTATTCCTTTAGCCTTTGAGACTTTAGGTCCCATTTGCAGTATTGGCCTCGACTTTTTGTCTGATTTAGGCCGCATCCTAACATTGTCGTCTGGTGATATGAGAGAGACCTGTTTTTTGCTGCAACGCCTCTCTATTACTGTCCAGCGCTTCAACTCGGTGGCCTTTAGAGGCACTTTAGCCGAGTCAGACCCAGAGGAGAGCTAATAACTTTTATCATCATTTAGAACAATGACTACCGCTTCTGTTGTTTATTGTTCTTTATGTGTCTGATGTTGTTTGTCGGAAATATTAAAAGGATTATAATAATAATAATAATAATAATAATAATAATAATAATAATAATAATAATAATACTAATAATAATAATAATAATAATAATAATAATAATAATAATAATAATAACAATAATAATAATAATGATAATAAGGGTCGAAAGTCGAAACGCAATTATTGTTTCCGTCACATCGACTGAACACAGCCGGCGTTTTCCGTTCGCGGCGAATGCAGGTAAAACGAACGAAGGTCTAGAATTACCTGTAATCTGCGAGATTGCCGGAATAAGCCTCATCATCTTTCGTCTCCTTCATCCTCCTCCTCGGTGGCGGTGGGCGCTGCAGCTGCTTCCGAGAGAGCGAGCGAGCGACACGAGCAGACGATGACACGGAAGGAGGCCACGATGGTGGCGTTGCAACGGCGGCCGAGCCGGGTCTGTCCTTGCGCCGACGAGTCGACCACCACCTGCACCTGGCCTCCAACGCTTTGTCATAAGGACCGACGGCGGGGAAGGCAGACAAGCAGGCAGGCACGACGACGTGGCGGTCATCGGCGTAAGGGTCTTAGCCGCGCCGCGTGCGTGGCCCGCGCGCCCCAGCCAGTGTACGATAACTGCCCCTCGCCCTGCATGTAGAGCCCTGCCGTGCCGTGCTGCGGCGCCCGGGGAGGGGAGGCCAGCTGCAGGGGGTGACGGAGCTCTGTCACGTGCCATGGACAACGATGGAACAGTATGTCCACATATAGTATATTACTGTAATATACTATATGTGGTATGTCTGTGGAGGAAGGGATTGGGGCGATGGTAGGAGCGAGAGGGAAGGACGTGGGGGGGGGAGGTGGAGAGGAGGCAGAAGATATAGATAGGAAATGAAAGTAAAAAATTGAAGGATAGGAAGCAGATAATACTGCGGACAAGAGAAAATGGAGGGGAAGATGAACGGAGGAGAAGGGGAGAGATGCAGGAATAAGAGGGGGAAGGTTTGGAGAGTAAGGGTAAAGTGAAGGGTGCAGCGAGGAGGAAATCGGAGGAGCTGGAAATATGGGGGGAGGGCTGCGGAAGACAGGTAGGCCTATATGTAGATGGGATTCATCATGGGAAAGAAAATAGAAGTGGTAAAAAGAACACGACCCAATACAAGGGGATTAGTTAGAGGAGGATAAGCATGCGGGTGTGGAAGAGGAGGAGGACTAGGCTGATGAGTAGGAGGAGGACGACGACGAGGAGGAGGAGGATGACGAGAAGGAAGAGGAGGAGGATGACTAGGAGGAAGAGGAGGAGGACGAGGAGGACGAAGAGGACGCGGAGAAAGAGGATGGCGATGAGGACTAGGGTGAGGAGGAATAAAGAGGGAGGCGAAGCAAGGAAGAGGAGGCAATGAGCAGACTATAGAAGAGATGAGAAGAAGAAAGATGAGAGAGAGGATTTACTATCGAATAGACGAAAGGGGAAACGAGATACTGCGGGGTAGGAAGATAATGAGCAGAAAGAGGATTAAAGTGGACGGGATTAGGAGGATTAAGTGGATGAAGAGGAGGTGGAGGAGGAGGAGGAGACGACAGGGAAGCATGAGTGGATTGAAGAGAAGTAGAGAACAATGAGGGGGCGGAGAAGTAGGATGAATAAAAGGTCAATGAAAAGGAATAAGAGGAGGAGGAGAAAGAGAAGGACGGAGCGGAGGAGACGGAGGAGAGGGGGAAGAGAAGCCAGCGGAGAAGAGCAGAAGATGAAATAGAGGGAGAAAGAAGAGGAAGACGAGGAGGAGGAGGAGGAGGAGGAGGAGGAGTAGTAGTAGTAAAAGAAAGAGGGGAGGAGGAGGAGGAGGAGGAGTAGTAGTAGTAAAAGAAAGAGGGGAGGAGGAGGAGGAAGAGGATGACGAGGGAGGAAGAGGATGACGAGGAGGAGGATGACGAGAAGGAGTAGGACGACGAGGAGGAGGAAGAGGAGGGAGGAAGAAGACGAGGAGGAGGAGGAGAAGAAGGAAAGAAAGTATATATATATATATAATTATATAATTATAATTGTGTATATACAAAATATTATACATATATGGCTGTGTATGAGAACGAGTTGGTGATGTAAGAGTGGGAGGAGGAGCAGGAAGAAAAGAAGGAGAAGAAGGAAGAGGAGATGGGTGAAGAGAATAAGGAAGAAGAAAATCGCTGCGACAGGTGCGTGAAGGGAAGCAGCAGCAGCAGCAGCAGCAGGTATCGCATCTCATGGAATGATGATGACTCCGTGACGCTCTTCATATCTAGTCACGACCACAACGACAAATGATTATAACGACGACGACGATGATATAAACGAAACTGCTGAAGGACGGTTGCATCGGGTAGCGTAAGGTTTCGGTGCGTCGTCTTATTCTTCGAGTTTTACTTTGAATATAGAAGGCTATTAATAGCCTACATGTACGTCTGTCAACTTGCGTATCGTTTTGTCCCCTCCTTAATTGTCAGCTTTTGTCGGTCTGTGTATGTACACATACGAACATGTGAGCATATGGCTGCTTCGTTGCCTGCGCTTCGTTCTCATTGTGTATCTTAGTACATTTCTGACATTTCATTCACTTCGCAGTAACTTGTTTGTCTGTCTGTCTGTCTGTCTGTCTGTCTGTCTGTCTGTCTGTCTGTCTGTCTGTCTGTCTGTCTGTCTGTCTGTCTGTCTGTATGTCTGTCTGTCTGTCTGTCTGTCTGTCTGTCTGTATGTCTGAAAGTCTGTATGAGACTAAAAGTCTGCGTTTGTTTGCTCCTTTGTTTCTTTCTCTCTTAAAGACTTAATCTGTCAGTCACTTCTGCCAGTCTGTCTGTTTGCATGTCTATCCGTGTGTGTTTGTGTGTGTGTGTGTGTGTGTGTGTGTGTGTGTGTGTGTGTGTGGGTGTGTGTGTGTCTGCCACCCTGACTTTATGTTTGTTTGTCTGCCTATCTTTTATCTGTATGTCTCTTAGTTCGTCTGTCTGCCTGCCTGCTTTCTTATATGCCTGTCTGTCTGTCTGTCTGTTTGTTTGTCTGTCTGTCTGTCTACCTGCCTACCTGTCTGTCTACCTGCCTGTCTGTCGATTTATCCGTCTGTCCCCAAGCGGCGCAGTCTTTGGAGCTCGATGGGCAAGACTTGAGAGCCGGGGTGAGGGTCGCAGCAGTGGCATCATAGCTGCTGCTGCTGCTGCTGCTGCTGATAACGTGACTTGGCGTCGTATGGCTTCTGTGAATCATCTGAATTTGTACAGGTGCGCCGCCGCTAGTCGTCGCCACCATCAGCCGTCGTCGTTGAAGAGTCGGTCGTCAGGTGTCGCTGCTGCAGTGTGAGAAGCCATGCGCATGCGTGAGATAGGACGACGAACCCTCGACGTTATGCCATCGGGTCGACAGACTGTGCCATTATCTACACAGACCCACGTACCTTCCCTACCTACCTCTATCTTTGTCTATCTGTATGTCTGTCTGTCTATATATGTCTGTCTGTATTTGTTTATCTTCTGTCTGTCTGTGTCTGTCTGGCTGTCTCCCTCCCTCTCCCTCCCTCCCAATCTATCTCTGTCTGTCTCTGTCTGTTGCGCGCGCTCTCTCTCTCTCTCTCTCTGTCTGTCTGTCTGTCTGTCTGTCTTTCTCTCTCTCTTTCCCCTCTGTCTGTCTGTCTGTCTGTCTGTCTCTGTCTGTCTGTCTGTCTGTCTGTCTGTCTCTCTTCCCACCTACCTATTCCCCTCCTTCTCCCAGTCGTAAATTCTCTTATCTTCGTTGCTGTTTTTATCCCACTGGACTACTGTACGACTGTAGGACCATGAAGTGGCGTCAAAGCTACTCGCCTCCGTATATCGTTTTGCCTGATTGGTTAGCAGATGTATTTGCTGGGGTTCGAGATCCACGTTTGCCGTGAATATGAACTAGGCCTATATAGCCTACATGGCTGTACCGAATAGGTGATTATCACTATTAGGCCGAATACGAATAGGCCTATATTAGAACAACAGTTCGGCAGAATACGAATACCAATAGTTTACAATAACAGCCTAGGTTTAGCCTACCGACAACAAGTCACAACATTCAAAATTTCAAATGTAGGGGCCTAAGCAAAAGTTTCAGTTAAGTAAATTCAATACCTAAACTAAAAGTAATTAAGAGTTAACTAGGCCTACATGCAATTTTTGCATCACTCGTAAGAGCAGCAGCATAATTGTGCAGAAACAGATTTCACGTGACTACTGTTTGTATTCGGTCCGACGGCTAACCTACTCTTCGGCCGAATACCGAATAGTTATTTAGCCCACAATTCAGGCCCCGAAGGGAATATTTGTTCGTATGCAACTATAGAAATATGTTATAGTAGAAGCTGGATGAGCGAAGAAAGCATGTCTTAGATGACTTATGACCCGGGCTATGCTACACGTTCACCACAAATTTATTGAAGTCTGCATGTGCTGTTCATTTCGCGACTTTGGGCTACTTTTCGAGGTGTTTTTCGCTGCCACGCAATTTTTCTGAAATCTGACAAAACAACCCTGGTCGACAATTGAACGTATAAGCAACTATATCGTATTCCACACTCCGAAGCAGAAATTGCACTGTATATTATTTTATGATAGTCTGTAGGTCTATGTAGGCCTAATCTACAGGGCCTATTTCTTTTATTGTCATGAATGCATAATGCTCTATATGACGGAAAATAATAGGCCCCCTACATTATTTTCCGCAATATATTTTATATTACGGAAAGAATAACATGTGCTGTAATTTATTAGTCGCCTATACACAGCATGTGATTGGCGTATTATAGGCCCCATATAGGCCTAGGCTACGCTGATATCAGAATCAACATGAGACATGACCACTTTTCGCAGTAGGCCTAAGTTATTAATTCTGACGCCTGCTTTTCGAAGTTTATTAATAAAAATACTAATAATAGTAGTAATTGTAGAATGATATTAAATTAAGGAACTTCACCAACTTAGACCTGCGTTGTTGAAAGCATGTGGCAACACGATGATGGGTGGGGGTGAGGGGGACACGTCCATTTTCCCCGCCAGAATATAGCTGGTGAAATGTCCAAATTTCTAAATGGGGGGGGCATGGCCGGATTCCCCCTTGGATCAGCTCCTGGGGTAACAAAATACAGAGAATTGATTCTCAAATTCGGTAGGCCTAATAATACACTTGTTAATGAACCCAAAACACGACCATGGATGTCTATGTGACTAATATGTACGTTTCCCTGTCTGATTAGTCGTCCGCCTACCTCTGACAACTGACTAGGCTTACTACTAGCCTTACTAGCAGCCTGTATAAATAAGGTCTACATACTAACTGGCTGTCTACCAGTGTATTAATCTAGTTCCCTCTGCTGGAGGGTCAGGTTGTGGGGGGGGGGACAAACCGACGATACCCTTTGTCCCTTCTCTTTTCTGACGACCATAGGCCTACTTGTGACGTGCATAATTTTTCGGGGGGAAGAGGGAAATATTACGTATGTAGGCTAGGCCTAGAATTGAACATGTATAAGCTTACAACAGTTCTTTATTTTTTTCTAGGGGGAATGTCATTCCTGGGGAAGTGAAACGCATAGATTAAACACTGCCCGTCTGCACAATTATATCTAACTGGTAGCCTAATACCTGTCCGATCGGCTATCTGAGACCCCGACTCTGTTTAGGTGCGTTGTTTTTGCTTGACCTTATGTCTGCATGTCTACCCATCTGTCTGCCAATCTACCTGCAGTCTGTCCGTGTGCCTGTCTGTCTGTCTGTGTGTCGAGCCAATCTAGTCGATCTAGCCTTTCAACCTCTTCTGAATGCGGTTCAACAAGGTGCCCGTGACGTCTTTACATGTGTGTTGACGTTGGACTCGTATAATAATTGCTGCCATTATAAATTATACAGGTAGTCATGTCTATTATAGTTTTTGATATAATATATATATATATATATATATACACATATGTACATATATATAGGCATATAGGCCTAAATATATGCCTTCCCAGAAATTTATATATATATATATATGTGACCTGCTCCGCCATAAGGAGGCTGTTGAGGAAAAATTTAGTTTTGCATATTTTTGTCTAAAAATGATGAACAATCACTTCTGTTTGAAATGCAGAAAAAATTATTATTTTATCTTTATTGGTTCCAAAGATATGAATTTTTTAATGTTTTCACAGTCAAAAGTACAATTTCGAGAAAAATGCATGCGAAGTTCATCATCTTAAAGGCCAAGCGCGATGGGTCATATTCTCTGGGTAGAATGCTATGATTGGATGGCTAATAGAACCAATGACCGTCTGGCAGCGTCTTCTTCAAGTTTGGCCGACAGGGATGACCGATGCTACATGTATGTCCCCAGGGGTTGATCTAGGTCGACTGTGCACCAATTTCGCAGACTTGCTGCATGGAGTCAGCTATACACGGCCGGGCAGATTAGCCTGGCCGTGTATAGTGTATACCCAAGACCTACTTTCCACTGACTTGGTGGCAGAATCTTGACCAGTGTATACCAATAGGCCTATATTCACATTATATGTGCACTTGTACGTGCGCATATAATATATATATATATATATATATATATGTGTGTGTGTGTGTGTGTGTGTGTGTGTGTGTGTGGGTGTGTGGGTGTGTGTGTCTGTCTATCACCCATTGCCATTGCTTCGCCCGGAATCGTTCCCGAGGGGAATAATCTAGGTCAACTGTAAATTGTTTTAGTATAAGTTGTATATTGTGTTATAAGCTTAGTTATTCTACAATCTACAATGTCTAAGGATTTCAACATCAGCTTGGCATCGCTAGTCCCCACCAATCAAACCATTTCAGTGTTCATTGCAAATCTCAGACTCTGGCAACGAGCAGCTTCTAACACCAAAGAAAGAATGCTTGAATGAATTGTGAAAGAGCATTTCCAGAGTGCATTAGCATAAGGGCATTGTGATATCACATGGCAGATATGCATTCTGTATGGCTATACTTTTGGCTTACAAGACTGACCATTTGAGATAGGCCTACCTCATATATATATATATATATATATATATATATATAGTATATACCAGTTCATTGTAAGGCAAATCAATGGCAATGGGCGACATTATGTGTGTATGTAAATATATGTATATATGTGTATATATACATACATAGCGCCTCTGAGTATTTTTTTTGAATGAGTGCTATATAAATGTTCAAATGAATGAATGAATGTATATATACACGGTGTCCCAATTGAACTGATACCCTTTTTGTTTTGGCGATATACTTGTCAATTCTAAATGAAACTCAATAAAATTTCAGGGAATGTAAGGCGGATAAATTATCAATGTTTTCTGAAAATTTGATCCAATTCTAGGAACAGATTCCGAAGTTATGCACATTCAAACTTGGACAAAGGAAATTGTAAGTTTCTAACATGTAAAAGATAGGAAATTATTGCTTGCAACTGCACGCCTTACTTTCTAAATTAATAAATATTTCCGTCATATTTCCGTCATTTCCATGTTAGGGGACAAAAATAAAAATGGTTTTCAGCAAAGATGATTAGAGTTTTTTTAAATTAATAGAAGAAAAACATTACGGTGCCAAAGGTTTCTAAGGAATTTCCTAACAGAAACTGGCCCATCGCAGCCTTATGAAACTCGCATACGTGACGTTGTCCAGTGATCACTTCAAACAGCGAAATGTGGAAGAATGGAATCGTTTTGATCAACGGATTGTTGACAATGCAATCAATGAATGGCGAAAGCGCCTTAGACCATGCATTCGAGCTAATGGAGGACATTTTGAACATCAGCTTTGAAGAACAGCGCAAACATGCACTATTTTATCTTTTACATGGTGGAAACTTACAATTTTCGTTGCCTAAATTTGAACGTGCATAACTTCAGACTCTCTTTGTAGAATTGGATAAAATTTTCAGGAAACATTGATAATTTATTCCTCTTACAATATCTGAAATTTTATAGAGTTTCATTTAGAATTGACAAGTATATCGCCAACACAAAATGGGCATAAGTTCAATTGGGACACCATGTATATGCGCGTGTATGTGTGTATACTGTATAGCCTAGATATATGTGAATATTATTGGTATACACGGGTCAAGATTCTGCCGCCAAGTCAGTGGAAAGGAGGTCTTGGGTATACTATACACTATACACGGCCAGGCTAATCTGCATATGACTCCATGCAGCAAGTCTGCGAAATTGGTGTACAGCTAGAGTTTTATAGGCCTACAGGAACTGAGAAGGGAAAGAGTCTAAAGTGATGCAATACAACCTGGCCTTGGTATTGCTAGCTGTTGGCAGGAGACTAATCTCTAATTGAAGGCTCAACAATTGAAAAGCAGAGGAGCAGGCCGAGAGGAACAAATACTTCCACCCCTCCCTCTCCTCCCTCCAGCAGAATATCGAAGGGCTTGATGGTCAGCCAAGGTTCTTTGAATGATCTTGATGGTTCTGTCTTTACCTTCGCGTATACGGCCTGTGTTTACATGTCTCTGTCTGTGTCCATTGGTATGGAAATGAGCACACACAAGCACTAAAGTCTGGCTGACAGGTATCAAGATCATTCCACTGCTGTATACAGGTATGGCCGTTGGTATTGATGGCTAGTCCCTGGGGGCATGGTCTAGGGCCTCTAGACAAACCGTCCAACAGCTTAGCTGACCTGCAAAGTTCTGGTCAGTGGCATCAGTGGTGCACAACTGCACACACACACACACGCACACACACACACGGCAGTATACGCCAAGCTAATCTGCATAAGGTACCCCTCTCAGGGAAGTCTAGAGACAATTCCTCAACCTGGTTTAGATAGGCTATAGCAGTGGTCAGTGCTCTCATGCAGGTGCGCTTGAAGCTGATTGACAAGCCGGTCTCTATAGGCCACGCCAGTTTACCAAGAGAATACTTCCCACCAAAACTTGGCCTTTAATACAAACTAAATTCCTTAGCAATGCTTGTTTACTGACAACGTTTATGACTTTAATTGGTAATGAAGTCATGTGTGCAAAAGAATCATATTTTTAGGGCCTAAGTCAACAATTTTGAGGTCAAGAAATATGACGCAACCAAGGCCACGTGTCTAGCGCTGCACCAAAAACAAAATGGCGGACAAAATGGCGGCCAGAATCTTAAATGGCCACAAATGGAGTTATGTATGCAGTAGAAATATGATTTCAGAGTCTAAACCAACATTTTCGAGGTCAAGGAATGCGATGGAAGCAAGGCCACATATCTAACACTGCACTAAAAACAAAATGGCGGACAAAATGGCTGCCTGAATCTTAAATGGTCACAAATGGAGTTATGTGCGCAGTAGAAATATGATTTCAGGGTCTAAATCAACATGTTTGAGGTCAAGGAATGCGTTGGAAGCACGGCCACATGTCTAAAACTGCACTAAAAACAAAATGGCGGACAAAAGCTTTGACTGCCTATAAATTGTGTATTGAATGCAAGCCTATGTGATAGAGACATGATTTCAGATTGATGTTTTTAGCGTCCATACTCTGTGGCTGGTTCCACATCCACAACCTAAAATGTCCACCCCTTTCACGGCGCTTATACTGTCGGTGGGTCACTCCACTCCGTTCCTTGAGAATCTAAGAACTGTCCTAATTAGTCGTGGAGGTCGGGAGTGATACCACGAAGAATACCTTGAAGAAACTCTACAAAACATATTCTAAATAAATAGATGCTACGCCTCTGTTAAAAAGTTGATGACTGCATGGAAAAATTTCTTTTCAGAAAGCATAGCTCATGGCACGATATTGATGCCAGATACATGGGATAGTCAACTTGATACGCTGTGATAGAGCGCTGCATGATAACTTTGTCGATGTTCATTTGTGGCCATCTAAGATTCGGGCAGCCATTTTGTCCGCCATTTTGTTTTAGTGCAGTGCTAGACATGTGGTCTTGCTTCCATCGCATTCCTTGACCTCGAAAATGTTGATTTAGACTCTGAGATCATATTTCTGCTGCATACATAACTCCATTTGTGACCATTTAAGATTCTGGCCGCCATTTTGTCCGCCATTTTCGTATTCGTGCAGTGCTACATATGTGACCTTGGTTCCATCATATTCCTTGATCTCGACAAAGTTGACTTAGACCCTGAAATCATGATTCCATTACACACATGACTTCACCTACAGCCATTGTAAGATTCTGGTCGCCATTTTGTCCGCCATTTTGGTTTTCGTGCAGTGCTACATATTTGACCTTGGTTCCATCATATTCCTTGATCTCGAAAATGTTGACTTAGACCCTGAAATCATGATTCCATTACATACATGACTTCACTTACAGCCATTGTAAGATTCTGGTCGCCATTTTGTCCGCCATTTTGTTTTTAGTGCAATGCTAGACATGTGGTCTTGCTTCCATCGCATTCCTGGACCTCGAAAATGTTTATTTAGACTCTGAAATCACATTTCTACTGCATTCATAACTCCATTTGTGACCATTTAAGATTCTGGCCGCCATTTTGTCCGCCATTTTGGTTTTCCTGCAGTACTACATATATGTCTTTGATTCCATTGCATTCCTTGAACCCAATAGTCTTAATTTAGAGTCTAAAACCGTGTTTCTATTACATACAATACATTACTTTTAGGCATTTGAAACAAATGGCAGCCATTTTGCCCGCCATCTTGTTTTCTCATGGAACCGCTAAAAATCCAGCTTGCTAACCGCGATTTTAGTTTTCAGGAGGGTCAACTTAGTCTAAAAACACCGGTTAGGAAATTGTGTAATTTTCAGATCCCAAGCCTAGACTAGGCCTATTAGAGCGAGGCCAGATTCTGGCGCGTGACCTCATTGATATCGTCTGACATTTAATGACCTACATAATATCGCAGAGTTTTACATGTAGATAAAAAAAATTATGAATATCACTATAGCAAAACGCCCAAACGATACTATTTTTTAGCAAATTGAATTCTACTTTCCAATAACGTATTAAACATGGGGCGAACTAGCCGATTAAGACCCAAAAAATATTCCTGAAACGTGTCATATTAATGAGCTTAAATATTCACCGATAATTTCTACCGGCCCCGCAAAATTATCAATTTTATTATGAAATGGGTGAAATAATTTTAAGTAAATCTATTTTTCGTGTAGTATAAGATCTTATTTACAAATATATGCCAAAAAACGAAAATTGAAAATTTTACATACGATTGGTGTTTTAGCAAATTTCTCATGTTTTATCATTTGCGACTTCCGCCTCCTTTTGCCGGAGCAGGTCAGATATACATATACATTCTTGGAACTTGGAAGGCATTATACATTATGTATATCGCTATTATAATATCGTCCACATTGTGCCATGGTAGGCTGGCACTTGGACTGAATGCATGAACGTCAAACAACAGAGCGAATCGATAGAGGTCTAGTATTTCGTTAAAACCCGGGTGAACACTGAACAGTGGCTGCGTCGTTCAGCCTGTTATGTAGACGAATATAAATATAGGAAAGACAAGTCTAACGTGGATTATCGCCCGGAATCCATGTCGCGCTCGACCGGGCCAAACATTTCGCACAAAGGCGGATCGATGTTGCTAAGGCCGACCGCCCAAAACAGCGCACTTAAGCGAACCGTCCACAAACCCTTTATTTCCGGGAGGGGTGGACACGGGCTCAGCAGAAACCGAACCGAGGCGACATCTATTCTTCGCCTGATCAAACTGTTGCGCGCGCAGACGCGTAACGAGGCAGACGGCGCTAATGGCGGACGATAATCGAAGCACTTCCGGCGCTATAGGAATTACCGTCAGGGGGCGGCGTGTATTCGGCATGGGCGACGGCGTCGATAGTGGAACGGCGCATGTGACTGGGCAGCACTCCCACACCGCGAGAGTTCAGCAGGAGAATAATGGAGGAATGTTTCGTCAAAGACTATCGAGCTAAACACGAAAGGAGACACAAAGAAGAAACAGGAATGGACTCGGCAGGCAGTGGCACTGTGGCAGTGATGTTTGCTAACAGCAGACATTTCTGTGGCAGACAAATTGTGTTGACTGAATCCATCATCTAAGGAGGCCGGGACCCTTTGTGTTCTAAGGCGATGTACGACTCCAATGTGAAAAGCAGTTAAACAATGCAAACAGTTTCAGTGCGATATGACGTGTCCGTCTGCTAAACTTGTGGCAAATACACACACGCACGCTCACACAACATAAAAGGCGTAGGCAAAAGACGGGATGGAATTTACACGAAAAACTTATATGAATTAAACTTCTACATTGTACTTACATACTTATTAAGAGGAGCCAATTCATTTAGCGCATTTTCGACAGGCTGCTACATGGATATCTAATATGATTCCACATCATGTAATTATTATCAACTTCACCACTACCCCTATCTACGGTGGTGCCAGTCAGTGTTGCCACTGAGGTTTCAGAAAAAAAACATAGATTTCCTTTTAAAAAAAACCAGAAAAAAACAGACGTCGGTCACGTCGCCCGGCCGAAAAGTAAAGAAAATTTTATATTCGTCCGGTCCGAAAAGTCAAAAAAAATCTATTTTCGCCGGCAAAAAAGTTGATGACCTTTTTTTTTTATTCGTCCGGTCTAAAATGTCAAGAAAAATGTACAAATTGTCAACTCGCCCAAAAAAACACAGATTTTCCCCCAAAAAACCCAGAAATCCAGACGAAAACGGAAAAAAAACACAGATTTTCCCCAAAAAAACCCAGAAACACAGACGAAAGCAAAAAAACACAGATCTAGGTGGAAAAACACAGCTGTGGCATCACTGGTGCCAGTCCCTAACTTGAAGGAAAGGCGAGGGCAACACTAATTATTCACTAAACAAAACAAACACAAAACAATCCGCCAGCCAATCATTTAATTACTTAAAATCCCATAGAAATTGATTCAATTCCCATAAAAATTAATTCCCCTACAATGCTATTCAGAGTTACAGCTTCCTCTGCAGAAAAATAAAATAAACATAATGCAGCTGGAGAGAGGTTTTTTACACAAGTAAATGCAGATTTGTTAAAATGTACACAGGCTCCACATTTTCTCGAACATGCATACAATTCTCTGTTTCGTATGATACACAAAAATGTTAAATCGTACACGAAGAAAACACAATATAATATAATTATACCCAACTCATTCTCGTTCCATTTATTCACTTCTAGGGTCCTTAACACTTCAATTTCTTTCTTTCTTATTCACCTTCCTTGTTCATACTATCTCTTCCTTATTCCTCTGTCTTTATAAATCCTCTTGTCCTATATATTCACTTTTTTCATAACTGATGTTCCCACAGTGCGTTTGCAGGCGGTTCATTAAAGTATATACTTACTTACTTACTTACTTACTCTTCACCTATCAATGTCTGTCTGTCTGTTTGTCTAACTATCTGTCTGTTCGTCTTCATTCTGGTTGCTGTTTACCTCTTCAACAGTCTCAGTCTTTGGCAGTCTGTCGAGTCTACATTCCAATGTCTGTCTGCCAAGTGTCTGTCTGTCAATTTCTCTGTCTCTATGCTTTGTCTGTCTGTCCGTCTGCATTACCTGTCTGTCTCCACACTACACTACAATCAACACATCTCCAATATTTCAACTCCTAAGAAAAAGAGTGCAACAGTATTAAGCAGATAGCACATGTGCAGTTAAAATCTATCGTCAACAAGACATGGAAGAAAGTCGGTTAAGTCCTCTGAACCACTGATAGGCCCTACCAACTCTTCAGACCCTATCACTTCTTGAAATGCTCCCCCTAATTTACTTCATATAAATGCCATCCAAAGGCTGACAAAAAAGCATTGAACACTAGCTGTGCACTTATAAAATCCACAATAAATCTGCTGAAGCATGAATTCTAATGCTATTTTGATCAAGGTAGAAGTTGCCTTAATCTCTTAATAAAAACACAAATGACTAGCAAACGTAGTTAGTAACAAGACCAATAAATCTCTTCCATATTTAGTAACGAGACCAGTAAATCTTTTCCACTCAATATTTGCCTCAAACCAAATCTGTACTATTAGAAATCAGAACGCTTGGAAAACTAAAAAAGAGCAATGTCGGGCATAGAAAACTGTCAGGAACAGCATGTGACACTTGTATAGAAAAATTTAACAATAACTTCCTGAATAGGACATGGAATAGATTTCATCATAAACTGGAATATGGGAGACAATCCATATAGCAGATTTTCGACAGGCTGCTACATGGATATCTAATAAAATCTCATATCATGACTCGGCAGAAAAGATATAGATATGGAAAACAAAACAAAACATGGAATGACCTCAAAGTGGAAACTCAAATTGGAGGCATAATGCAAGATATGGATGGCTCCCTTATGTCGAAATACATGATAATCTGGTGTCAACAGAAACATTCATATTACTTTAACTAAATTCACATCACAAAAAGATATAGTCATAGCATTTTATATAATTTGCCCAACATGGCATTATTACTTTTCATCAATCCGACTTCTAGTTTTTCAAGAATTCTTTTCATCAATCCAGCTTCCGTTTAGGCAGAAATTCGTGTCATCAATCCAGCTTCTATTTAAGCAAATACATCAATCCAACCTCTATTTAAATAACAATTACTTTTCATCGAGCCAATTCCAATGTACAAAGTAAGAATCTGTTCATCAATCCCACTTCCATTGAAGGCAAAATATTTTGTCGTCAATCCAACGTGTATTAGACCGATGACAAAATAAAAAAATGGCGAATAATTTACAACCTCAAATCACTTTAACTAAATGCAAATTAAAAACAAGCAACAAACATTTCAGAAGAGAAAAATAAGACAACGAAGAGAGATATGACTAGGCAGAAAAGAATAGATGTGGAAAACGCATGGAATGACCTCAACACACGGAATGACCTCAAACTGGAAAAGTTAAACCATTGGAACATCCTCAGGAAAGCTCCACACACACACACACACACACACACAGACGTACGTACGATTCATAAAAATGCTGCGAATAGCCCATAAACCCTCACCCCAAACCCCCCACCCCCCTCAAACAGAGAAAACAGCTTAACGATGATCTAGCACTTAGAGCAATAGCAACTATTTCAACGGACATTCCTACTGTGATAAATAACACACAACACAGTTACACGGCTTCTTGTTGACTCAGCGACGTTGCTACAGAGACAGGTGGACTGCCATTTTCTTCTGAGCAAATTCAACTGAAAATAGAAATACAAACATCTTCACACAAAGACATTTAACTAAACTAACTGAACTATTTCATTAATAGGCCTACACTCATTCCCTCAGTCATGTTGAAAGTACCGCTGAATAGCCTGTACTACACTTATTCCAGTATTTGCTCAGTCAAGTATCCATATGGCACCTCTTCAATGAAACTACTCAGAGGTGCTCCCGACTCCAGCATGGCCAAAAAAACAGTTTTCAAGTGCTTACAGAATGCATCAAACCTAGGGAACAGGCGAACCAAAAGAGGGATGCTATTCCATACCACTGGGCCAGCAACAGGAAAGCTTCACATGATGGAAGTAGCACTTTAAAACTTTCAGATACAAAACCAACGCCTATGGGGGGGGCACAACAGGCTGTGTGAACAATGAACATACCGATTTGATGCGAACGACTGCTGAACCGATGAACGAGCGACGTTTCCAGCCGTCTGCTGAACGGTTGGATTGGTCATCACTCCACGAGCAAACTCCTCCTGAGCCTTGGCAAAGCTTGCTCCCGTGCTCCGGTAAATGCGATGCACCTGGAAAACACCAATATATTCGTTTAATGAAAAATAGGCAACACATCGCAAATGGGTAGCCTACATAAAGAAATGGCAGTGATTATAATATCTTTATTACTGGTCATTCAGTTAAGTATAAAGATGAGGGGCTGATTTTTCTTCAAGTCAGTATAATAATAAAATTATTTGCGGGACAAAATCACGCTAGACTTCGGCTGGCAGCAAAAAGTCGTGTGGTTGTAGCCGAAGCTCATAGCAGCGTCACGTCAGTGGGAGAAACAGGCTGGACAAAACATGAGTCGCATCGACTAACCGAACAAAAGAGGTCCATGCCAGGCTTGATTGTAGGTGGAATTCGTATACACCATCTGATTTCACGATACGAAAATCCATTAACACCAACCTGGTGACATTAATTATCAATTCACTACCATAAAGCAAAAGGCATTATCAAACACGATGCCACAACCAGACCCAAGTTTACCTAAACGCACAGCATTATCCCATGCTATTGTGTAAATTTCCCACAACCAAGGACTTTTACACCGCTTACCCGTATCAGTGCAACACCGTCGCAGAGTGCGGCTGCACCAAACAACAGACCAACGATGATCATGATGATACCGGCCACAACCGCGCCTCCCTTGCCCGACGAAAACATCGAAATACTCGTTATTAGACCACTGAAAAAAACCAATTCAAACTGTAGGGCAGGTAGTTGTGAATAATAATAACATAATGATGATGATGATGACGACAACGACGGTGATGATGATGACTATTATAATGGTGGTGGTGATGATGATGATTATGACCATGATGACAATGACGGTGATAATAAAGACTAAGATGATGATTTGATGATGATGATGATGGTGAATATGACCATGATGATGGACGGATTTATATATATATTATATATATTGACCGACTTATTTATTGACTGACTTATTCACTGACTGACTTATTAATTGACTGGCTTATTTATTGACTGACTTATTAATTGACTGGCTTATTTATTGACTGGCTTATTTATTGACTGGCTTATTTATTGAGTGGCTTATTTATTGACTGGCTCATTCGTTGACTGACTTATATATTGACTGACTTATTTATTGACTGGCTTATTTATTTACTGGCTTATTTATTGACTGGCTCATTCGTTGACTGACTTATTCATTGACTGACTTATTTATTGACTGGCTTATTTATTGACTGGCTTATTCGTTGACTGGCTTATTTATTGACTGGCTTATTCACTGACTGACTTATTTATTGACTGGCTTATTCGTTGACTGGCTTATTAATTGACTGACTTATTCACTGACTGACTTATTTATTGACTGGCTTATTCACTGACTGACTTATTGATTGACAGGCTTATTCACTGACTGACTTATTGATTGACAGGCTTATTCACTGACTGACTTATTGATTGACAGGCTTATTCACTGACTGACTTATTTATTGACTGACTTATTTATTGACTGACTGTGACTTACACAGTTCCCCATCCATCGATTCCAAGACACTGGAGAATGCAGATGCAGAACTGGAAAAAGAAGATGAAGAAGAAAATGAAGAAGTTGACGGAACTGTCATCTCTGGTGAAAAAAACAAACAACAGCAACAACACATTTAATTGTCTACTCAATATTACAATAGTTACACAATAGCATCAAAATGGAAGCAACATAATGTATCTGGACGCGCATTCTTACCAGGTCGCGACTCAAATCGCTCGAGAAAAGCGATATTCACGAATGGTGGATCATGAGAACCTTCTTTGGTGACCATGCTTTAATTAACCCTTTAATGCCGAGATGGTAGTAAATGGTATGAGAAATCCTATACCCTCCGGAATTAAAGGGTTAACAGTCTTCTTCATGCCCTGCGAGCGGCCGACTCAATCCTTAAAATTAGGACTCATGACTTATTTATTCTGCAAGGCCTGTCCTGCTGTTACGTGCATGCAAGGCGCCTTTGTAACGGCATGGCCATGTTACGGCACCATAGAAATCATCGTAACGATTTTTGGGGCGCTTCGGCGTGAAACTCCGATGCAGTGTCCGCGCTGTAGTCGGGCGCGCCTCTGAGTAGAAGAGCTTGACGGGGCGCTATAGAAATGGAGAAATAAATAAATTTTAAAAAATAAAATATTATTATTATTAATTAATTAATTATTAATATCTCACCGGAAAGCCTTGTAGAGGGGTCTGTACCAACAGACGAAGGAACAGGGCGTGAAGAGTATGGCGTAAAGTATCGACATGCCGAACGTCGTGCCCGAGTGATTGTCGATACCGTTCTGCGACGATGCGATGAGATACGTCAACGAGCCGATGATGTTCAGTAGCAGCAGGCTAGAGTAGCCTGGAGAAAGGGAACAACCAGGCATTAATTAATTCATCAATGAGTAGCAAAAGGCTAGCGTAGCCTAGAGAAGGGAACAACAGGCATTAATTAATTAATCAATGAGTAGCAAGAGGCTAGAGTAGCCTAGAGAAATGGAACAACCAGGCTTTAATTAATTAATTAATCAATGAGTAGCAAAAGGCTAGAGTAGCCTAGGGAAAGCAAAAAAACAGGCATTAATTAATTAATCAATGAGTAGCAAAAGGCTAGAGTAGCCTAGAGAAAAAGAACAACAGGCATTAATTAATTAATCAATGAGTAGCAGCAGACTAGAGTAGCCTAGAGAAAAAGAACAACAGGCATTAATTAATTAATTAATCAATGTTGATATTAACGAGCAAAGGACATCCTTGTTAGCTCTTTTCAGCAGCGCCCGAAGGCGTACACACTTACGCAAGTGCGTACAGCGCTGAAGGCCAACAAATTAAACAAAAAATACAAATTAAAGCGTAAAATATTATAAGCTGTGTAATTCTTATTCTATTGAATCTATATAATAATCTATAGTTTCAAACAACATCCGAAATTAGCTCTAGGTCTATGCGTACACCCAAAATGCAGCAAAAAGCTTATGTTGGCAACACCTCACAATCGCCAGTAGGCCTATAAAGCTCGCTTAGATCAGAGGCCTCAATGCAAATATGCCGGTAGAGACGACATTTAACAAAAACCTAGAAGACACTACATACATGTTCAGTTGTGTTACCTTACAATACAAACACATAATGACTGGACAGTTACCAATCCACAGGTAGTAGACCAGTTTCGTGATTTTCTGGAACTCAGCTGGAATGTCGACGGTGAAGTCCTGGTAGAAGCACGGCTGGATGGGACAGCGATCGGGAAAAGGAGGAAAATTGTTGCGTCTCGCTATGAGAAAACAAAACAGAAACCATATGAAGCAGAAAGTCTACAGTCAAATCTCTATCTTGTATTACCATAATCACATGCATAAAGCATTAAGACCATCACTATGGAAAAGGATCAGTACTGTATTAAATGAATACGATCCAAATATGGCACCATTATAAAAGCATGTAGGTTCACGTGAAACCATAGACAAAGTCAAAGTCAATTAGAAAGAAAATGTCAAAATCTCATCAGCTATAGAAACAGGGAGTCAAGGTACAGAGAGTAAGTAAATCTCAAAACAAATGTTGTCAGGCAATGCCGAGCGCTCTCAGTTGTAGGGTCGTCCATCTGGAATTACCTCCCTTCAAAGCAGCATTTATTACGTCTGACGAATCAAACTTTGTTTCATAAATCTTTCAAGTTACAAGTTTTCTTTTACCGTGGCTCGAAAGGAGCACTCCTGAGTAGTTTTTCGAAAGGTCACTATATATAAGTCCAAGTAGAATGAATGAATGAATGAATGAATAAATGAAGTAAATGTCAACCATGACTGACCGTCAAATCCGAGGTTGCGCTGTAATTCCTCCTCCCTCACTCGCAGATCCTCCGCCTTTCGATCCAATTCCTCCTGCTTTCTCTTCAGCTCATCCTCTTCCCACGATGACTTCATAGGAACCTGCGAACTTGGCTCCAGCACGGCCGGCTGCATTGGCGCCACCGTTGACGTTGGCGGCTGCCCAGCACGAGCGCTTGTATGTGCCTGCACAAGATTTAACACTTTAATGCCAAGATGGTAGTAATTGGTATGGGAAATCCTATACCCTCCGGCATTAAAGGGTTAAAGTGTTGGTGCAAGATACCGATATATATATGTATAGAATAAAACACCTCTTATCAGTAAGCCATCTACATCTTGAGTTTCATTGTTATTATTGTTATTATTTTTATTACAGTAAATTCTGAAGTTAGTGGTATTTGATAATCTAAAGGTGCTTACAATATTAAGGTCTCATTAAAAATCTAGTCATATATACGTATACAATATACAATTATACGTGCGAGGAAATAAGCATGGATGGATGTGTAAATATATAAAACTATAATCCATAGATACAGAACACATATATAAATACGTACATGTAGGCACATTTACTCAAAATATAATAATTTTAAAAAATTTATTCTAAGCCAGAGGTTTCAAACAGTGGCCAGCATGTATTCCAAAAGCGGCAATCTAAGGATATAGCGGGCAAGTGAGAACGTCCTGAAAACATTCTCGGAACAGTCTGCCTGCTGTTTAGCTCAAATTTTACAAAAAATTTACTTCTTAAATACCTACAGAAGTCCGTGAGATTTGCCCACAATAGTTAAGGGAGTCTGTGGTCCAAAAAGTTTGAGAACCACTGTTCTAGGTTCATCCCTTTGATATAACTCCCAGGCGCGTTGGAGATGGCCAGATAAGTAAGTACCTGCGATCCATAGTTTGGTGGTTGATCAGCAAACGGATTGAAGTCATTCAGGACTTGACGTGTGGCCTGCGATCGAGCCGCTTGCTGGATTGCCGGATCCTGAGTAGTAAAAAAAATAGCGGTAAACGAGTGCAAAAATATATTCACTAGTTTTGAACCAATTCACCATGTCAAACGGTGAAGTAGAGGGTTATTTGACTAAGAAGGGTACTGCCTTTTAAAGGGCCAAGAATGGCCACTTACTCACTAGCTTAACAATCTGAAATCACTTACGAAATAAGCACATGATATTCTTAGATTTTAATAATTTAACAATGATGATAATCACGGCAATTTATACGGCGCCGTAACACAATTGTGCCAACACAAGGGTGCCTTACAAAGCAAGAGCTAGGCAACATCCCGCAAGCAGCCACAAAGTCAAGTTTTTAGCGATGGTTTTTTATTGTCATGCCAAGGGCCAGATTTCTATTTGCACAGCCTGGGTCAAATGCAACATATGGAACTTCACCTCTTGTTTTTATAATGAGCTGGCAAGGTCATGTTTTCCAAAATGGCATACAGTTGCATCAACAGAAAGTGCCTGCGATAGACTTACACCTTTCATGCAATGCGGCCTAATTGATGCCAACTTTATAGCTCGTGCTCAATGTTATGCATATCAAAGACCTGCTTTTCACTCATTGTTACTTCAATACTACAAGACATGATTTCACGTGAAGCTCAATTTCTATAATGCTGATCAATACAACGCCTTCAACCCTTCTCTTAATAACAACCTGAAAGAGATTCTGCGTTTCTGGGTCTGCAAAAGGATTCTCGAATTCGGACATGTTCGCTCTGTGAATTGAGTTTTCTTTTGAAGATGTCAAGACAATTCAGTTGCAAAATGCTGTAAAATGGCACCGCATAATCATACAAACGTGCAAAGTACAGCAAGCAGCACTGATGATCACAGCAGCTCAGAAAATCATATGATGCGCGTCTTCAAGCCGCCGACGAGTATGCTCTAAACAGCCACGTCTAGACCGATAAGCAAATAAAACGACTGCTGCGAAATTCCCTATCAAACAGATGTGCACTAATTATCGCAGTTTTATCTAAATGTCTGTAATATACGACTCAATTCTTAAATCCGTCTCGTTACAATATTCTAATTAAGTGTGCGTCGAAGCTCAGCGCAACATAATTACAACAAAAATCAATCTTACTTCCGGTCTCGTGGCTCCCGAACTGTGCGCCGTGAGCAATGACAGCCGCGTCCTTGCACATTCGCTCATTCGTTCTTTTTCGTTCATTATTCATTCATTCATTCATTCATTCATTCATTCATTCACTAATTCATTCATTCGTTCGTTCGTTCGTTCATTCATTCGTTCAGTCATTCATTCATTCAATCAATCAGTCATTTGTTCATTTGTTCATTCGTTCGTTCTTCCGTTCCCCCGTTCGTTCGGTCACTCAAAATTTCAAACGTAGGCCTAATTAAGTCATTACTTCATTTTGCAAACGCACAATGGGACATCGACAAATAATGCAATAGCCTATGACATTAGACTATGTCTACGTACGAGCCCATGCAGGTGGTCTACGCCTAGGCCATTGCAAGGACATGGCGCCTGTGCATCACATGACTCGTAGGCCTAGACCCTAGGCTATTAGCATTTTGATTGCTTTTAAAATAATTGTTGACCGATATCACTGTGTCATAATATTATGATTCGAAATGACATTGAACTTTGTTTCACTACCTCATAATTAGCCTATAGACTTCGGCTATATGCTGGAACTACGATATCGCCTTATAATATTATTATGACCCACATTGTAATTACCTTGCTTTAGGCCTAGGATTTGACGGTGCCACGGTGGGCCTAATCTGCAATTATCGCAAATTATTATCAAAGATATTCAATCAATAAGCGGGTTCACCATCTCAGTGACCTTTCGTGTGCGCGTGCGCAGTAGTCAAGGTCACTACACAATAGACGGTGTATTATATAAAGATTGCAAATTTGCAATGCGCGAGTCTTTAAGTTTCCGAACTTTTGGTATATACACTGTCTATTGTAGTGGTGACCTTGACTACTGCGCACGCGCACTCGAAAGGTCACTGAGATGGTGAACCCGCTTATCGATCAATCTTGCAAACTACGCGGCTTGAATATAATAGTGTAGACAGACTGACAGTAAAGTAAGAGCAATGACATAGGCCTATCATTAATCCAGTGATTGATCGCTTTCTCCTCAGCACCCAAATAGCAGTAGGCCTATTCAGTTTATTCACTTACAACTCTTCTTACAACTATTTCTTTAATTGGGTGATTAAGAAAGCGAAAAGTTTGCAATAATTATTATTACTTTTATGAAGCTTTGAAAAGCTGTTCCCTCTACGCCACCGTAGACTTACTTCGTACTTCGCCTCTAAAAATTTTAATCTGCTTCACGCGCTCCAGGGATGCCACTCATAGCTTTTCCATCTGGGTCTAGATTTATTGGTGTTATTTATTTTCTCGGTTTTCCCCCAAGATGTAGGGTTTTGCGACGACGAATTTTCTGACATTTTTCGGGAAAATATACATTTTCTGGCAAAATGTACAAACACGAGTAAAAGGAGGAAAATTTGTGATTTTGGAGCGAATGAAAAGTTGTCAGAAATTTCAAGCCCAAAAAAAATGTATTTTACATTTTTTCTCAATCTAGTCTTTTCCAGCCTTTTTTTCTAAAGGAATTGACATTTTTTTAAAACTCAGAGGGGCATCCCTGCACACTACACATTTGACTATTAGTCAACTTTTTAATTAAATACTTTACTTCCGATTTTTTTCAACGAAGCAGATTCTTGAATTAAAAATTGAGTTTAACAGTATCAATGTAATAAAATTGTTGATTTATGAAAAGTGTAAGCGGTTCCCGTGTTCCAAACGCAGAGATTTAACTCGCTGACAGTGATTGAATGTTCGTAGTGGATCCGCTCACGCCCCGAGCGTTAGCGGAAACCATGTGCTACATTCACGCCCAGTGATCCCGTTAAGGTCTGAATTCTTGGAGTCATGGACGCACAGCATCCAAAAAATTGGAGTCCACGCCAAATGGATGAGAGTCATGGACTCCACACCCATCCATTTTGGAGTCCCATCGGGCCACAGTAGGTTAAATGCAAAAAATTCCGAAATTCTCATATTAGGCCCTGCAGGCGAATAGGCGAAAAAGGGACCAACCCTTAATATTACATACGGTAACATACCGATATACAGGGGCGGATATAGAAATTTGTAAAGGGGGGAGAAAATTTTCGGTGACCTTTGCGGAAAGAATCTGGTGACCTTTTTTGATGTGTGAAAAATATACCATTATTCCTGCCAAATAATCTGATTTTTTTAGTCATCCGGCCGAAATTTGTCACAAATATACCATTTTCCCTGCCAAAAAGTTTGATGACCTTTTTTTAGTCGTCTGGTCGTAATCTGTTGACCTCAGATCTCCAGTCGCATTGGTTGAAATGTTCTTGAAACCAAATGCGGGGAGGCACCTCCCATGCAATTTTTAAATGGGGGCCATGGCCGGATTGGCTCCCCTGGATCCGCCCCTGCCGCTAGCAAGGACATCACTTCAGAAATATTTGGAGACTATTCTATATGACCACTCTATGGCCTACCAATCTTCCCGACGATTATTATTCTTACTTTTCAACAATATAGCTTTTTTTCTATTAATTTTCTTGATATTAGGCCTAAGTTCTATCCGATCGACGACTGTCATTACTTTTTAAACCCGGAACGCTCAAAGGACGCTCGAGATCTAGCTCTAGCATAATTATTATTAATGACATAATTATTTTATTTAGCGTTTGCAGTTCGCGCTAAGCCAGCGCACAGCATCATCATCAACAATATGCAAAGCGGACAATCCGCCAGGACTGTCCGCTTTGCATAATGACATAATTAGGCCTATATATACTCTAGGCCTATATATGTCTAGGCTATGTACGTCACTCACTATCGTGCTCACTATCTATAACAAAGAAATAAAATATTCATAAATATGTTATTGCATAAATTATTCACCAATCACCGATCACTAGGCCTAGGGTAGTCCCAAAATCACGGTCAAAAAGTGAAAAAATCACGGCCTACTTTTGCAAAAATGCAAAAATTCGCGGCACCGTGATTCACGGTGCCGCGAAATTTTTTCTGTCACAATTTCTGTATTAAGTCGATTTTTATTTTGAAATTTAGCATAAACGATTATTTATAAATGAATATTCACTTGTCAGCGACGTAATTCACTCCCCAAAACAGAAATTCATACATTAATTTAATGGTTCCGCATAGAAAAATCTTAAATGAATTTAATGGTTCCGCGCTGTTTTTGGTCGTGGGCGCCATTTTTGACGTGTTTTTATAAAAAAAAGTGCTGGAAATGTGAAAAATCACGGAAAATCACGAAAAAAGGCAAAATTCACGGGAATCACGGCAAACGGCGAAATTCACGGTTTTCGTGAATTCCGTGAATTCGTGATTTTGGGACTACCCTACCGATCACCACTCAACAGTTTGTCGCATTGCATAGGCTGAGACAGTAAGCAAGTAAGTAAGTGTTAGTGACACATAACATAGGCTACGGACCCCACGGTATTTTTTATTGGTGTCCCATGGACGCATCGTTATTTTATTTGTGCGTCCATCCATAACTACGGTGCGTCCATGGACGCACGACATTTATTTTTGTGCGTCCGGCGTCAAAATTTGTGCGTCCGGGACGCACGGACGCACACTAACGGAATCACTGTTCACGCCCGTAACATTATTGGTCGCACTGGCTACGGACGGTGGGCTAACACCCGTCGGCCAATCAGGTTAGCGGAAAACAATGTGGAAGAGTCGAATACCGTAGGGGAGAGTATATGCCCATCCTTTGTAAACCCTACTGTCAGCAGCACGTGCTGCGACACGCAGGGTCTGACGATTTTAGACGAATTGCAATGTAAAACGTTTAAAATGTCTTACAAATGACCCTACGTATGGAGGAACATTTTGCACAGGTAATTATGCGCTCTTTATCGTTAAATTTAAGCATGGTTATAACATAGAAGACCTAGGTGTCGTTCGCGTATAGGGTATAAGGTTTCGCGTCGTGAGGGTCGGTTAGGGTTAGTGTTATGGTTAGTGTCGTCATTAGATTCTTAAGATTTTTGCGTCGTGAGGGTCGGTTAGGGTTAGTGTTAGGGTTAGTGTCGTCATTAGATTCTGAAGATTTTTGCGTTGGTTGTTTAGCAGTTGTTCAAGTAGGGCTGCCAACCGTCCCGGATTCGCCGGGACAGTCCCGGAATCGACCCTATTGTCCCGTGTCCCGGGCTAACCCCAAATTGTCCCGGAATTCAATGAGGTCTGACGTTCACTCAGAATTGTATGTCGGACGGCGCTAGATTCAATTAAGTCTTTAAAACTTTGGGGGTCACTGAAAGTCTGAAACTCGATTGTTTCACTTTTGTCATAAATAGGCATATAAGTCAGTCATGTATAGCCTACTCCAATTTCTGTCGCTTTTAACGATACAGTTTTCAGCATAGTGAACGACCTATATTCCTATGATTTATTAATCGCAATTGCCTGAGCGCCTATAGGCTCTGATCTTGCTGAACTTTTGTCGAAAATAAATGTTAGCCTGATAGGTGCTAATTATAAGTACTATGACTTTTTACGCAGTGAGATGAAACTACTTAAAATGTCAGCAACTCGGCAAAAGTAGGCTTACAAGTTCTGCTCTGTTGCCGCAGATCCAGACTTCTTCAATTTGCGTGTAGGCTATAGACCTTAATATTATAGGCCTATGAACTTTGCTCATGCTGTAGGCTACTCATAAACGTCACGTTATAAGCCTGATAATGATTACTGGAATTTATTTACCGTTTTCTCCTTGAAATCGATTCAGATATTAAAACAGACTTATCTTTTGATGTTTACTATTGACGACTATTTTCAGTAGACTGTAGAAGTGCATGTGGTCCTCACATGTTGAACATGCGCAAGGCCTATTCCATTTATGTGGACGAGTAGACCTACTGTAACAGGTCTATTGGTAATGGCCCATCGAGTGACTGCGGGCGTCCCGGAATGGCAAAGTCAAAAGTTGGCAGCCCTAAGTTGTTGGCCAACCTAGCCTAATAGCTTGACCATCAACTGCTAACATCAACTACCTTCTCCCCCCCTGCGGTCTTCGCCTCTTCCAGACGGTTCACGTGACGGGCGTGAGCGGATCCACGACCTTGAATGTTTACGATGTCTTGCTGCAGCACATGATTGGGTCTGTGTGTGGATACGAAGTGGTAAGACCATGTCGTTTGGTGATCCATAGTTTTAATTTAGCAATTTATTTGCATTTGCATAAGTTAGTTTGCAGAATCACGCGGAACCAGTTCAGAGCTCGCGTTGCAAGTGGGCAAATATTAATTGCACCCGATCGAACCTTCTGGTAGTAGGCCTACGTCGGATTACACTCGTAGACTCGAAATTTGATCCAGCCTTACACTCATTGGCGCCTGCACATGACAGCAAGATCGATTTCTTTCACATAATCATATTCACTTCACTTCAGGCCAAGATGACGTGTCGTAATTTCATGTTGGTCCTCCTTCTGCATACAGATCTTAGGCGTCCATGCACACAACAGTATTCTAATTTTATGCTTGCAGTCCCTTGAATTAAGATGAGATTCCAGTTTATTTGCATAAAACTGGATGGGGGGAAACTGAGGTCATGGAAGCACATGACTTAACTATATTGTTATCTATTAAATCAACTTGGACTTTGGGCTGATATTAAGGTCAAGTGGCTACAGACATTTGTCTTAATAACACCCTTTGGAAATCTGCTGTGCCATCAATTGTAGCTTGCTTATTGTGCATGTTTAGCCATCAATGCATTCGTTATTCTTGCATAAAGTAAGTTGCAGTCTAGTGTTTTTTCTTTCTTTTTGGTTAAAACTAGTGTGGCTATATGTATGAATTTACAGATATTTTCATTCATTCAAGTATTCATCCAAGTATTTATATAGTGCCTCTTCATGACAAGTATGCATATTGTATTGTACTGTAATGTATTAAGACATTTATAGCACCTCTAATAGGGTGAACCGTTCAGAAGCGCCCTTAATGTTCAAGACCATGAGATAAGGAATGGGTTTTGAGAAAAAAAATGGATGAGAACCTTCACCAAAAATGGCCATTGCCAAAATCTGGTTGTGTGGTCTGTTGCTACCTATTACTTGGTGGTGGCACATGTTGTCAGCTACCGATGCATGTTCAGTAGAATTTGTTACATATAGCAGTTGTGTTTATTTGCCAGCCAATGTGTTTCACTAGTCAGACAAAGGGAATAGTTCTTTGAATTGTCTCAGTTGTAGATAAACTGTCTGAGAAAAATTTATTTAGTTCGTAATATATTTCTCTACTTTTTCCAGCTCCAGGATGAGTCACTTGCTTTCGATTGCCGCATTCCTCATGGTGGCAGCGGCATCCAGCAAGTCAACATCGCTCGACAGAATACACGTGCGTGACAAGTGGATGGTTGACCCACTGGGAAGAGTGAGACTGTTTCATGGGTTCAATTCGGTGCGGAAGGGACCGCCGTGGTTCAACAGCGACATCCTCAACACCACGAAACTGCGCCTCTACCGCGACTGGGGCTTCAACTCTGTTAGGCTCGGAGCGATGTGGAAAGGCATCGAACCAAATCCCGGTGAATTTGACTCGGCATTCCTCTCTCGACTGCAGAGCATCGTGAAAACTCTTGAGGACCACGGCATGTACGTCATACTCGACATGCACCAAGATGTTCTGTCAATATTCAACTGCTCCGAGAGCTCGGTTGGGTACGAAGGGGTTCCCCGGTGGTTGATAGAAAAGTTCCCCGCACCAGAGAACGCCTATCCATGGCCTCTGAAGAGTCCTCCGAGCGATGCCAACTGGGCTATGGGGTACTTTACAGAGGCGGTTTCGACAGCTTTTCAGCAGTTATACAATGACACAAGTGGAGCGGTCGGGTACTTGTCACGCTTTTGGGCAAAGGTTGCTGGAACGTTTAGGAATCAGACAAGTGTTCTTGGCTACGAACTGATGAATGAACCGTGGGCAGGCGACATCTACCACTTTCCAGTTCTCTATCCCGGAGAAGCCGGAAAAATGAATCTCGCTCCGTTATACGACAAACTGAACGCCGCCATCCGAAATGTCGACGAAAACACCCTGCTGTTTTTCGAGCCTGTCACGTGGGCCGTGTTCGAAACAACAAAAACCTTTGGAACCGGGTTCGAAAATGTTCCCGGCGGCGCAGAGTACAGGAACAGAAGCGTCCTTTCGTATCACTACTACTGCTGGCTTCTGCCTGAAGATCCACACGGTCACTACCCTCTCACGCAGTTTATTTGCGATCAGATTCTCGGCCCGGATATGATACGCTCGATCGTCAGCGACGTCGGGGAAATCGGGGGTTCTTCGTTTCTCACCGAGTTCGGACTGTGCGTTCCCGACGGCGACCCGGAGAGCGGGAATACGTTGGAGTGTGAGTTCATCTTGTCACTTGCCGATAAGTTCCTCCAGTCGTGGACCTATTGGGACTCTCAGTTTTTCACCAGCACCGGAGATGTTGACTTGAACGTCGTTTTACCATTCGCACGAGTTTATGCACGTGCCATCGCTGGCATTCCGTTGAGCATGACCTTTGACCTTGAGACGAAACGCTTTGAATTGACCTATGTCATCGACAAGACGATCAAGGCGCCGACTGAGGTGTTCATTCCAGATCTGCACTATCCGAAAGGATTTCAGGTGAAGACGTCGGAACAGTTGAAATGGAACTTTGACAAGGAATTGAAGATCCTCTACGTCTTGCCATCTAGCGGTGATCTGTGGGACTCGCCGTATGCCTTCATCCATGTGTTACCATCACCATGAGTGCAGATTCCATGACAATTATTCACGCTTTCATCTTATATATTCAGACAGCCGAAACTGACTTGAAGCTGGTTAAAATCAGGTTACATTGAATCTTCAACCAGAAAATAATGTTGACTTTTAGGATTATTTATTTTGGTTCTAATTGAATTGTTTTTGACATTAAATGTATCTGCAGAGCCCTTTGTTCAAATGTAAGATTTAATCTGTTAAGTACATTTCAAAATGGTTCTGGATGTTTTGTGGTGTCATTCGTGGATGACTTTGATATTGTGCCTTTTATGCGCGATAAGTCGATGACAGTATTTGATTTTTTATAATAGATTTGTACCTTTATTTGGGTAATATTTTAAATTATTTTGAAGCAAGTAATCTTTTGTATAGTTTTATCTATAGCTATGATCTGAAGATCTGTTTGAAATTGTTGGGCATGCTGAATCAAGTTTCATTTCAGTTTTTGAGCAGAAGTTGTTTGTGGTATTATGGTTCTAAGTTTCCATATTGTTTGATTGCTCAATTTGGGATGAAATGTTTAGCAAAGGAAGTCGTTTTTAGGCATTGAAGCAAGTTGTGATGCTTTGAATAGTCTATCACAGCTTTTGAACATTCCTTGTATGTATGATTTTTAATTCAGGGGTTTTCTTTCAAGCCAGTTTGACAAATTTAGGAGCGATTGGTAGACTTAGACTTTAAATCGTAGGGAATTACAAACTGTGTCCAGGTGCTTGTGTTGATGCATTCTTAGGTATTGGATGACAATTTTGACCTGGGTTCAAGCAGTTTGTAAAATAATATGTCGCTGTGCTAAGCCTTCAAAAACGTGTTTAATTAAAGGTAAACTTAGAATCGTAAAGAGAAGTTTTGTCTTAATTGTATTCGATGTAATTTTTCTACCAGATATTTCTTGCATCAACAACAGTGTCCACATGCTGCATCACATTTTTCTGTCTTTGAAATGGTTTCAGAAATATATTTAAGTTTACCTCAATCTAGAAACATTTCCTTTTCTGTTCCTTGTTATGTTTTCTTCAGTTTATATTGTTTTATTTGTAGATTTTTCTTGCTCATTGCAAATTGTGCAACTGTATTCATTTCATGTACAGCATGTATATTATATTATATATGTATTATATGTATATGATTATATATCTGTATATATATGTATTACATGTATATATTATATATGTATGTACATGTTTAGCATTCCTGTTTTACTGTAAGATGTCGATTTGTGACACCAGTGAACTACGATTGCAAATAATATTTGTGCCAAAATAAAGCGTAAAGTAATCCAAGTTCATTTCATGATCTATGTGTTACTCTTGATTCAGGATCTGATATCCCAAACAACATGCAGCGATCAATAATTGATCGATCATAATTTCTGTAGCACCCCTACTCTATGATCGCTACTCAGAGGCGCTCCTGGCTCAGGTCATTTGGAAGTAGCAGTCTTCAACAGTAGGTGAAACTGAAAAGAGTTTTCAATGCATAATCAAGGGAAACCCATTCCAGGTTGTTGGACAAATAACAGTGCAGAGTTTTTGAAAGGACCATTAAGTCACCGTGGACAGCGTAACGCAGTGCGCGGCAGCCTGTGCAAGCGGAAAGGGAGAGGCAAAGGTCATGCCGATCAAGTGATGTTACTTTCAATGATGTAACCTATGACCTCTCATCTAGATAGCAATATGCATGCAATACAAATAGCACAATTATAAGGATCTTATACTGTAGCGTATGCGATGAGCAATTGGCAGCCAATGCGTGCATGAATTATGGCTAAGAAGCTCACAAGGACATTTAACATGACAATCTAATACATGTAGACCTTAAATCTTAAAAAGGCGTTCCTGCATATAATGCAGCATATTGAATGCAGAGAGTCCAGAAGGCATGAGTTAACACCCAGACATATTCACTCGAACCAGTGTGCTGGCTGAATTTGAAGTGTGTTTAACAAATTCTCCAGTCACTCTCACCAGTCGTTTAATCAGCATGTGGCAGCCAATGCATTTATGAATTATTAAGTTCCTGGACAATTTAGCTGCTATCAGACTACTGACCAGCCTCATTCTCAAGTCCCTCTATCTATATCTCACCCTGATCAATTATAATTGACATGACATAAAGTGTTCCTTTTACCATACCAGCATTAATTTTTCTGTAGGCATATGGCTCCTTATACCCACACGAGGCTATGGGTCCTATTTCCAAGAAAAACAACACCAAAGCGCGATAAGTTTACAATAACAACTTGACAGTAGCCTCTATGTCTACTTAGTACTGCGGTTGACTGGATTGCTATTGTTATTTACATCAAGTTACGGGACAATTTAGCTGCTATCAGACGGGCCAATTCCGGGACCGCTCATGCGAATCCCCTCTGCTACTGACCACGGATTTGATATAGCGCTGCCTTAGCTTCATGGTTACCCATCGCGGCTTCTATATTATGCGATATTATTGTCCAAAATTAATATTTAAGATATTTATATTGACGTGCCTCATACGCTTTGCTTTCAGGCAACTCATTAACGAAATTTTAGAATTTACAATGCCTTTTTGCCGTCATTAGGGCCTAGCGCCGGAAAAAAGTTCACAGACTGTGGCTGAATAATCTCGTGGCAACGACGTCATGAAAATGTAGGGCTTGCGTGCGATATGTAATCTCATTAGGAATTGACGAACTGCGCGTGCGCTGCAGTTGACTCTGGAGGGCAAGATGGCGTCTGCTTGTGTGAGGGTCGGTTTCGGCGTTTCTAAAGTTCTCGCCCGCTGCAATAGGGTAAGAAAAACGTCGAACGCCGATATTACTTGCTGCCCTTTATATTTCAAAGTGGGAATCTGCTGTATTTTTTGGAGTAATCGTATAAGGATAAATGTATAACTCAAGGCGGTAGCAAGGTCATCTACCTCTCGTTCTACCGTCCCGACTCCTGTGATCAAAACAGTTTGTTTAGACAACCACATTCAGTGATTGTTGTCACATGTGGCCCTATAGACCATCGATTTGCTTTACTGCAAGGAAACTATTTCTAAGTTTTTTTTTATTGACCTTATCCTTCATCAATAACATCTTTGATTTTGATGTTCAGAGAGCGTCATTTTCCGAGGCAGAGACCCCTTCCTTGTGCTCACAAATTTTTATAACGATTGGATGAGAGAATTTGGGATAATTTTTATTTTTGCTGATGTTGCTATTCATTAAAAGCAGCAATTGCTGAGTTTCTAACCTGCTTTAACTGGGTGCACATTGCACAAACTAATCGTTTCAGGCGTGTTTATTTTTCGACATGTTTATAACCTAATACAGTGTGGTTTGTGATCTAAAAATGCCCTGCTTGCAAAATTCAGAAGTGCACATTGAAGTGGAGTTTTAAAGATCTATTGACAACCATGGTTGTTTCTGTCATTAAGCTTTCACGTGTATTCATATTACATGGATAGTGTTACATTGCATTATTTTTACCATTTTGCAGAAATCTTTGGCTTTGCCATCACGGCGATGGGCAACGCAGGCTGCCACCTACGAGGACACTCTGACTGTGCCCGAAACAAAAGTTACCACACTTAAAAATCTACTGCGAGTGGCATCGGAGGAAACCAGTGCTGCTACGGCAACTGTGAGTGATTGAAAAAAAATTCCAATGACACTAGTTATGTGTTTTGAATTTGTGCTTATTGCACTGATAGAGTTCTAGCAGTTCTGCTTGCTGGCGACTGAAATATTCATATAAATCTGTTGGTTAAATCTGTTGAGTATCCAGAAACTTTCAGCTTTATCTGGATGATTTTATTTTTAGACTCCATATATCTGTTATTTGGATAATTTATGCAATCTATTCTTACGGCTTATGATAAGAAAAACCATTTAACCCAGAATGATTTTATTTTTGGTTTCATGTGCCATCAGGAGATGCGTGAATATTCAACATGGACACTATATTTGGAAGTTGCTAATTGACAACAATATTAATGTTTAGAAAACTAATGATGATACCAATAACGATAATAATTTGTTCTCACCACATGCTTTTAAGAACCGAGAGATAACATCTGTCTCGTGCACGGGTAAATTGATAAACGTTAATCTGATTTTGTTTAGGTGCACGTGTAAATTGATAAACATTGATTTGATTTTGTTTAGGTTGGCGTGTGGATTGACACGGGAAGTCGTTACGAGACGAAGAAAAACAATGGCGTCGCTCACTTTCTTGAGCACATTACCTTCAAGGTGAGTTGGGCACAATTTCTTATTTCTTACAGAATCATGATGAACCACCATGGTATTATGATGTCGGGTTTTTACAGCGTTGCAACGTCTATATTCTTTTGCTTATTCATTCGTTCATTTTATAAAAATTTTTTTTTGCCTTTTCAAATTGTCGAATTGAAAATAAAGTATATTAATAATATTGTAATTCTGTGACCTTTGAAAGGGAACTGGAAAGAGGTCGGCTCTTGACCTGGAGACGGAATTCGAGAACAACGGCATGCACCTGAACTCTCACGTTTCTCGCGACCAGATGGCGTTCTACGCCAAATGTCTTGCAAAGGACGTTCCAAAAGGTTTGACAGACAATTCAGTACAGCTAGGGGTTTGTTACAGATGATTTCCACACTCTACAGTCTGCTTTTGATTTCTTTGTTTGGTTCGTAATTATGGTTTGTAATGTAGTAAGTGAGGCAGTAACCTGGATGCCAGCCATTGCTTTGTTTGTACATGTGCACTTGTTATAGCGCCCTTTCAAGCTCCATCTACTCAGAGGTGCTCCCGAATGCAGAGCGGACACTGCATCGGAGTTTCATGCCGAAGAGCTGAGCAATTGTGAGTGAAGGACTTGCTCAAGGTCCTTAACCACCGCGCCCCACAATTGCTATGATGACCGCGCCAAAATTTTGCCCAAAATGAGTAAAAGAAGTCTGTTTTGCAGGATACAACATTTTAACCATGAGCTGGTTGGTTTTCCCAGTTGTTATTAGTACGCTATTATCATTAAGAATTTAATCTCATGGAGCGTTGTTATGGTGCTATCGGTGGTCACTTCATATTTCTGCTGCATCCAAAATGCGAGCCACATACTAGACAGATGATAATTTCCGTTAAGATTCTATGTTAAAATGAGCGTGTGATCTATTCACTGCGTAAATATGGTTTATGCAACGTAATATGTCTGTTATTTAGCAGTTGTGTAAGATTTCTGCACACAAGAATTTCTATGGATGATGTTTTGCTGGTTTGTTAGCTGTTGAAATTCTGGCCGATCTCATCCAGAATGGAACGTATGGTGAGGCAGACATTGACAAGGTTCGCGCCGACATCCTTCGCGAGATGCAGGCAAGATGACTAATATTTATTTATTTATTATTATTATTATTATTATTATGTGCAGAAATTTGATATGATGTTTATTCATGGGTGTCTAAACAGGAGCACTCCCAGTCCAACTCTGATTGAATAGGACAGTCTTAAGTACAGTGAGAAATAGATAGGGACCAATAGATATTTGATGAAGAGTAGTAGGGGGAGCCCATTACAGGAGTCCATCGCTGCCTAATATCAGAGAAGGTGTTCAATGTATTTTTAATGGAATTTACATAGTTGTGCGTTGCATTTAAACGCACACACACACCCACACACACAATCAAAGTTCCCTTGTTCTTCTGTCGTAAATGTTGGTGCCAGAAGGCAAATCTTGTAAAGGCCGCAATTGAAGACTCTTTGAAAATGTGATTTTTTTGGTTAGCTGAGGTCAGGGAAGATATTAGAAACACTGATATCAAAGACTATTAAGAAATCTATTGGTTTTATGTTGTATGAAAGCACCTACTATCATTGTGAAATCAGTTAAATGTATGGAACCATGCAGGTGTGTTTCTTGTTACTAACATAGCAACTGTTGGAAATGTATGTATGTATGTATGTATGCAAAATCATTTGAAAGAATCTGATATTGATACTGATTAGCGGTAATTGTCTGAGCATATGTACTTAGGCCACTAGCTATGTATCTAGATTAATAGCTGAGCGTATGTATCTAGGACAAAAACGTTTGAAAGTGCCACTTGTTGATACTGAAGCATATATCATTGGTATTGTCTAAGCATTTGCATAATTTTTCTGATCAGGAGGACGATTCGAATCCGACAACCATTACTCTGGACTACCTGCATGCGACCGCTTTTCAGGGCACCTCTTTGTCACACGCTGTCATCGGAACCACGGACTCTGTAAAGTAAGCTATTTTTGCATGTTGAAGTACACGCCATCTTCTGTAACAACCATTGTGGTTAAAACAAACTGAACACATGGGTCCAAGATGCTGTGTCCTTGACACTAGAGGCACCATACTATAAGAGGAAACTGTAGGGAACATTATATCGATATGCTGGGTAGTGCTGTATAGATATTCACAGGTATTTTGAGGACATCCCACAAGACTTGGTTGCTCATTTGTTATTATATTACTTCTGTCCAGTTTGTGTTATTTACCATAAATTCCACCACCTTCACATCTGCACCTCTTAGGGTAGGATTACTGATTATAATACAATAGGTTAATGCGACGGAAACTGTGTTTTATTTATTGCCCTACTTCCAAAGCTCAGAATTGCACATGACCATACAAGAAAACAACAATGGTACATAGCAGTTATGAGTGAAGGACTAGCTCCAAGATCCCTACGTTGTAGCTGGCTTGGGCAAGATTCAAACCCATGTTACAGGCCGATTGCTCTAGCCAATCAGCCACCATGCCATATCTTTTGAGATACGAATGCAGCTTCAATGTTCATAATCTAATCTAATCTTATTTTGCTGCAGGGCTATCACCAGAGATGATCTGACTCGATTTGCCAGCACGCACTTCAAGCCGCCACGCATGGTGCTCGCTGGCGCCGGAGGTAAGCCAATTCATTAGCCGACGTTTTCTACCTCCTCTTTGTCTTTTCTTCCTTTTGTTTATTGTTTCATACAAAACAATGCTTCGTTTATAAATTGCTTTCAGTAAACAGTGCATCGCTTGGTTTATTAGTGATTAGCAAGCTGAACTGTCGTTGGGTTCAAATCTCATAAGGCCAGAAATTTGTTGTGAGATTTTGACTCCAGCTAGACCATGGTGCTTGTCTCACTTGTCATGTAAAGGCTGTCAGTGGAAAGATCTGGTGGCAAGGGAGAGGGCTGGCAACCTGCCCTAAAGCTATGGAGGGGGGGTGAAGACATCAAGCAAATGAAACGATGCAAAAAATTATTATTTGTAGTCTAGTTAACCATTTGCTTTTAGTTTATACATGTATTAAATTTACTAGACTGAAACTTTTGATTACATTTGAAATTTTAAATGTTGTCGGTCGACCTATTTTCTACGCTATCTGTATTTGTAATCAAGATCCCTGCACAACTATTCGGCCGAATATTCGATACATCCCTAGTCAGGACATGGGTGTTTATCTTTGCTTGGTGATGATTTCTTGACAGCTGTCAATCATCGTCAGTTGGCTGAGTTGGGTGAGAAGCATTTTGGTGGCATGTCTCTGAACTACGAACGGGAAATTCCATCCCTTCCTCCGTCAAGGTTCACTGGAAGCGAGGTAACTTACACAGACGACTATATCTGCTCAGAACTAGCATGGCATTTGTAGGGCAATCATTCAGTCTTCAGTCATTCAGTCTATGATTTACTGTTTATTAGATGAAAACAGAGTTGACGATTTTGTCTGTGAAACCTGGATCTAGGTGCGATAGTTGAATCAATCAGCTGCCTTTTTAAACAAAAGAGAGTACTGTGTGCTGTGTGTATAGAATCTTTTTTCACCGTTGAAACTGTCTGGATCCATGTGTGATAATTGCTAACACCATGGGCGCCTGCAGAAAAATTTGTTAACAGCCAAAAATTAGCAGTTATAAAAATAGGTTTCAACTTTCCAGGGGGCAAGTGCCCCCCTCTTGCCCCTAGGTGCGGGCGCCCATGGCTAACACACAGTTTCTCTGCCCACAACAGATTGGCAGCCGTATTGTCTATGTATGCGGGCTGTGAATGTATTTATCAGAGCAAACTTTGTATAGTGCCCTTTGAGCTACTCTTTGTAAACTAGCCTACACTGTCGAGCATTTCTAAAGCAACCCACTGTGTACGTCTTGGCACACATTTAAAATTTGATAAGAGTGACAAGCGAGTGTTACGTCATTAGAGAAAAATGTCCCATTCTAGCATCACCAACCTATCCATCCATCCTCCATCCATTCGGCCTTCCATCTCGGTGGTATGTAATGCCCTCCCACTTGAGCTGCGCCTGTTCCCTAGATCACTCTCTGACACATTCTATAAGCACTTAAAAACTGTTCTGTTTGGCCGTGCTGGAGTCGGGAGCGCCTCTGAGTAGTTTTCTTGAATAGGTGCTATATAAATACTTGAATGAATGAATGAATAATCTTTGATGAATAAAAACACGTTGGCTTTTGATATTTCTGAACAGATCCGAGCAAGAGATGATGACTTGCCGCTGGCTCACGTGGCAATCGCCATTCAGGGCCCCGGCTACTCGAACCCCGACACCATCCCGTTGGCGATTGCATCCGCCCTCATCGGGTCGTGGGATCCATCAATTGGCGCCGGTGCCAGCCTGTCGAGTAGACTGGCGTCTGCCAGCGCACAGGTCGGTCTGTGCAGCAGTTTCCAGTCGTTTCACACGACCTACCACGACACGGGACTCTGGTCAGTCAACGTTCTGATGATATTTCAGGCTAATGTATTTTTTTAAGACTTGTCAAGTACAGAGCTGCTTAAGAGACTTGCCAAGTGCTTTGAGTACAGTGCTGCTTTAAGACTTGCCAAATACAGTGCTGCTTTAATGACTTGCCAAGTATAGTGCTGCTTTAATGACTTGCCAAGTATAGTGCTGCTTTAATGACTTGCCAATTATTACAGAGCTGCTTTAAAGACTTGCCAAGTACACTGAGTACAGTGCTGCTTTAAAGACTTGCCAAGTACAGTGCTACTTTGCAGACTTGCCAACTGTAGTGCTGCTTTAGAGACTTGCCAAATACAGTGCTGCTTTAAAGACTTGCCAAGTACAATTTGCTACTTTGCAGACTTGCCAAAATAGTGCCGCTATGTTGTTGTGTTTATGGCTTCGGTTGATGGCTTGCAGTTAAGTTGAATGTCTCGTATCATGATTTGAGGTAGCTGAGTGGATTTAGGCATAGCCTTTGAGGTTATTTATAATTTATTCATTTATTTTAAAATGAGACAAATCCGGGTGATTTGAAGACATGGGCTCACGAAAGAAAATTGGCAGATATTATGCTAATATTTTATTTACAGTCTTCTTGTAATTCTTTAGTTCATTTTCACGGGTCTATTATAGTAGCCTATCTATGCAGTTTGGTGATACATTATTGATCATACCTAAGCAATAGGTTGATAATCTAAAGTTGCGTGCTTTTGTCTTGCACACTTTTGATGATGTTTTCATTGTGCGCTTTCATCAACGCGCTTTTGTTACAGCTACAAATTTCTGTATGTGATATCGTCTTTGGAATTGACGTTAATGTGAATATATTTTTGTCTTCTTGTGAATGACCGAAGTGTATGTTGCTTTGAAGGGGCATTTATTTCGCATCAGATCGAGAGTCAATAGAAGACATGATGTTCAACCTCCAGGGAGAATGGTATGTAAAATGTACAGAACAGCTAAATTCTCCAAACCTTTATCACTGGTCGACTGCAGGCGAAATTTTATTTTATTAGTCTGTGTCAACACCGTTTTTTCTGCCCTTTTCATTTATAAAATCGTGCACTTTTAGACGGCCTTTTATGACTTAGTGAAATGTTTATGTTTGTGCCTTTCTAACTTAATGCAATTGTAGATCAGTTAAGAAAGATGTGTTTTTCAGATAGTTTGTCATTAATTAGTAATGTGATTCTTGAATGTGCTGTTGTTTGTGCCATTAGTAGACCTAATGACATTAATAATTAATTATTTATTTTTTTTAAATTCTGAATTTGCTTTATAAATTTGTTCAGTTTGTAAGTGGTGCTGGCATTGTTTGTAGGATGAGACTTTGCTCGAGCGTAACAGAGTTTGAAGTGGAGCGAGCGAAGAACGTGTACAAGGCGAACCTCTTCAATCGACTGGATGGCACGACTCCGATCTGCGAAGACATCGGCAGGTGAGAAGTGACCATCCAGGCATCCACCCATGAACCCCATTGTCTTCATCAAACAAAGCCCTTTGTTAAAACCATTCTGAATGCCATTAACCACTCTGGATTATAGAAACATTAACATGTTACTGGATGGATAATTCTCCAATATGAAATTCTTTTTTCTGAAGTTGCAGGAGACTTGCTAGATGTCTGGGGCCAAGAAAGTTCTGATGGTTTGATGAATCACGAGTACAACAGAGAGACTCTTCGATTTTTGTTGCTTTTTTAAAGTTTGATACAGTTGAGGAGTTTTAAATAGTTTTTAAAAACTTGACCTCCCGGATTTCTGTCTAGCGCCGGAGCAAATAGGGCAGTTTGGTTATTGTGGACTTGATTTCATATATCGTCGTTGAATAAGCTGATCTCTGTATCATGGCTTTTGTGGGTGCTGAGGTATTCTCAAGGAATTACATTACAAGTTTGTGGTCTCTAAGGATCTTTGCAGTGTTGATGCGTTCTAATGATTTTTAAAGCGCATGTCTTGCTGTTTTTGGTGCAGACAAGTCCTCTATCTTGGTCGTCGTATTCCCCTGGACGAACTGAATGCACGAATCGATGCTGTGTCGGCGAAGACGATACGCGATGTGTGCTTCAAGTATGTTTACGACAAGTGCCCGGCTTTGGCATCAGTTGGTGAGTGGATGACTAAATGCTTACTTGGTTATGCTTCACTTCATCATTATTATCATCGTCATAACAATTGGCAGCATTTTGGTAACGATGGATGCGAGTGAATGATTGTTTTTTGGTCATTTCTGGATGATGATGCTTTTCTTGAATTTAGTCCAGTGGTGTCTAGTCTGCTGTGAATTTTTTTCTAGTCCGCAAAGCCTTGCCTAGAGACTGCTGTGATGTGTGTGACTAATAATTATAATATTGAAGATCAAAAATAAGATTTTGGGAGCCTTAATTCCGTAAATTGACCATCATGCATGCTAAAAGTGTACCATTTAAGATATATGGTTTGCAAAAATATTTTGGGGACAGGCTCGCTAAACCAACCCTTCCCCCCCCCCAAGACCCATAGCTTCATTGTGCTCAGACTTGTGCAGCACCCTGGCCTGCCATTTGCTGAAAAATATTTCCACTGTCCCACCATTAAAAAGGTTTGACTCCTCTGGTTTAATTCAGGTCAGTTTATGGATTCATTTTATTGTCTTCAGGCTATGTCATGATGGGGGAAGTTTATTTAACCTCTTAGTGCTATAGGACATTTACTAAGTAGAAGTAGCTTTAAAGATTTCAAACAGGATCGACTATCCCATTCAGTTTTTAGTGACTAAAGAATGTATTGGTCAGACATATTCGCATATATTTTTAACTCGTGACATTGCTGTGATTTTTGCAGGGCCGGTCGAACAGTTGCCCGACTACAACAGAATCCGTGGATCCATGTTTTGGCTGAGGCTGTAATATCTCAAGTGTCCAAACAGCGAGAAAGGCCTTGAATGTGGCCATTTCCTCTTCTTAAGATCAATTTGGCTTCCGGAATTATATGCGACGCGAGAAGCAATTTAAGTTCTCGGAGACTGTTCTTGTTTAATTATTTCCCCCCACAACTTGGTCACCAGTGATGTCGGACACCAACAAAATTTGGTTTGTGTTAATATTTAATGTAAGAAGTGTAGCTACCAAAGTTGATGGTTAATGTCACTCATTTAAGAGACTTTCTTTTGATGTGTGAAAGAGAGCGTAGTTTAGCATAACGTCTGAATATGGACCTCTTCAAGATTCAAAATAAATGATGACATACTGAATACTGTTGTGTTGTTGGTTTTTGGTGATTTTTGATAATAATAATAAGACAATTTATATAATGGTGTTGTGTATGAACAGTTGATAGGTTTCCGGAAATTATTGATTTCATAGTGAATGAATAAGTAACTCTGAGATGACAAGACTACTTAGTGTCTTTGAATACATTTTTTGATTGTCTATAAAAAATTGGCTGAAATTGGGATTTTTTTGGTATGTTGTGGTGACATTGAGTAGCACCCATGGATATTGTGCTTTATTTTATTTGAGCATTTGTACAGGGGGGTGTGTCGTTTCAGAAGCACTCACTTTGTGCAAGATGTGAGAAGTGGCAGGTTTTGAGAAGAATGAAAAATATGAAGTGCTGGAAATTTCTTGCACTAGAAGTTTGGAAGTAACTTCCAGACTTCTAATTTCAATTCAATTCAATTCAATTTTTTCATTGAGCCAAGAAGAACACAAAATATATATCATCACATAAAAATAAACATGAACGCTCTTGGTAAACAAAAGGAAACCTAGAAGGGACTACATAATCCCGCTGGTTAGGGTCACCACTAAAGCACCACGCAAAGCGAAGCGCATGGCACTACCATATTCAAGAGCATGCTCAATAATGCATGCTCAATAATCACATGGGTGACATGTAGGCTTGCACAGAACATTATAATAACCACATGACGTTTTATGGATGAGATTTTCTATGTGTTCCAGAGGTCACTAAAAGGACTAGTGAACTGGCATAGCAATTATTAGGTACCGGTAGTTAAAAGTCTATAATAATTATTATAGGTCAGAATCTAGGAGAACAATTGCTGTTTTGAAGGCAGCTTGCTACGCAGAAGTCCTGCCATAAATCGTTCGAGCCTGCCATGGATGTGTGGTGCATGTGATTGGCGATAATACATTGTGTACGCTGTGACCTCAATTATATTATTCGTTCGCGGTGGAGAGGATAAGAGAAGAAGATGCATGCGCATGCGTATTGCTTTGTCCTGGTTGATAAACACTGATGACTCATACCACGTGCTCTCGCTCTGTTGCTCTTCTAGACAAGAGACGCGCCAAGGCTACGAATATATATATATATATATATATATAACCTGCTACTTCTCACGAATATATATATATATATTTATATTCGTAGCCTTATTATAGCCTTATAATATATATTATATATTCTCACATACATAATTCATGGTCGACATCTAGGCCTACATGAGGTCTTCTCGATGAAATGTTATATCAATGCATGGAACTATGGATATAATAATAATAATATTAAGCAGACACATACTGATTTATTTATCTTTTGCGCATGCTGGAGACCATGCGCTGGTGTGACAATCACGCTATAGTCTTGTTAAACTCATGACTCAGTTTCCTAGGCTGCATTATAGGAATACGACCTACGTACGATCGAAGCATTTATAATTACTATGTTTACCAAAATAGGACATAGGCGTTGAATTATAATTATATAGGGCGTTTTAGGCGTACTGTACATGTAGGCCTATGTAGGCTAAGTTTGTTGGCTCAATTAATAATAGGCCTAATTATTAGGCCTAGGCTATGTGGGACTTCTTACAATATTCTAATTAGCCTACGGATCTTTTGTTGTACAAAGTGAGGTTGATGCAGGGTCTATTTAATATTGTTAGATGAATAATATTTAGCCTAGGCCCTATATTAGCCTATCCCTTAGGCCCTATAGGCCGGGTCTAGCCTATCGGTTCTTGTTGGTCGTCCACCACCGACTTCGATTATAGGTCTATTTTGAGAGAGTAAAAAGGGTTACGAGCAATAGGCTATGTGGCGTTTAGTAAAATCGGTCGTGGCGGCTATAGATTAGGCCTATTATAGGCCTAATTAAGCTACAAGCAATTAAGCATGCATATTCGATAAATTGGCGGACATAGGATTATATTAGGCTAAGCTAGGCCTATATGCATTTTAGTACCTAGGTCAGCAGAGGCCCTTAACCTGGAGCGTAGGGGTAATTACGTACACTAGGCCCATACAGGCCTAGGCATATTTCGGTGGGGCGACATGGACCATGCGTGTCTTGCAGCGGGAGTAGGCCATGGCCAAGAAATTCTTGAGAAGATGACGCACCCGTCAATGTTAAGGGCTGCAGTCTGTAGGCTAGGTGATGCAAGAAAGAGTCTGATTGACTTGGCCTACACTACACCTGACAGACAGACAGACAGACAGACAGACAGACAGACAGACAGACAGACAGACAGACAGACAGACAGACAGACAGACAGACAGACAGACAGACAGACAGACAGACAGACAGACTAGGACGCGCATGCTTGACTAGGCCTACAGACAGATCGACGACTGACAGACAAGTTAAATAGATGCGACAGTGTGCATGCGGTGCAGTCTAGGACAACGGCCTTGCATCGATCCTAAGTGCACAAAAGAGAATAATTAATGTGCGTTAATTTCGAACTTTACACGTCAACCTTTCATTAGACCTTTGTTTGATTACTTCGAAAGGCTCGTTGACGTCTGTCTTGTCGAAGGACATTCGTCGATTAGCCCAGACTTGAACAGCAGAGAGATGACTGTCAAATTTATTCATCTTAATTTTCCGGAGATGAGTCACCTTTGTTTGAAAATGCGCAGCATAAATTATTGACGTGAAGGATGTAAACACAGGGCATCAATATTATGAAGAGAGCGTGAGTTCAGCGAGTTGACCATGACCTGTATGATTAAAGTCTTGATTAAATCATAAATCTGATGATGATCAGATTCTGATCAAAGGTTTGCGTTTAAGCGTGTTATAATGGCTCGGTTGTGGGTGAATTTAGTCGTGTCGCAGTTGGATGTTGACTAAATTCAGCATCGAGTAGGGCCTATCTGCTTATTAATAGAGCCGGTTGATATCGATTTTGTGATCAGTGTTTACGTTAATATAATTTCCACACAAAACGGCTTATTATGCGACGCGCACATTGGGATTGATCTGTTTTCGGAAGATTATCAAAGCCTAGTAAGTTAATGAACAACAACAATTATTGATGTAGGTGTGTTGATATTTGCTTAGAGTGCTCTATAGGTCAAGATGTCGGCAGGCTCTATATACTGTACGTACTTTTCCAGCCTACCGGGAACTTTCCTGGTGTGCTTAGAACAATGCAGAAACATGATCAAAGCATCAAATTAAGTATAGAACATTAAAGAAGTTTGTCAAGTTTTAATGCTTTATGAGGACCGGTATCAAGCGTACGCTCTTTAAAACAATTCATATCGGAACTGTTAATGTTAAGAGTGACGATTAAAATAAGAGTGAATGTCGAATGGTTTTGGAAACGTTTGCCCTTTTTAGCTGTTTACAGTTAAGCCAGCGTATTTATTAGGTAAGTTTCTTGATACATTTAAGCATGCACGCAGACAGGGTTCCATACTGCATACGTACGTATGTAGTACTATGTACACACATACATACGTGGTTAATGGAAGTGACCATGAACTAATTAAACTGAAGTTTTCGCACTGTTACTGTAATCTAATTATTGATTTGTGATTTCGAATGTAGTACGAATGACTTCTTAGTTTTATTATGGAATAGGGCATAATTGGTGCTCAGTTATATTGTATTGTACTGTATTGCACTTTTTGTATATGCACTTTTGTATATATATGGCATTTCATTGTGTTGCACATGTGTTGCTGATGTCAGTGGCATAGAACAATTGATTTTGGAATTCCTGTTGACCTTGTCACTGAAGTGGTATGTCATACTAAACATATGCCACTGTTGCACTTGACATACAAGTGATATCTTGAGCTGCGTACAAGTGGTTGCGGTAGGTGGGTTAGAAGCACCCTATCAAGTGACCTCCATGTATTTATCAGTGATTAGAAACTATATTTAAAATCATTTGACTTTAGTTGAACGTTTGTTATGGATGGTTCATTGGCGTTTTGATCAGGACAGTTACTGTAGTAGAACTGTTGGCTGAAATCGAATTGACTTTAGCGGTAATTTGAAAAACAATTCTTTAAGTGTGGCCTATTTACAAGGGGAAACTAAACCAAGAAGTTACTTCAGTTCCATCCCAAAAGAAAGTGGATTACAGAGAAGGACACTTAGTTTAAAGAGGAAGTCGTTTGTTGATCAGGCAGTGCTTTGACCTGGGCGTGTTTGATTGTTATATCTTGTTTGACTGTTATATCTTGTTTGATTGTTATATCTGAGGTGGTGCAAGGTGAAATTATGATTAGAGGGAGGTCTCAAATGGCTTGTCACTGTAATGGTAAGTGCGCTGAAGTGCCAGCTCGCATGTCAGGGTTAAAATTCCCACCAGAGACGAAAAATGTTTCAAGGTTCTGTTGCACCTATACTGCAGTGAATTCAAATACAGGTAGAGGTACATTAACTATTGATGGGAGGATCATGCAGCAAGGGAGAGGACTTGTCACCTGCTGTCATTGCAGATTTATGCAGTGCCATTCAAACCTGACAGCGTGAAGACATTATCAAACAGACTAGTCTAGTAGCACTTGGAGAAATAGAGACACGGGAGCCTATGTGGCTCTCATGTCACAGGGTTTTTGGCAAATGATTCTTAGAAGCATGACCAACCAATGCAAAGCTTTTTATGTTTTACTGTGGAAGTTTGGACTTGCGGAACAAAAACAAAGGTGTTAGCAGTTTTCTTTGGTATTTCTTTTACATGTCTATGACAATTCGTTGAAATTTCTTGATTTAATGACTAGGAACTGAGGACAGTGGTGGTCATTTATTCGTACCTATCGCCACCAAATACCTGGCATCACAAGTTCAGAACTGACGATGCTGATGATGTGGACGTATTTTAATTGTAGGTGATCGTGAAACACCTCTGATCGAAGCAACCCCGATCTAAGTGATGCAAATCACTTTTTCATCGTCTTGCTTAAATTCTATTCAGCGCTACGATGATGAAATCCCAGGAAGACGTGAAGGAGGATCTTATCCGCCACCTCCAGAAAGCGGTCCGTGATCTGCAGAAGGAATACGTCAGAAACAGAGATGTCATCTCAAGGTTGGCAGACATCCATAACAACCTGTAATTTTTTTTGGGAGTTTCTAGCAAAAAAACATTTAACTTGTGGAGTCTGTGCAGCTTAGATTTCTATGCATCTTCAGAAGTCACTGTGGCAGAGAATGTACATGTTAGCAGCTTTTCGTTGTTGGTCACATTGTTACCGTGTGGTCACCTGATTTTGATGATGCTGTCAGCTATGCAGCAGTGTTGTGTGACAGATCAGGCTAATTACGGTATTAGACGGATGGTCATGACCAATTTGCCATTGAATGCCAGCTCAGCCCCCCCCCCCATTCTCTCATTCTCTCTTCTCTCTTGGCTGGTAAATGACTACCAACATGAGTTAACTGTTGACTAGTAAAAAAAATGGTGATTTTGGTCATTTGCGTTTAATTATCTTCATTAATTTCAAACTGACACAGCGCACTTATGATTACAATTCATAGTATGAACAGATGATCACAAGTTGTTACAGGAGTCGAATTGCAAGTCAGCACTGCTGAGCAGTGCTGACGTTAAATTCGACTCGGCAGCCATGCAAGGCTCTTATCACGTCCTACTACTGATTTTAACTATGCCCTAGAACTGCCGAAATGAAGGCTCAGTCAACCTTAATGTAGGTAGTGGGAAGTGATTTCACATCCATAAGCCTTCGTGCCAGAGTGTTACTTTTACTCTAAACCCCTCCCTCAGTGGTGATTGCCTCAACAGAAGGAACCTTTTGACATAATTTTTCTGGTGGAAAAGAAGAGCAGTTCCTTAGGCCATCTCTGAGTTAGTCATTGGTTGTAGTGTTGGGGTGACACTAAAAATCATCTCTGATATGACTCAGTGTTGTTAGACAGCAACAATTTACTGTCTTCTTCTAGATGTAGAATTTCGTTGCCTAGTCTGTTTCATTACATAGCGTATTAAATATATTTACTTGTTTTGTTTGTAGTTCAGAGCTGACGAATTCATTGTGCTATGCGCTTGAAGCAGTCTTCCTTCACGGTCTCATTGGTGCAACTTCAGACAAGGTTTCTTCCTGCGTTAGTACAGCTTTGTCCACTTCTCCGATCAATGGAAATTTCCTGAATCTGCTTTAAGGCGTTCCAAACTGGTTAACCCAAAGCTCTGCAACCCCAACTCTAACCCTTACTTAGAAAAACCCAAGCTCCAATTATTGTCAATAAACAATGTAAGTTCTACGTTTGCTCTGTGGCTGAACTGCTGGACCACGCAAACGTACTTAACCGACTTATTATCATCCTACATGACACAGCTGATGTTGTGTACATTTTGGTGGTGACACTGCAGAAGGTAATAATTGATTAGCTTTGATTAGATTAACTTACATGAGATTAGTTTGGATTACATGTAGATTAGATTAAGACAAGTTGAAGGCAGAAGGCTTTTTATTGCGATTTCTGAACCTGTTGAAGGTTTTATAGCCCTGACCTAATGATGACCCTAACCTAAACATTTGACCTTTGTCTACCTTATCCCTTAGCCAGGGCTGAAAGTGAGCCGGGTTGGTCCGGGTCTGAGACCCGGCATCGATTTTCGAGACCTGCTGTTGCCGGGTCTCAGCCGGGTCGCAAAACAGGCCGTCAGGTACCAAAAGTAGGTAAAATGGTAGGATTTTGGGTAATTTTGGGCAAATGACTATAGAAAAAATGTCGTGAAAAAATTTATGGGCCAAAGGCGTGCTCGTCCGCCAAAGTAAGACCCGGCAACTTTTCCAAACCACTTTCAGCCCTGCCCTTAGCCCCAACCGTCACCTAACTAAAAATTTAAGGAGGTTGGTGTACTCTTGTAATGGTCCGGCAAGGGAGGGACTAATAGGACTATCCGTCCGTTTTCATATGCCAAGGCTAAGAAAATGAAGTCGCTAATACTTGATGCCCTAAATGTAAATAACTAGTGTTTTATTGTGTTGTATCGTTTACTTAGGTGTTGACTTTACGGTTGAGGAATTATTTTTGTGCGTTACTATTCTGTGTTTAAACGTTCAACTAGTGCATTGCATGTGGCTTGCAATTTATTTATTTATTTTTGCTCTGTAGAACTTTTGGTCGATTCTGAGCGAACAGACGCACAAATGCACGCTTGCCGACATCGAATCTCTGAGCCAGATTAAAACGGACGTTGGCCGATGCAGGGTGCGTTTTGTCGACTGTTTTTCTCACGACGGCTAAGCAGAAAACTCTGTTGGAAGTTTTACCCGGCTATTTTACGCACCGTCTTTGTCCAAAGAAATGTAATGTTTTACGACTGGATTTTTATGCGAAACGTAGTGTAATTGCATGTCTACAGTTTTATTACCAATCTTGGTAAATTTGATTCCCATAAGCCTTGATATGTGATAGTTGTTTGTTATTGTTGATGATAAGTTGCTTGATGGTGTTTTGTCAGGTTTGTTAATCACTGTGTTGACTTTTTTGCAAGATTTCGTCATGGCCACCTCACATCGTTAACTCAATATATTAATTGGTGTCCCTAGACAGCGGGATCCCTTAGGGCCTCCCTTTTTGTAACCAATGTTTAAGATGTGTAAACTTGACGTGTATACTTTGGTTGCAAATAAAATATTTGATTGATTGATTGATTGACATTGACAGAGTTCAAAAGATGTGAGTGATTTAAATGACAATGATGGTATTAATGAAACGTTAATTGTTACAGGTGTGGATTCGATTAGCGCTGAATGGATGTGAGCTGGAAAGCTACCTTCGACTGATCTTCGCCGATGCCGATGCACTCAGGTTAGTGTGTGGCTTCTTATTTATTCTCGTTTAAAGGCACATCTCTAATCTGTTCTCTGAACTTTGAGTCAGTGAATAAGTGAGATAACTAACGGAATTTGGTCGAGGTCTGTGAAATTCAAAATTCATCAGTGTGTGAAAACTGAGCAAGTCAAATGTTGCTTGTTCTTTAGATGCTGGGCAAATGCACAATAATAATAATAATAATAATAATAATAATAATAAAATAATAATAGTAATAACAATAACAACAATTATAATAATGATTATAGTAGCAATAATAATGATAATGATAAGGTTAATAATTATAATTTTATTAAAAAAAGATGTTATGGGCTATTAAGCGCTCCACGAGAATTATAATTATGTCTTCTGAACCACCTAAAATCCTTGTTATGTTATTCATTCAATCCAGAATTTCTCTAGCGTTTCTTCGAGGGGACTACTCGGAGGCGCTCCTGACGCTAGCATGGCAAAAAAGATTTTATTTTAAAAAATACTTCAGTAAGAAGTAAGAGCCCCAGGAGGCAGACATTGCTCCTGTATTATGTTTTAGTTGCCTTGTGAGATGCATTAAAGGCACAGTGCAGGCTAAAACTTAAAACTGTTCTTTTTGGGCGTGCTGGAGTCGGGAGCGCCTCTGAGTAGTTTTTTACTTGAAGGAGCGCTATATAAATGTTCGAATGAATGAATGAATTCAGATACAATATACAATAATCATTGCATTAACTTTGATCGCATAAACATGTTTCCTTGTGTAAACAAGTGATGCTGAACTTTAATTGCAGACAGTATTACGAACCGTGGTCGTTCATCCAAGATGCTGAACGCATGGATCTGTTTTTAACGAGCATCCAAGGTATGTTCGTCACCATAGTTACGCATCATTTCCATCATGGCGTCTGAGTATTGCAGATCTCTGTTGCTGCTTGTGATGATGACGATGATGATGCAACAATGATGATGTTGACACTAAGAGTCTTGACAATTACTACTAGTTTCCTTTGTTTTTACCGATGTTTGGAATGATTTCTTCGAAATGACGTAAATGCATTGACAAGGTAGATATGTTGTTCCTTGTAAATTAAACGGGAAGTTCTCGACCGTGAGGAAGAACTTCATAGCTGATTCTGCTATTGTTATTATTGTCATTATTGCTGTGACAATTGCTATTGTTGTTATAGTTGCTTTGGTTTATTAGTATTGTAGTTTTAGTTTCAGTTTAACAACACTGTGTGATAACAAAGATCTTACTTCTCCTTTATCCAGACTTGGCACCTGCACTACCAGAGTTTTTATTAGAATCCTAAGTGTTTTTAGTACCAATACTTTTTTTGAGAATACTCCTTTGAATATAGACAAATTATTTGGTTTGCAATTGTGACTTGCCCAAGGTCCTTACGCGGCGAGGTGGGTTCGAACTTCGAACCTTCCGGCTCCAAGGCAACGATGCCACCGCTACACCACCGCGCCCCACAATGTGTCTTCAATCTTGTTGAAATCGTACATGTTCTGTGCAAAGTTTTGATGATATCATCGTAGGATTGGAGTGTGTTCGTTTTCGTCTCGGTCACAACTCGACCGTCTTAAACAACTGGAGCAACACTTCATTGGCGCTCGCTGGACTGTTCATCACATCCGATCTTACACACAATCCGTCTCCGCCTGAACTCAATGGTAAGAAAGTTTGTAACTAATTTCTAAGATGAAGGAACGCCTTAAATTGATTGTGATATTTCTGTAAGCTGGGTTTGAAATTGTTAAAATTTTCTCTGACATTTTTTTGGTTTAACTATTATTTGATGAACTGCCATTTTGCCCTGTTTAGTAGGCAGCACCATCCTCCCAATCCTGTCTCCACCAACCAGAATGTGGCCTTGTATTTGATAGAGTAAGAGCAGTCCCTTAACCCTTTGAACCTGACGGGCCGGTTTTCCGACCCTTTATTCATAGAGTTATGGGTGTTCCGGGTTCAGAGGGTTAAGCTATCTATCCCCGAGGTAGCCATGGGTATAAAGTGTTAGCGACTTCATTGCCTTAGTCTCAGCGTATGATGGTGGGTAGCCAGTCCTGTCCCTTGTCGTCTCATCTTCCCATTGACAGTGTGCAGTCGATGTACTCGTTGTAGCCGAGTTTTCTTTTGTAATGACAGTGTACTCTCAACAATGCTGATAAGTGGTTTTTGCAAAGTACTGTACATGTGCTGTTTCCCGTCTGTAATTGTGGCTACAATTAGGGTGCTGACATAGGCGCATGTTGGGTGGGGGGATTTCCGGGTTCAAAACTCCAAAATGGGTGATTCCGAATTTTTTAAAACAAATTCTGTGTGTTTTATGTGTATTTTGACCATGACCACTTTAACGCTCCATAATGATTTTACCTTGTTACCTTGTGCGACCGACATGATCCATTTTCTTCATTGCTTTCTTTCTGATGTCGCTTCCCTTAGTTCTTCCAGATTCATTCCTGTTGTTTCTTGAACCTCGTCCAACTAAAATGATTTTAAATCCCCCAAATATTTTTTGGCTAGGCTGTTGTGCAACGACGCTGTTTCTTTTTTTCTCCGAAAGGCGTCAACTCGTTCGACGATTACGAGCTTTCGCCGGACGATCGAGAGGAAGTGCGTCTGATGTTTCGATTCGAGAGCGAATCGAGTCCTTCGAACGGTGGAGCAGACGACGAGGTGGAAAACGCACGAAGCGACACCCAATCGGATGTTGTTGCTTGCAGTGACTTGGACGATATTTATATAAGTGGTACGTTGGAAAAGCACGTAGGACTTTCTTCAGTGCGTTGCACGAGTCTCATCATGCAGTCTGTTGGAAGTGGATGTGGTAACCATCTGCAAAAGAGTCGGAGTTTCACGGGCGGGACTTCGGAGTCGGAACGCACAAACGATCGGATGACGGATGAACGCACGAACGTTCAGACTAAGGACGAACGTACGAACGGCCGGATGACGGACGAGATGCGCGACTACCGGTTCAACCGTATCGTCAGGGAGAACCTCGAGAAGTATCCGCTCGACTACGACCGGCTCCGGCTGCAGAAGGAGGCGGAGACGGCGACGGAGCGCGGAAAGGAACGTTCGAAAGGTTCCAACGGGAAAGCGGTGGAAAAAGAAGGCGGATCTCTGCGTTCCAACGGACCGGGTTTTTCCTCGGGTTTTCCGTCGTGTTCCGAGACCGACGGTTCCTCGATGGAACCGGATGCGTTCTGGAGAACGTTGAACGACGAACGGTGGAACGAAACGGAGACGGGTCGGTCCGGAGGGTCGTTGTCGGACGATGGAACCCCGGTGCAGGGGAACTCGCTTCCACGGGACTCCTGGATTAGCCCGCCGGTCGTTTCGGAGCCGGCGACTGTGTCGGATGCGTTCCGTGGAAAGTATAACGACCACGTCACATGTGAGCTTGAAGGTGAGTTCTGTTCGTGCGTTCATTTTGTTGGTTTCTTTAATCGCTTGTTCATTCGTTCATCGTTTCTGTTCTTATGTCTTTTCTGGGAATTACCGTAATGGTAAAGCACCTTGGCACGATTGTTCCCGCTCTCCTGCCTTTTTGAGGTGTGGTGGTGTATGGGTGTGTGAGGTGCCTTGGAGCTGGAAGGTTGTGGTTTTGAATTCACCTCAAGCCACCGCGTGGGGGGGGGGGACCATAAGCAAGTCCTTCATTTGCAGTTGCTCATGCACTTCGCTATGAAACTCTGATTCAGTGTCTGTGCTGTAGTCGGGAGCACCTCTGAATAGTAATGAAGGGCACTATAGCAAGTGCTCGAACAATGACGTACATACATGCATACTCCCACAAAAGGTCCACTCAACCTTTCGTTCAATGTTTTGCTTTGGTAACCTTAGTATTAGGACATTATGTGCGCCTTGCATGGCTGCCGACAGTTAAACTCGACTTCCGTAATGACTTGTGATCATCTGTTCATTACTGATTGTACTGTGTTGTGTCAATATAAAAATGAAAAGTTTACTGTTATTATTTTCTTATTTGGTCATACAATCATTTCTGTGTGAATTCATCACTAGAGCTCTAGCCGTTGAGTTAGTTAGTATCCGTGTATAATACTGTATATTGTGTTTCTGTTTTTAGTTAGTGTTGAATAAACTGCGTCATTAGTTTCATCATTAAATTACTTTGATCCATTTTGTGCTGGTGTACATACAGCCTATTGACGGTTGTCTTTTTCTTTCAGTTTTGAAATTTATTTATGATAAAACACTTTTTTTTATAATTTTAATATTTATTATTACAGTGAGTCCCACATCGACAACAAATAGTAATTACAATTGGCAACAAAAATGCATGTATTTTTTATATTGAGAACTTTTCAATACTGTTAGCTAATTTCAAATATGAAATCGAAATTTTCTCTATTAGGTCAGGTTTCAGATTGTACACAACTGTAATTTCACAATTTGTACTGTAAGTGAAAGCAAAGTACTACAATTATATCAGGCGTTTGGTTTCAAGTTTGTTGTTTCCGATTTGAAATGAGCGTGCCATATTGATTAACGTAGGCTTACAACTGAAAGGATCCCAGAAAATTTATGACTTGAAAGCAGGATATGCTAGAATCCAGCTGCAAATTGCATGTTGGCCAGTTTGCAATTGGTTGTCGTGATAAATTTCCATTATATTATTTGTCGTTGACAGCTCAGAATAATTTACCATCTCTGATGAACAGATCTTGCATGAATTTCTTTGAAATTTTGTGAAAGAAAAAAGAAACTGTATTTCAACCTGCCAATTATTCTTGTTTGTTTATTTCCAAGTTAAGATTTGATCGTTTATACGAGAATGCTCATTATTGCGTGACAAGATATCTTTAAGTTGAACACCGCTAATAACATCTGTCTGCCATCTGGCACCAGACTATGCATATTATGTTTTTTTTATGTAAATATGTATATACAATGTTTTCATAAATATATACGTATTGTATATACAATGCTTTCTATGTATATATATATATACGTATATAGGCTATACTATGGTTTTTTTATGTATGACCAGCACTGCCCAGCAGAACTCTGCAGTCCTTCTGGGTTCCCTTTGTGACCAACAGATTACTTGTTCTTAGTATGATGATATCTAATCTAATATGACATTTGTAAAGCTTCTCTCACAGCAGAGCTATTCAGAAGCACTCTCAGCGTGACAGGCCCACGAAAAGAGAAATATCTTCAAGCAGCGAAATGATGCAGGTGAATTTCCTACCAGAATCCTGCCACGAATTCCAAATGGAAGGTGATTCCACATTGAGGGACCAACAATAGCAAAAGCCCGATGCTGGGTTAACTAAATAGATCAAGGCGGTCGGCAGAACGAAGAGGGCGTGAGATGTTACTCTGTACACTTTTGGCTCTATAAATTGATGGTTTTGATTTATACGTTTAGTTTTGACAGTACGAAATAGTGAGCATAATATAAAAAAATTATTTGTTAGCATCGTACGAAATAGTAAATTTCCCATCTTGTTTGCATATGAAAAAGCATTCAATTAATTACATTTATGAAAACAAATAGTGAGTGTTATTGAAAAAATTGATTTGTTAGCATCGTACGGGACGATCCTGGCAGACTACAAGAAGTCGATGCCAACACAGATGAAGATGGTGACTGCAGAGGACCTGCTTGACTTGTTCTCTGGCTATGTGAATGATTGTAGTTACACCGATGACGTCGAATCAACGAAGCAGGTGAGAGATGACAGATGCTAATTATAATTACAGTTGCGGAAGGTAGCAGAAAATAATCAATATAATATACTTTAACCTATTCGCATTGATCATTCACTTCGCTTTTCAAAACAGATTTGACCTTCTAGTTTTTTTTATACTAGAACATCTATGGCTCAACCCGGTTCCTTTACCTCAATTTGTCCTTCTCTTTGGCATATGCTGTCCCCATCTACTCGATCTCATATTCTAGCTGGTAATTTCTCCTCATTTTTTTCCTCCAAGCCTCTCGAGGCCTTGGAAGTGCCTCTGAACGGATCACCCTGTTAGAAGCGCTTTATAAATGTTTAGTTTAGTATGTGAGGCACCCTTGTAACTGTGTTACGGCGCCATAGAAATCGTCATTGTTATTATTATTATTATTAGTTCTAATTCAATACAATATACAATACAATCTGGACTAATCCTGTGTTATTGTCACAAATTTGCTCATGATTCAGTAAAATAGTTTATTGGGGTTTTGAATAATTTTTTTGAAAAAATGGCTGTTACTACGTTTATTTTTCATTGAGGAAAACAATTGTTTCTTTGTATAATTATTTGAAATTACTATTTTGCTAATTAATAATATCCAAATGTATATTTTTTTATTATAATCGTTTTACTAATTTTCTACGCAGCAACATAACTTTGTTATTGTGAGTTTACTCTTTAGATATCAAAAATATGATTGTGCCATTTGTAATTGCTTTGCTAATATTATGATTTTGCTCATAACTCTGTGAAATGTGGAAGGGAGATGTCTAGTTGTGTATTCGATAAATTTAATGTTGTTTTGTGAACGTTGTGTTATTTAGTCGTTTGAAAGTCAGCGGCTGACCGGGGTGGAGATCGAAGGCGATTGGGTCGTCGTCGATGATGATTGTCCGTTCAATGCCGAACCGTATCACGTCGATTCAGTATGTTCCATCTTGTACAGAAACAAACATTCTGTGAATTGTTCGCTTGAAATCCCTATCTTTTAAATCTGCTGGGATGTTGTGCTTTCCTGAAATATCCTGTAAGATGCCTTAAACGTAGTAATTTACGAATTCGTCTTGGAAGTGTGGGTAGCTGGAAATGCTAGGTCTTCAAATGTTTGCAAAATGGAATGAAAGTTACTGGTGGTAAATTCTGTAGATTAGAGCCAATGTGTGGTAGTCGTGAAACCACACATTTAAAAAAAAGGCAAGTTGGAATAGCAGCATCTGGTTGTAATTAGCGTTGGTCCAATGTTCCATAGTATATGGTAGGCAATAAGCGAAATGTTATAATAGCTTGCTTTCTCTTTCATTGTTCCGCAATGCTTTCCAGAGAGTTGTTTTGCTTTACATAAACTATTGGAAAATATTGGATTGCATTAGATTTCATCACGTTTGCAGTTGCTTTGAAACAAGACAGAAAAGTTTAATTTGCATTATTAGGATTCGCATAATATTTAGTGAATTGAGGAAATTGTGTTCATACTGGTGGTTATTGATTGCATGTTGGAAATGTATTTCATTTTCTTTATTGCTCTGTAGGGCTCTAGTCATCTGCTGCCATTTGTCACACGTCGATATACAGAGAAAGGCCTCAACGAACAGGGCTACAAATGCGGCAGTTGTTCAAAAGAAATCTCACTTGGTAGAATTTCCTTTTTTTTTTTCTTCTATTAATAATAAAAATAATAGTAATAATTAATAATAATAGTTTTACGACACTGTGTGATGACCAAAATCATCAGCATCGCCCTCCTCCTGTATCCAGGCCTGGGTCTGGCACTGCCAAAGCACAAACAGTTGCAGAGTTCATGAATGTATGTGTGTTTATCTTGGTATTTACACAAAGCCAGCTTTTCCAGTCCTATAAAGTGTGGACTTTTTGTTTTGTGTGCATTGAAGGCGTGGCACGGCGTTGCAGTTTTGATGGCTACTGCTACTGTTCGAACTGTCTTCAGAACGAAGCGTTCTACATTCCGTCGCAAATCCTCTACGCCTGGGACTTCAAGAAACTTCGAGGTAATAATAACCAGCATCTTACTTATTTTAATGGCGTCTGAAAATCATATCCGATTTAAAAACTTAGGCTTATGGGATGACCAATTTTCCTATTTTGCTAATTGATGAAATTTTTATGTTGTTATGACACTTAACATCACGTCTACTTTACATTTTCTGAACGGTGTTCTGACGTTTCTGTTCTTAGTTTCGACAGAAAATCTGAAATTTCTGAAGAAGGTTTACGATTGGCCGCTCTTGAATATCGAGGAGCTCAACCCGAAACTTTATGAGATGTCGGACGAAATGAGTCTCGTGCGAGTGAGTATTCGGCTAAAAACAATTATCGAAAAAACATGCAATATTGCATTACATTACTTTAGATTTATGACTTCTGTAGCACCATTATGATGGTGCTCATGATACAGATCAAGATCTATTTTAAGTTATAATCCAGCAACTTTAGGGTAACAAGGAAGTAATAAAAATTTGCTTTGTCAGCTGATTCCTACTTGCTTGAATTCTAAACTGGCTATTCCTTGCTTTTCAACATTTAGATTTATAAACAAACTGATTACTGATGGATAGTGACTGGCCACAGCTCAAATTTATTATATGCATCTCTGTGAGCATCAGTCTTTTTGGCAATAATAAACATACAAAATGATTTTTATTCTCTGGAATTTCGTAGGAGATTATATTATCTACGTTGGGTAAATATATAAATAATATTTGCTGACGTTTTTTCCTGTAGGATTTGCGTCGACAGTCCTACTACCTGGCCGGCTACATGTTCAATTGTTCGTCGTCGTATTCTGTGCGATTCTGGAGAGCGATGAATGCCCGCCTTTACTACTTTTCACACATTGACAACTATTCGGTGAAGGTGAGATATGTAGGGAATCTCTCTCAACTCGTCAAGTGCCTTCGTCTGTAACTGATTAAAGTTGTTGTCATACGGAGTGTTTTTGTTCTCAGCCACTATTCATCGAGTCAGACTTGTAAACATCAAGCCAGGATCAGGAACATTTTGAGTTGAACCAATTGTGACGCAGGGTTTCGAAATCATCTACAGCGCTTGTCGCTTTCTAGATATTGTGCTAGAAACTGAAACAGGCAATATGGGTCAAGCATGTAGAATATTCTTTAATTTGCGAAGTAGTAGCCAGATTTTGAAACGGTTTTGTTTTCAGAATATATTCCTTTACTGCACTGCAAAATGAAAAAAATAATCCATTGGTGGTTTTCGAGGACTTTGCTGACACAATATTCTTAAACTTTTTATTTCATTTTCCCTCTCTAAACTAATGAAAAAATTCAATGAGTATAGCTTTATTTAGAAAAGATATATTTTTATAGTGTAAGAGTATTTTAAAGCAGAACCATTGTAGCAGTGTGACTGAGTAAAAAGTCAGAAATTGATATGTGACGGGTTTTGAGCACCTGTGTCACAATAGCCTTTGCGATGAATGTGGCACATAAGTCGGTGTCTGCATTTTTTAGACACAGTAGTAGGGTTTACAGTTACTAGTCTGTTTTTTGCGTAGGACCTTGTTAACGTTCACTCGGGGTCGTTCCGTAAAGCGCTGCAGAAGATCAACGACTCAGCGATGAAGCACATCTACAAATGCAAAGTCTGCTCCATCCGCGGCTACTACTGTGAGATCTGCCAGGAACCGAAGGTCATCTTTCCATTCGAAATAAACAATACAGTCGTCGTAAGTTACATTCCGCATTTCCGCTTCTGAAGTAGCGAACAGAATTAGCTGATTAATTCAGTTTTCTAGTTGTGTGACTTATTTTGTAGTTTCATTTTTCATTATTATGTCATGGTGTTTTTAACCAGGATTCAGTTTGAAGTGAACTGTTATTTATATCATGTTATTCATTCATTCATTCATTCTGATAATTTATATAGCGCCTCTTCAAGATAGCTACTCAGAGGCGCTCCCTGCGCTAACTAGCCGAAATGATATTAAGAGTCATAACGAGCAAAAAATAACAACAAGTTGCAAAACAAAACATGGGACAAGGAAGCGGATTGGTTGGCACAGTTTATATTTAGTGTGACGAAGAACCTGATTGGTTGGTGTAGTTTACATTTTATGTGACAAGGAACGTGATTGGTGTAAATTTCTATATGTTCTGTGATAAAGGATCTGGTTGGTTGGTTTGGTCATGTAACATGGCAACAGATTGGTTGGTGTAATTGACATTTTAACTGACACGACAACTGGTTGGTTAATATTTCAGTGTGACAGGTGTCGCAACACGTACCACAAGCACTGCAAGCTGTCGCAAGAGTTGGCGTGTCCAAAGTGCAACCGAATTGAGATGCGCAAAGCGTCGTCGCCGGTTGACCTGATGGATCTCGTCATGTTCACCCATCCAGCTGATGTGGCCGACCTCTAACCTTTGACCCTACGTCCTTCATCATGACCTCTAACCCTACGTCCTTCATCATGACCTTTGACCCTACGTCCTTCATCATGACCTTTGACCCTACGTCCTTCATCATGACCTTTGACCCTATGTCCTTCATCATGACCTCTGCGATGTTCGACTCTTTCTCGATTCGGAATTCAATCAACTGTTGCACGAGTTAACCCTTTAATGCCGAGATGGTAGTAAATGGTATGGGAAATCCTATACCCTCCAACATTAAAGGGTTAAGATACTTTCAGGTTGTGAGTTAATCGGTTTTGTAATATTTTTTCACCAAGTGTGTATTTGTTGACAGTTACGAATCGCTTTTTAAGAATCGTCGTAAAGCGTTGCCATTGAGGTTGGCAAGATGATCTTAAAAGGTGTTGTATACGGTAGATAGGTAAGCAGTCATGTTAAATAGCGTATGTGCAGTTAATTATTCGTACACCAGAGACTTCCCAAGAGACTGGACGTGAAAAAGTAAAAGTACTGGAGCAAGGGAGAAGCCCCAGAAGATGTCAAAAGCTACTCAAGTGAGGGAGAAGTTCTTGTGGAAACCCTTAGGAAAAATAGAAGAGGATTGACCAGGGTATAACTTAAAAATTCCATTTGTACACCGAATATCTCTGTGTGCTTTTTTGTGATTGTACAACTTGTGTTGGCATTTAACAAGGTTCCATATTGAAATCAGTCTGTGCTGAACAAATATTGTTATTGAGAGGTATGATTTAAAAAATCATGGCCATGCCCGTCTTGATCATTCAAGGTTGTGACTTGTGAGAATTAATATAGATGATGACTTTTTCAATTGTTTTTTTACTTGAACTGGTGTATTAATTTTGTTAGGCAGAATTGAGTACAAACTTGTCAGTTTTTGACAGAGACTATTTTTTAATTTTTATCTGTGACTGTTTCATCTGAGTCTGTGCCAAAGATGTCAAAATTATGAGTACTGTGTCCGTACACAACAGAAACTTTTGTGCTTGTGATTTTATGTTGTAAAATGGAATTTAATTAAATTCCAAGGATGCTATGTACACTGTAAGCTTACGTCTTTGAAGTTGCATTTTTTTAGAATTTGTGTATTAATTTTGTGCATTTTTTAGAATTTGTTTGTATTAATTTTGTGCGTTATAGCAGTTGGACTATTGGAAGAAAACGTTATCTTCGTGTTAAATTTTGGAATTTACAGACTTTGTTTTACTCAGAATCTTCAGATTCACGTTTTCACAGTTTATTTATTTTTTTACAGTTTGAAATCGATTGTAGAAATCATAGAAAGAATGTTATTTTTGTAACGCTGTCTTAAGACAATACTGCTATGCATGCCAGCTTGTACCTAATTCTATTAAACATAGAAGATAGGTTGTAGGCATAAATGTGATGTAATTTTTTGGAGTTATGACTCGGGATGCGTATTTCTCCCACGAAACTCCCACAACTCCACGTTCATGTTTGAATTTATTTACATTGGCTACCTCTCACTGCTTGCATTCAGCTAAAGGTATTTAATCTACAGTTTTTACATGGGTCTTGCCCCTATATACCTAAGCTATTCCACACATCAGATCTCAACCACCTTGTTTACCCACTCTGCTCATCCAACTCCTGATCTTTTTGTGAGAAATGGCCATGGCTGTCCCTTGCATTTTTCTGCATTGTACATTCACTGTGGAAACAACTTCCAACCCTTGGTTCGCTGCTACTATCCAGTACTCGTGCTACATTTTCTGCTGCATCAAAACTTGTCTTTATTCTTGGAGGCTGTTGTTGCACTGGGAGTGCCTCAGAACGGTATGCACTGTAAATGGTGCTACATCTTTGAATACAATGCAATTTATGATGTTGTTTAATGTAACTGCTTGTTTGTATTTTCTGTTCTTGAGTTCCCAGTATTTAATTCATTAATTCACTCATCAATTGGAACAATCATAAAATTATCATATAGCACCTGTGTACCTATTCCGTGTAGTACCTCTCAGGATGCCTACTCCTTGGTACCTACTCTGAGGCACTCCCATCCCATCCAGCGCAAGGACACCGCTTAAAGTGCTTGTTATCGGTGCATATGTCATCAATAGTTATAAGAACGGACAGATTTAAACTGATTTGACAACTCCGCCACTGCACGCACTCTGGCAGTGCCAGTCCCAAGCCTAGATAAAGGAGGAGGGAGATGATAATGATCTTTGTTACCGCACAGAGTTGTTAAGCTGAAACAAACAACCAACTGATACGACATATATTCATTAGAATGTTCACGGTCTCAAAGAAAAACTGAATATATTGGCTTTGTCTTCAGTGAGTTTGTTTGAAGCTAGAATCCTTTGATAAACTTCGTCATTTAAGTCGAATTTCTCGTACGCCAGATTGTTGAGCTCTGCCTCTTCGAACAAAAGCTTTGTTGTGTAGTTACTTCGATTGATGTAGCTCAGGATGAATTTGGCACACGGCTGTAAACAGCAAACAAAATTATTAAATACAGCAACTAAACAAAGAAACGAGTTTGCGTATAAAATACAAATAAAACACAATGTATGTATTATGAACACTTGTTATAGCGCCCCTTCAAGACGTCTACTTGGAGGCGCTTCTGACTACAGCGCAGACACTGAATGACGGTCCAAATATGCGACGGCTTGAGGTGGATTTGAACCCGCAACCTTTCAGCTCTAAGGCATACCCCTACACCACCGTGCCCCACAATGTATGCCAGAAACTAAATGCCTCACTGCTCCATTGCTAATTAGCAATTGACTAACGATAATTGTAATCTGTTAAATATACTTAAAAATTACGAGAAAAACATGTATAACAGAAATTAAATATTTGTTTTGTTATCAACTTACAGTACTGCATATTTAGTCGGATTTTATGAATATTTCACTGCAATTTTGCACTGCTGCTATCTACCGACCATTAACAAATTCTGAAGCATTGCAAGAGCATTATAGTTTACTTTCCAAATTCATGTGGCATCTTGTCAAAGTATCTTTCTTCAAAGTACGAAATTCTTTAACAGGATTGAACTGTTAGTACTTACTCTATGATTGAGCAACTTTTGCACGGTCTGAAAGAGAAGCGGAATGGCAGACGGCCAGAAAACGACGTCTGCTCCGATGATGACGTCATAGTTGCCATGGCGACTGATGAAGTTCTCCGTCTCCTCAGCGCCCCAGCTCAGATGCTCACATCTCGGCTTTGCCGCTGCAAAATTAGCGTCGAAATCGTAAGTATTTGGCAAACAAATTCATCATATATATCAAAGCTGTTGGCAAACATAAATTTATAAGCAAAAAAACTGTTGCTAATTGTCTCAGCTATGACAACATCATTGGATTTTTCTGACAACTTGTATAGCACCACTTCAAGGTTCTACTCGGAGGTGCTCTTTGCACTAGCCTTTAATATGACACTAAATGTCACTACAATGAGTAATTACATCAGTAAGCAAATATCAACATCTAAAAATAATCAAGTGTCGGAACTGCCGCGTAAGTCAACTTACAAACAGCGAAGTTGACATAAGTCAACTTACATGCAGCGAAGTTGACATAAGTCAACTTACATGCAGCGAAGTTGACGTCGATGTTTTTCCTTAGAAGGTCAAGAACAAGGTCGTTGTTGTCCGTCAGTACAATCCGTGACGCATCGTCCGACTTCTTTCCAGCGACGAGACCCGCCAGACCTGAACCAGCACCCAACTCGAGTATCGATGAATTTCGACAGATGTCACCGTGTGTCGCTAAGTAACATGCCAAGAGCTAAAACAATAAAATATGAAAACCCTTTGATTAACACCATGAGACAGCAGTGGATATGAATTATAAACACAACAGTAGCTACCCAGATTGTTATGTAATGTAATGTAAATCTTCGAGAATTTCTCAGCGCCCACATAAGCCACGTCAGGGAGACCAGCTTATTCACTGGCGTTATAATTGCACAATGTGCCAAGTGTGCCCGGGCCCCGTCTTTCGCTCCAAAGATCGACTTGGCCAATAACGACAAAATCTTTCATCTTGAATCTAAAATAAAATTTTGTGTTTTAAAGAAAATAGAAACAAAGTATGATCTGTAATTCAATTATATTGTAGTCTTTATAAACCAGTAGCTGAGTATCATTATTTTCAAATAAGTCAACAACAATTTAAAATCCATTTGCGCAGGTATCTATCTATCAATCAATATTACATTTATATTCATATACACTTTTATCGGTTGTAATTTAAGTTTATTAAATTTATATTATTGATGATGGACACTTCATATTTCAACTACACATTAGATCATGGCACTACAGAAGTTGCTTATGATTTTATATCAATTCATAACTATAGTTGCCAAGTAATAACAATAGTCACCAATTGATGACAAAAGATGTTAATTAATTTTATAACAATGGCTGCTAACTAATAACAATAAATAGTAATGTCATGACAGTTCTTTTCACCTTAGCAGCAGGCCAGAGGATCTGTCCAGTAAGGTCGTGATCGGCTGAAAATATGTAAGAAAACATTACCAGCTATTCATCAGAAAAACCTCGCATGTTCCAACACACAGCCTAAACTACCCATTGATTTGTAATCACTGAGCATGGTCCATGAATTTCTACAACGCCTCTTCGAAAGGACCACTCAGAGGTGCTCCTGACTATATCACAGCAAAAAGTAGTTTTGAGTTGAATAAAAGATAATTAAGTACAGGTCCCAGGAAGCAGGTGCAGCCCATTCCAGACAATAATGTGTGACTGAAGGGACCTATTACAATTCTTGAACCTTAAAACGCACTAGTTACATATCACCATTATTTGCCTCGCACCTTGCACAAAGTCTACTCCTGAGATTACTTTGTTGACTGCTTTAGGTAGGGCTAAACAATTAAACTTAATTGTATTCCATCAATTAGCTGTAAAGGGGTTATCCTCTTTCGCTTCTGAAGGCAAGTTTAGTTCCAAGTTCCAACTGCTAACGAAATCCAAAGTTCTTACTTACTTGTGGCTGAGCTGTGTAGTGCGTATAACTGGATGACAACATCGGCAATTTCAACTTTCTCAATTTCGTAACTGAAAGTTGACAGAATTTCTTGATGTGAAAATGGGAGACAACTGATCTCTAAATGAATGCCTATTCATATCACATTTGTACCTGGTTTTTCATACACCACAGACACATAAACCACGCTTTGTTGAAACACAAATTCCGACAACACTGGTCATAGATAGGATCTTGAAATTAATCCACCTATAAAAAATTAATCCATCTATAAGCCGTAAATCAGATCTGGATACGGCCCAGGCACAAAGTGTAGCACATTTCTGGGGTATTATATATACTTAACAGATAAAAAGGTGCCCGAGTCACTTTACAATCAATAAAGTACAAAAGAACAAGGTCAAGAGGTCAGAGACATATCAAGGTCAGAGAGCTCAAGGTCAGCAAACAACCAATTAGAGGGCAACAGTAAAGAACTGCTGTTGTTGAAGGTGAAAAGCCAGGATATAATTAAAATAAATGAAAACTTAACTTGTGCATACATCTTGAATACGTCATGAATAGTAAAGCCGAAGTCATGAAAGTATGCTACATTGCTACAACAGTTAGAAATAAATCACAAAGAGTACCTTGTATTGATGAAAAGACTGGGCTCAAAAATTTCTTCAGCTTCTTCATTCGCAGACATCGTGGAAAAACTGCAATGAACAGAATACATTTACAGAGTACATCATTCTCCCGCAAGATCTGTCCGGTTCTTTCCATAAACCACTTTGGCTGAGCAAGCATGGGTTGAGAGCACCTCTGAGTAGGGCAATATACAAATTACATATAATTCATACAAAAAAGAATTATGCACTTATTCTGGTGGAGTAGATGTGTATGATATTCTCCCAAAAAATAACTGGAAATTTTTAATGACTAGCAGTCAAGCTTTCATTGGTTTACTTAAGTTCTTATAAAATTATGATATGATCTCGTTCTCTCGCACTTCATTGCCAGTGTGTTTATCTAATGAGTTAACCCAAGCACAGATGGGGACAACTTTACTTACTATAGATTTACCTTTGTCAAAAGTGCATGCTTATATAAATATTAAAACTATATTAATGCCTATAAGATCCCCTCTAAAATTGTTTTTAAAAAAACAATCTGAGCGATAATTAATTAAATCTCAAAGCCGAACCATTGAGATGTAATATAAACAGCGGGCTTCATCCAGCGTTGCCGCTCTAACTTTAAAAAATCCAAGCTGGAGCGTCAAAATAACCCCAAGGAAATCCAAGTTGCCCAAATCGTCCAAAAATGTCCACAATTTCCCCGCCCAAAAATTCTGATGACGTTTTTTCGTCATACGGACTAAATATTTTGTCACAATTTCCCGTCCGAAAATTCTGATGACCTTTTTTTTAGTTTTTAAGTCATCCAGCCCAAATCTTTCCAAAATGTCCACTATTTTCAGATTTTTTAGCAAAAAAACAAGTTCTTCCCAAAAAGCCCCATTTCCCATGTTCGGATAAAAAAAACAAGATTTTTTGGTCGAAAAAACCTAAGAAAAACACAAGTTCTATTTTAAACACAAGTTCTATTTTTAAAAACCAGTTCCAAAGTTCCGATCGAAAAACCCCAAGATCTAGTTTTAAAAAACACCAAGGAGTGGCAACGCTGGCTTCATCATCTATGATTTCATTCGGTCGTCAACCTTCACAGGTTTATCTATGGTCTCGCTCAATTGATGTTATTAGGCCTAGCCATCGATATTAATAGAACTAGGCTACATTTTTAAAATCTGTGGTAGGCCTAGGTATACCTACGTCTGAACACCAGCCTCAGTTAGGCCTAGTTGGCCTACCGGTACTTCCATATCTGTTTGGGCTCATGCAACTTTGAGGTTTAACGTAATAGGCTAATCTGTTTTCGGTCCATTGCTTTAGGCTATATTATTTATAGGCTACGTCCGGCATATAGGACCACTGCTGACGACACCCTGTCGTCTTTTTTCACCCGCTTCGATAAGTCATGAGTTTGTCACGCTGACTCCGTGAAACCCTTTAACAGTCCGACCCACTGAAGTCGACGTTACCGGTTAAGCTAAATGTTTTTGTTTTGTTTTCGAAGCTTGTTGGTCGTTTGTTAACGTCCGCTCTTTCCCAGGCCTATGCAATTATTTGTCTGTCGAAGAGCTTATAATTACAGAGTCAACCGTCTAGACTTTTGATTTATGTTCCGAGGAGTAAGAGAATGACTATAGTGGCTTATTCGGCGATTAGGAATAAATGAGTGCGACCAGAGCCTTCTATTACAGTAGGCCTAATAGAAGGCTCTGAGTAGGCTAGCTACGACTGACTAGACACTGGAATGACCCAAAGGATTACGCTTTGCAGACCATTATTTTAAACTGTTTACCAGTAAGCAAGCATCAGCAGACGTTGTCCATAGGCATCACAACAGGCTTATGGAGTAGATGATGGACTGGTGCAAACAAAAACGTTAGTAAAGTGATGAATCGTTCATTGTTTATGGCCGTTACACGAGGGCGCCACGAGTGCAACAATAACCGATCGAGGCATGACTCTGTTTCATCGGTCGTCCTCTACTTAGATACTAAATGACATAGTATAATATACATGTAGTGCTACATAATGATTCCGTCGATTTCACATAAAATAGAAACGCCCATTAATAATTAGTTACACAACACCATTACCATGCATGCCGTATATTGCCAGTCCCAAGGCTGGAGTATGCAGGAGGGCGACACTAATCATCTTTGTTATGGTACAATCAGGGCTTAAAGTGTGACTGGAGGATCATGGACGGCGTCCAGGCACTTATTTTCAAATCTCAGCGCGTCCTACCACTTACTTGAACAGCAGAGCCAGAAGAAGTGACAGCCCAGGCGTCCAGGCACTTATTTTCTATACACTTTGGGCACTGGGTACAATATCGTTAAACAGCTACTAAAATATTATCTCCACTTCCCCTCTCTATTTCAACTTCAAATTAACATACTCATCCTAAGCCGTCCGTCCGTCTGTCTGCCTGACTCTGCAGATCTTGACCACTCCCTATCGATTTTGTTTTGACTAAGCGCATGTGAAAGAACTGGTCATCGCGACTCCGCATAATATGTACAAAACAAAAGTGAGTTAGGAAAGTAGAATAAAGTCAGTGCAGTCACATACATGAAAACAAGTGCACACTCCCATATAAAGCATGTAGGCCTATGTATGTATGTATGTATGTATGTATGTATGTATGTATGGATGTATGTATGTATGTATGTATGTATGTATGTATGTATGTATGTATGTATGTATGTATGTATGTATGTATGTATGTATGTATGTATGTATGTATGTATGTATGTATGTATGTATGTATGTATGTATGTATGTATGTATGTATGTATGTATGTATGTATGTATGTATGTATGTATGTATGTATGTATGTATGTATGTATGTATGTATGTATGTATGTATGTATGTATGTGTGTATGTATGTATGTATGTATGTATGTATGTATGTATGTATGTATGTAGGCTATGTATGTATGTATGTATGTATGTATGTACATGTATGTATGTATGTATGTATGTATGTATGTATGTATGTATGTATGTATGTATGTATGTATGTATGTATGTATGTATGTATGTATGTATGTATGTATGTATGTATGTATGTATGTATGTATGTATGTATGTATGTATGTATGGAGGGATGTATTCATGTATATAATACATTATATACATGTATATATGCCTATACATATTACAGGCTATATTATGTATCCTGCATCTAAATTAGATTATGTATTTATGTATGTATGTAGACCTATGTTTCGTTTTCCCGTCAGATCTCTCTAATGTCATTTTGAAAGAGTCTTAAAACTCGTGTTTTAACTCGTTTACCGTTCGTATGCCTCTTGACGTCTCGCTGCTCTTATTAGATTTCCACCCAACCTTTCCTGATGGATTATGACTTTTAGGGCGATGCTAACACACCGTTATATGGCCTATATGGAACGCGATGATGCCATTTTGTTCCAGGCTATCAGATGAACTTGAAGATGATAGATATTTTTATGCTGCAAATTTCCTGTAAACAGATTAATTTTTCATGGCTGTTTTGAGGGTAGGCTAAGTATTTATGCTCGCAATACGTGACCTTCATGTCAGGGACTGCATCATAGAAGTGAACTTGGATTAAGTTACTTGTTTTAAGGCAGGGGTGTCAAAGAGCTGGCCCGCGGGCCATTTATGGTCCGCCGACGATTTGTTTCTGGCCCGCGGAGCCTACCCTAAAGATTACAAAATTAGAGGATAAAAGTTCAAATTTTTATATTTTACAATCAACGCCAAATACATGGCTCAGAATCACAGCTCTGTGTAGACTGTGGTTTCCGGGTGGTTGTCTGTTAACAAAATTGTGAAAGTTACGAAAGGCTTATATTAATTATTTAAAATGTTCTGGGAATTGGCTGACCAAGCCCTCGTCTCCCTCTCAGATCACTACCCAATTTTGCTCAGGAGCTTCGACACCCTGGTCCGTCACTTGTTGGAAGATGTTCATACTGGCCCGCCATTTGTTGGAAGATGTTCACATTGGCCCGCCACTAAAAAAGGTTTGACACCCCTGTTTTAAGGGTTTGGATTAAGTCACATGTTGTGCCACTTCTGTTTCAACCTTGACACAAACAGAAGGTTTGTTATACGGCCTGCTGACGTTGAATCCCAAGGTCGTGGCTGTACGATTTTTTTCCGGGGGTACTATCCTACTAGGCCCTGCTCAATCTTGTTAATCCTGTTCCACCACTGTCTAAAACTGTTTGTTTGTGTTCCAGAGCGTTCGGAAATCTTCCAATGTAAAATCTGATCTGACATAATTATTCAAAACTTCAGAAACTCGTGGCCAGGGGCGCAACCAGAAAATTTTCCTGGGGGGGGGGGGGTGCTCAGGTGGTGCGAAGTAGCGAGTGCCAAAGGAACTTGCTTGATTGTGTACATGTAATCTTAAAGACCGAATGACCCCTACCCCCCCCCCCACACACCAAAAAAACTAATCGGGTTTGGAAAAATTGCGTGGGCCACCTTTTTAGCCTGGGGGGGTGCTCAAGCACCCCCAGCACCCCCCTAGTTGCGCCACTGCTCGTGGCCACATCAATGCAACATCACCATTGTCGCGATTTAGTCTACTGTTAAATTTCACAAAGAAACAATTATAAGAGCTTCAAAATTAAACCCCCTCTTAGTTCTTACATCGTGTTTTAGTACAGGGCTTTTAAAAATAAAATTCAAGAACTGACTGCACAACGGCAATTTGAACAATTTCCCCCGAAAGTAGGCTACCCGTACGTCGATCGCGTCATAGAGCCTTCACTTCAATCAGAAGCTGCTACAAATAAACCAATTATTTCCAGTCCGTTCTCGTCCGAGAAAAATATTGAAATTTTTTCTTGTCTATTGTCGTTCCATAGACCTAATTATCTTTTTATTCCAGCTTTCGTTCCGTGGAACTGCTTAAAAAATTATTATTCTTTATCTATTCTCCGTAACAAAAGTAACACTGGTGATAGCACAGGCTTATACGCATAGACTAAGCTCTTATAACTCCCTCCACGTTCTTCCTCGTAGGTGTAGGGATTCGAAGCACACTGTCCTACCATGTAGTACGTGCTCCTATTTCCAGTTTTAGGTCAGGTGATCTTGTCACGTGCCGCTAGTATTAATGGATGACAAGCCATTATCGTTTTGTTCAGGGTATATGAATCCGACGGCTCTTACTTCACGCTTTATTGCAAATTCATGGGAAGCGATGTGGTTGTCTTTCGCTATAATATTATAGACGAAAGATGGTTGGACGGGCAATAATATTATGTTTATGTCGGAAGAACCAGGAATTCGTAGAGCCTCGTAAATTTCCTGCGTGATCCTATATATAGGGTCATCTGGATTTATGGGGTCACGACAATCTGCCACCACGGGTGCTAGGGTGACCGCTTGTCATGTGTATGTGTAGGCCCCCTTGTCATTTACATAACAACTTCAAGTTTCGGTTGTTGTTGTTATTATTATTATTATTATTGGTATTATTGTACATGCAGTAGTAGTAGTAGTAGTAGTAGTAGTAGTAGTAGTAGTAGTAGTTGTAGTAGTTGTAGTTGTAGTAGTATTAGTGGTAGTAGTAGTTGTAGTAGAAGTAGCTGCAGTAGCAGTAGAGTAGTAGTGGTGGTGGTCGCGGTGGTGGTGGTGGTGATGGTGGCGGTGGCGGTAGCGGTGGTGGTAGAAGGAGGAGAAGAGTAGCAGCACTATATCAGAAACATCTCCATCATAATCATCGTCCTCGTCGTCATCATCATCATCATCATCATCATCATCATGACGAATTCGCTATGAACGCTTCGGTTCGGAAAATTACATCCGTGGACGGAAAAATCTCGTTTGGAAGAACTTAGCTAAAGACATTATTGTGGGCAAGTAATTGGATAAATGTGAAGGTACGCTGTAGGCACACCACACCACAACACACCACACAACATTACAACACAAAACACCACACCACAACACACCACAACACACCACACCACAACACAAAACACCACACCACAACACACCACAACACATCACACCACATTACAACACAAAACACCACACCACAACACACCCCATTACAACACAAAACACCACACCACACCACAACACACCACAATACACCACACCCCAACACAAAACACCACACCACAACACACCGCAACACACCACACCACACCACACCACATTACAACACAAAACACCACAACACACCACAACACACCACACCACACCACACTCTGATCATAAAGGCTCAACGGGGTCTTGCCCCAAAATATCTCACTAACGTTTTACTTCGTCCTCACTCGGCTTCCTCCCACCGTCCACTTCGTTCATCCAACAGATTTGACCTCTTGGTTCCTCGGTCTAGAACTGTTATGGCTCAGTCTCGATCATTTGTCTCAATTGGTCCTTCTCTTTGGAATGCCCTTTCTCCTTCTGTTCGCTCTACACTTCTGTCTGGTAGTCTCTCCTCTGCTTTGTCTCTTCTCAAAACCTGTTTCTTCTCGCTGGGCCTTGCGCACTGGGAGCGCCTCTGAACGGTTCACCCTACTAGAGGCGCTTTATAAATGTTTAAATACAATACAATACAATACACCACAACACACCAAACTATTTATGGCTACGACACGGTCCCTCATTAGTTGACAGCATTATTACTTCCTTTATGTCGCGTGACTGTGTCTCTTTTAAACGAGTCACTTTTTAAGACGAAAGAACTCGTGTAAGAAAAGCTGTTGCCTCAGAGGATATATCATCCGCGGAGTTGTTAGAGAGAAAGAGAGAGAGACAGAGACAGACAGACAGACAGTCAGTCAGGCAGGCAGGCAGGCAGACAGACAGAGATAGATAGAGACAGACAGAGAGAGACAGACAGACAGCCAGGCAGACATAGACAGACACAGAGAGACAAACAGACATACAGACAGGCAGAGACAGACAGACAGACACAGACAGACAGACACTGAGACAGAAACAGAGCGAGTTGCCTGGTTGTCGCGACATCATTAGACTGCAATATTATCTTTTTATTAGTTACGGTTCTTATGCGACGATGCTGACGCTTAAAAATAAATGCATTCTGTACAACTGAATAATACGAATTATAATGTCCTTTCTTAAAAGAGACACGGCCATTATAATTTATAAGCAATAAGCAGACTGACATCTAATTATTGTGCATTTATATCAGTGACGTGGCGACACCAATAAAGTATACATAGCCTATTATAGGCCCTAGCCTCTATAGATATACATGTATATATAGCCTATATGTGTGTGTGTGTGTGTGTGTGTGTGTGTGTGTGTATGTGAGGCGCGGTGGTGCAGTGGTTGGTTCGGTGCATTGGAACCGGAGAGTTGCAGGTTAGAATCCACCTTAATTGAGCAGCGGCGTAGGGCCCTTGAGCAAGTCCTGCACTCGCAATTGCTCGTGAGCTTCGACGTGCAGTGTCCGCGCGGTAGACGGGAGCGCCTCTGAGTAGTGTAAAGAGCTTGAAGAGGCAATATAAGAATTTGTGACAGCCATATTTTGTAACCTGCAAGCTTAACTGGTTAGCGCCTATGGGCTATACGTCTGACAACTGAATTTTTCGAATTAAAGTTATTAAACGAATTAAAAAATTGATTGATTGAATAGCTGTGCCTTCGGTACACGCTAAAGTTAAGAACAGATCTATAGAATGAAGAAGGAGAAGGACATGGATGAATAATTTGTGGCATGGGTGCCCGAACATAGAGGCAAAGGCGGGGCAATTGTCCCCCTGGAAAATTTACACCTATTATTTTATCGACTAATTTTCGTCTTTCAAAACATTTTTTCGCATTAATTCACCAATGATGCTAATGATGCACAAATGAAACTGAAAAATGTACATTTGTAAACCTCTGTGAAAAATGTACATGTTCTTAACTTCCTGCTTTGCATTTTCATCAAGGCCGTAGCCAGGATTTGATTTGGGGGGGGGGGGTGTTTCTTCGGCGAAAATTTCTGACGACCTTTTTTAGTAATCGGAAACGGCTTTCTTACCATTTTTCGCTTAATTGCATGGTTTTTTCACTATGCATTCTACTATTTTTTACATTTTTCATTGGGGGGGGGGGGGGGGGGGGGTGTTCAAACACCCAAAACACCCACTAGCTACGGCCTTGATTTTCACCCACTTGCTATAAATAGTTGAACGTGTCCATTATGTTTTGTCCGTCATGCATTGCGCCCACGAATTCATGGCATGTATTTATTTCTTCGGTTATACAGGCCACTGCTTAACGACCCTGCCTCATACATGTATAACAGATGCGATTAGCGTTGCCCTCCTCCTTTATCCAGCGTTGGACTGGCACCACATAACGACGTATGGGAAGTCCAATTAGGAGGCCACGTATATAAGAGGAGGAACGTGTCACGAAGTCCGTCCAAGCTAATGACACACGCTGCATAGATCACTCACGTACTGTAGTCTAGTGATACTTTGACGGTCAACGTGTACTGAATTAAGTGACTGGGAGCCAATGCAGATCATGGGTCTCTGATGCGTCCTTCCTTCCGTCTATCTGTCTACATCAGTGGATATCTTACTGAATTGCTTATCCATTTTATACTTGTATAGTCTATCTGTCTATATGTCTATGTTATATGCATTTACATGTGTGTTCGTCGTATTTATTGGTCTGGGTGTTGCCCTTTGTTACATCTTGGCCTATGCGTGTCTGTCCGTATCTGTCTCTGTCTCTGTCTGTCTGTTTGTACCTCTGTCTGTCTGTCTGTCTGTCTCTGTCTCTCTCTCTCCCCCCCACACAATATCATATGGCGTCTTTCTGCTCTTCTACATATGTTGCATATGTCTATCTGTCTGCCTGTCTTCTTGTCTGTCTCTGTGTCTGTCTGTTTGTCTGTTTGTCTGTCTGAATGCGGCATAGAATTAAAAAAACACTGTTGATGTCCGTTCATCTGTCCTTCCATCTATATGACTGTCATCTATAGACAGTCCGTTCATCTGTCTGTGTATGTCTGCCTATCTATGTCTGTCTGTCATTTAATCTACCAGTCCGACTATCCGTCGCCTGCCTATTATGTCCGCCTGTTTGTCTGTCCGTCTATCTGTCTGTGTCTCTCTGTCTGTGTCTCTGTCTATCTATGTCTGTCTGTCAGTCATTAAATCTACCAGTCCGACTATCCGTCGTCTGCCTACATGTCCGCCTGTTTGTCTGTCCGTCTATCTGTTTGTGTAGGTCTGTCTATCTATGTCTGTCAGTCATTTCATCCCCCAGTCCGACTATATATGTCCGCCTGTGTGTCTGTCCGTCTGTTTGTATGTCCGTCTGTCTGTCTGTCTGTCTGTCTGTCCATTCTTTGCGCGTCTCCTTGTCTGGCTTCTGGGCTGTGCGGTGCAGACATAGGCTACACTTTTATTGAACTAATGTATAATAAAGGTGAACAAGTGCACGTGCACTATGTGACTGTGTCTAATGTGGAGCAGCTCAACAACTGCAAGGTATCTATCTATGCGTCTAATTGGCGACAATTTCTTTGAACCACCTTCTGGGCGCAGACACACGAGCGCACAGACGACCAATTAAGCATACACATACGGATGCCAAAACGAAGGGAAGCAGTGGGCGCGGTGGTGTAGAGGTATGTTCGGTGCTGCCTTGGAGCCGGAAGGTCGTGTGTTCGAATCCATCTGAAGCCCCGCCGCGTAGGAACACTGAGCATGTCATTCACTCGCAATTAGTCGTGCGCTTTGGCGTTTGTAACTCCGATCTTTTGCCCGCGTTGTTGTCGGGAGCGCCTCTGAGTAGTAATCTTGAAGGGGCGCTATGACAAGTGATTATACAATACATGTACATACTACATGGACAATTCATTGCAGGATATTTTAGCACAGGGCAATAATTATTCATCTCAGTACAGGCTTTCACGAGGACAATAATTCATGTCAGGACGTGTTTTCTGTGGATGATTCATATCAGTAGGGTCCACAAAGGAGACTATAACCCTCGAACCACGTTCTAAGCCACTGCTGTCAAACCTTTTTGGCACCATGCACGGGCCGCAGAAGCTATAATTCTTGAAGTCGAGGGTCACGGCAGTAAACTCAAAAGTTATAGCTAAATTTACTGATAATAATATTATTAACAGCATTGAAATTTATTAAGTGTGTTTAATGAATCGACTAATCGCACGACTTATATTGCGGTTGCAAAGCTCATCGAAACTAGAAAGAGTCGGTGGGAGGGAGCTTGAACTTGTGTGGAAATATGAGTTTTAGATCTACAGGACAGAAGGGAGGAGAGGTGTGGCCCTGCAAACAACTTCCTTTCGGTTTTCTCCATCGGACATGATCGCATAAATACACGAAATTAGTTTTAGAAAAAAATTGGAAATAATTTATATCGGAAGGATGAACCTGTATAGTATACCCATAAATGCGCTGATATAATTATGCGTGCTGCAATACACTTACCGCTGCGCCGCTGAGGAGTCTCTCTGAAGTGACGTTGTATAAATTTATGACTAGACTCTATACGGATACATGATTGTGACTATAATTACTGAGTAATAATTAATTAATTAATTATTCCAACCCTTGCGATGTGTAGATCTATTCGCAGTAAACATGACGCCATTCATGGGCGCAATTAGACGTGATATGATGTAAGGGTTTATTTTTTTTATCGCGTTCGAAACACCAACCTCCTCCTCCCCTCCTCTTCTTCCTCCTCCTCCTCCTCTTCCTCCTCCTCCTTTTCCTCCTCCTCCTCCTCCTTTCCTTTCTTATCAGCCATGCTCCTTCTCCTTTTTCTGCCCTTCTCCTACTCGTCCTTCTCCTTATCTTCATCATCTTCCTCCTTCTCTTCGTCCTTCTCCTCTTCCTCCTCCTTCTTCTATTCCTCCTCCTTCCATTCTTCTCCTTCTCCCCTCCTTCTTTTTCTCATATCTATTTCCCCACCCACTCCTCTTCCTCCTCTTCCTCCTCCTCCTCTTTCTCCTCCTCCTCCTCCTCTTCTTCCTCCTACTTCTCCTCCTCTTCATCCTCCTCTTCATCCTCTGCTTCTGCTGATACTGCAGTGTATATTGCAATACATCCATCATCGGTGACAGCAGAGGGAGTTCTTACAATTTATCCACCGATTGACTCGTCGTCCAATCGTATCCACAGACCGACTCAACTGTCTTCCATCCGAAGTCGATCCGTCATGTTGAGGAGGAACGATGGACGTCCACTGTTAATAATGGCCAGCGTAGCCATTTTGAATCGACTGACGTTTTTTGTAGTAGGCCTATCTCAGGGAGGATCTGGATGGGTGCTATGGAAACAGGAGCAAGATTGGGGCTTGAACAGAGGGATATAGGATGAGAGAATGGAAATAAGAGACTGCATGGGTGGAGTGAAAAGGGGCGGAAATAGCCTACATGTAGATGATTCTTTTGTAATAATATCCTTTGTAACGTAAAGTCTAATAAATTACTGTGAGTAGCGTAATCGCTAAACTGAAATCGTTATCGTAAACATTATTTATTACAATTGTTTATTGATTCTATCAATTTATTATTATTATTGTTATTAGTATTATTTGAAAAAAGAACGGAAATATATTACTCCTTTGTAATAATAATATCCATTGTAACGTAAAGTCTAATCGCTGTGAGATGTGTATAATCATAATTTTTCGTGGTGTTTCTGGCGATCGCTATAAAAAGGGAATCGCTATCGCAGACGTGATCATGAATTTGCCTGGCGTGTTTGAAGGTAATTATCATTTTTTTAATCATCATGATTACGAGCATCGCCATTAGGCTATCACTATTGTTGTGTTGATATATTATCATTTATCATATTATAATGAAGAATTTTTTCCTTGGTAAATAATAATAATAATAATAATAATAATAACGACAATTTATATGGCGCCGTAACACGGCCATACCGCTACAAGGGCGCCAGTAGGCCTCAGTAGCGGGATCTCTCACTCCCTTCGGGTAGCCTATTGCTCCGTATACATTTCACAGTAATGATTGTACACTAAGCTTTACTATCGCAATTGTTAACTGTAATTAATCACGTTGTGTATACTATTATGAATGCATATAATTGTCTGTTTGATATTCTTTGGATCAATAATAAACAAGTTCAAGTTCAAATCATCATTGTTTGGCCGCTTCTTTTTTTTATTAATTCTGTTCCAATGATCATTATTTCTTTTATCATTGTCATCCTGCTCCTCCTGCTCTTGCTCCTGCTCCTCCTACTCCTCCTCCTCCTCATCATCATCATCATCAGCAGCAGCAGCAGCACCACCACCACCACCACCACCACCACCACCACCACCAACACCACCACCACCACCAACACCACCACCACCACCAACACCACCACCACCACCACCACCACCCCCAACACCACCACCACCACCAACACCACCACCACCACCAACACCACCACCACCATCATTGGTTGCAAATTCCACCAATCAAACGTCTCTTTTGCGACTATTGATCAGTGTCCTATTAATTATCATGGCTAGTGTTCTCATAGTTTTACTCTGAATAATGAATACCAATTAACTGGCTTTGTTCCGCCTATAATCTATATAAATAAAAATGAAACTTTCCAATAGTTCGTCGCATTACCACGCCGAAAGCTACGCACCGATTGTTGTGAAAATTTACCAAAACCTTCCATTCAAATAGCACCGTGTCTTAAGATTTTTTCACCCCAAAAAACGCAATCGTTTCCACAAAAAGTGAACTTTGCAATCCGTTCGTCCGCCATTTACAAATTCAACACGTCCCACACGGCTAAACGCTGTCTCCAAACACAGCAGACGAAACATGAATGAGGGGGAGGGGAAGGGAAGGGGGAAGGGGAAAGGGAGGGGAGGAGGAGCCTCTTTTCAGCCACAGCAACGCGTGGCCGGGTTCAGCTAGTATTTAATATAATTGCTCACAATATGCAGCTTGTTTAAGCTGACGGCTTTTTCACAGGTCACGTGACACAGCGATCGAACGACTTAATTGGGTCATTGTTTGCAAGTGAGTGCGAGCGTGCGTGCGTGTTGGCATAGATAATTATCAGCTCAAGATTATATATATATATATATATATATATATATATATATATGGTTGAATTCACGGCCCAGCAAAGAACCATGTTCTTTCCTAAACAAATATAACAGTTGTTTGCCAAGCATCGTGAACAGTTCTAGGAAGTGGACTTCTGACCGATGGTATACCGACGGGAGTCTTGTTCTAACCATGTCGGTGATTTAAGTAAGTATGCAAGTAATGTATGCTTGCACTAAACGTTGTTGGAGTTCCGGTAGATATCTTGACAGCTAGAAAGGCTAAACAAAAAAAGGATAAAACATAATTTATTGGAAATAAATGTCGAACGATCGAATAAAAAAGATTCCACGTCTACTTTGTAAACACCAGCCTGAAATCGCAACAGTAGGCCCTACGCATCAGATTTTAAATAATTATATATATATATATATATGTTTGTATGCATGTGTGTATGCATGTATGTAAATATGTAGGCATGTGTGTACATGTATGTATGCATGTATAATTATTGTATATGTGTGTATCTGTTTGTGCATGCATGTTTGCAAGCATGCCTGTATGGATGCATTTAGGCTACATACGTAAGTTACATATGTACGCATGCATGAATGCAGCGGCGCCGCCAGGATTTTATTTCTGTACGCACAACTTGCACAAAATAATTGAAGCGAACATCGATCGATACGAGCTTATATTCAGGGGCGAATCCAGGATTTCTGGTTAGGGTTACTGGTTACATATATATATATATATATATATATACAGTGCTTAAAGTGTAAAAAAGTGCCAGGACGTTGTATTGTAGGTCTAATTGGTCGTCAGTGGCGGCGCCGAAGGCGGGAAGTTGCGAGTGCCGAATGCACGAAGCCCATCCCGACTAGGGGGTCTGGGGGGAGCGCCGTAAGCTCCCCGAGCGGGGTCTGGGGCGGAGCGACCAGCGCATTTTTGGCTGTTTCGACCTTAAATGGAGCCATTTTTAGGCTCTTGTTTGCCAGCTATTTGTGAACGACAAAGTCGCGAAATTTTTAAGAATAAGTCGTTTTTCAGTGTCGCAAGTTACCAGGATCCAGGATAACAATAAAAATCAAAATGTTATTGTAAAAGAGAAAGGTTTTGTCTTTACAGTAAGCTCCCCCAGCGGGGTCTGGGGGCGGAGACCCAACGACCAGCGCATTTTTGGCTGTGTCGACCTCAAATGGAGCCATTTTTAGGCAGTCATGTTGAACCTATATAATATATCTTTCTTTGGGCGCATAACGTATAGGTAGGATATAGGATTCTCTCGTGTTAATATGGAAATTCAAACTGTCACCCAATAAATTTAGACCATGTGACAATTATATAAGTTTGCGCCCCTAGAAAAATTCCCGCGGACGCCCATGCTAAAGGCTTCAAAATATTACCTCCTCCTAAACATTACCCCCCCCTACAAACTGTAATTTGCATCAATCTTCGCATTTATTGGACTAAAAATATCAGAAAAATAATCCCGCTTTTTGTTTTGGTCTGAAGATTTTCATCCGTTATCCCACTTCGTGGTTTGGTTTGTTATAAATATTTTCATCTGTAACTAAAATACTAAATCGCCGCTGAAGTTACATGAAGAAATGGCTTCGAGGCTATTATTTTTTCCGAGTAAAATATTGATAACAAACCACAGTGGGATGACGGATAAATCTATGCAAATCTAGTGTCCGGGGGTAATCTGATTTGATTTGATTTGATTTTGGCAAGTCCTTCACTCACAATTGCTCAGCGCTTCGGCCGGAGTAGAGAGCTTGAAGGGGCGCTATAACCAGTGGCGGATCCAGAACTCTTCCAAGGGGGGGGGGGGGCAAAAAATCTTAGAACCTGGGATGGGACAGGTGAAACAAATTTCGAAATTTGGTTGTTGGTCGAAAATAAATTGGGATCAGTCTTTGGCTGAAGTACTTTTCGTCCGCCCAAAAAAATTGATGAGGTTTTTTTTTAGTCATCTGCCAAATTTTTTTGAGAAAATCATACCATTTCATCCGCCAAAAAGTTGATGACCTTTTTTTAACTCCTCCACTTGAAAACCGACTGGGGGGCCACGTCCCATGCCATTTTCCGAATAGGGAGGCAATATGCCATTACACCCATTTGCATATTGCTAATTTCATACCAAATGGGGGGCCACGTCCCATGGCAGTTTTAAATGGGGGCCATGGTCGGCTTGCCCCCCTGGATCCGCCCCTGGCTATAAAAAGTGCACATAAGAACACATACAAAAAAAATTTAATTTAAAAAAAGTTTTAACGGTTTTACATCCAGGAATCCCAGGATCCATAGACCTCTAGGGCCTAGGCGGCTATAAGACGCTCAATGCCAAAATGGAGTGTAAGTAAGTAAGGAAGTAAGTATATTCTATAGATTATAAAATTTCAATAGAATTTCATCGCTTATAATAAATTTACAATTTGTGGGAAAAAATTTTTTTGGCCTTTCCGCGCTGTACGCACTTGCGTAAGTGCGTACGCCTAACGGCGCCCCTGCATGAATGTATCGTTTAAAACGCAACGTAGGCTATACGATTAGAAAGTAGGCCTACTGGTAAAAAAAACTTATCCAATACCCACGGCATCGTAGACTTAAAATTCACCCAACAGCATCGAAGTCTTGCTTCATGCCATTCCTTCACTCGCCAAACACACATCGCGATCGGCGAGTTTGCGTCGCATTGCTACTACGCACAGCAGTCCATATCCCAGCGATCGTACCTGCATCTGGACAAGAGGTGTCGCCTCCAGCGACAGGTTACGTCATAATTTCCAGATAGGTAAGCGATCCCATCCGAACGAGCGGCTGCAAATGATACAGCAGGGCGCGTCGGACGTTGCTTCAGGCGTCGAGCAGTGGCGTCCGCGTGTGAGGAGCGTTTCTTCCGCGGGGCGCAGCGATACGCCGCTGCAGCCTCTCGGCGTAACCACGGAGGTAGAGACGACGGGACGCCGTGTACGGCATGGAACACTGGCGAGCGCATCAGTTTCCTCGGTTGAAATGCTGAGGACTTGGCGTTTATCGGACAAAAACGGGCGCTATGATGTAGTATAGGACTAACCCGAGGCTGTTGAAAACACTGAAGGCGGCAGGACTTCTAGGAACGTGGAGTATGCACGTTTATTATAGATATAAGTAAAAGAGCGAGCGATTGGCTGCTGTTTTAGTAGTAGGGGAGTCTGGGATGAAGCTGTCAATTGTGATAAGTGGCTGCGTAGACAGAAGGACTGGTTCCAAAGAAATAAGGAGATTCTTTTCAGCTGAACGGCAGGGGAACGTGGGACGAAGATGTTATTAGGGGAATGGCAAGGAAACCTACAGGGGTTAGGTTGTTCCCCATGTCTGTCTATAGTTGTCTCTAATGTCTGAAGTTTATTCCAAAATGTAAACCTATGCCACTGTCAATCGGAAACGTGGGGAATTTCCACGAATCTCTTTCGTTGAAGCATAAGATAGTATTATCGCCGTTATCGGTGGCAGACAAAATCACAGCCAGCAGGTTTTCCATGTGGTCCAGCATGGCGTGAAGCTGGACGCATTGAAACTTAGTCTCACCCGGTCTGGTAGCCACACTGAAAGTGAACAAAACATTAATACAGGTAGGAGAACGGATTTATTTGACTTGTCTTTTGTCTGTATAATATACTTCGTTATCCGCAACCGTGAACTCTTAACTGCCTGCAACAATCTAATATAGGCATAATCTGCATTTTAAATACAATTGCTAAACTTTTACCGTGACCATTCTATCCACCGGCAAAGCATCCGCGGGCGCCCACACCCACACGACAATAATAAAATTATCTTTATTGGTTATAATTGATTAGCAATGCTCGACTGTGATGTTCCGCCATTAGTTAAGGTGCTTCGTTGCTCACTCCTTTAATTTTTGTTGTCGAGACAAATGCATTTTATGCCAGGTCTCCATCACAGAACCCCAATGGCAATCATCATCACATGGTACCACCAGTAACGTGGTCTTATAATCTAGCGGGACCGCAAGACCCCATTCGAGACTCTTGTGCAGCCGAAAGTATAACCTCTGATACGCGCACTGCACGGTTCAATATGTTTGTACAATCTTGTAATTCTTCTACCGAATAAATGATATGATATGATTTGGAAAAAATACGACATCAACGTAGCTCATGTTTCCACTCGCTAACTCATCTTTTTTGTAATCTGTCAGTGATCCCTTCAATCAAAACTGACGAGAGCAGATGTCGAAAAGTCATCTCCCCACATCTCCTTCTTCCCGATTATGCTTTCCTCACCGTTCCGGTTCTGTATCCCATCCCACATGACTTTCCAATTCAATCTATTACCTGCTTGACATTTGGGTCTGTCCTTGGAATCAAACCTGAGCACACGTATCAAAACAGTTTTGTTTCTACATATTGAGCAACTGTTGATTATAAGTTGGTTCCAATGACTTTGGCTTTTCGGGAACTGCACGTCTACACAGTCCATGGCTTTGACGATAAAAATATACAGTGTAACTGAACTTAAAAGGACAATCGCGATGCTACAAGTACTTTTCATATTAAGTCTTACATACAGATGACATTTAATGAATTATCGGGGAATCTCTTAAGTGAGAGACGACTAAGTCTTCAAGTCTAATGGCTAGGTAAGGATGGCCAGGTCTTCAAATTTCATGGCTAAGTAGAAATGGCTAAGTCTCTGAGTCTCATGGCTTAGTAAGGATGGCTAAGTCTTTAGGCCTCATGGCTAAATAAGGATGGCCAAGTCTTCAAATCGCATGCCTAAGTAAGAGTGGCTAAGCTTCTAAATCTCTTGGCTAAATATAAGCATGGCTAAGTCTCTACATCTCATGGCTAAGAAAGGATGGTTAAGTCTCTAAGTCTCATGGTTAAGTAAGCATGGCTAAGTTTGTGAGTCTCATGGCTGAATAGAAATGGTGAAATCTCTACATCTCATGGATAAACTGTAGGCATGGCTAAATCTCTAAGTCTCATGGTTAAGTAGGGATGACTAAGTCACATAATCTCATGGCTAAGTAGGGATGGCTAAGTCCTCCAAATCTCATGGCTAAGTAAGCATGGCTAAGTCTCTGAGTCTCACGGCTAAGTAGGGATAGCTAAGTCCTCCAAATCTCATGGTTAAGAAGGCATGGCTGGGTCTCCAAATCTCATGGTTAAGAAGGCATGGCTGGGTCTCCAAATCTCATGGTTAAGAAGGCATGGCTGGGTCTCCAAATCTCATGGTTAAGAAGGCATGGCTGGGTCTCCAAATCTCATGGTTAAGAAGGCATGGCTGGGTCTCCAAATCTCATGGTTAAGAAGGCATGGCTGGGTCTCCAAATCTCATGGTTAAGAAGGCATGGCTGGGTCTCCAAATCTCATGGTTAAGTAGGCATGGCTGGGTCTCTGGTGGTCTTCCTCCTCAGTTGAAGTGGATCAAACGCATTTCTGTTTGCTTACTTCTCTACGTCTGACAACTGGAGAAGTCGCCGTCGCTTATTAGACTTAATTATTTGCTATCACCTCAGACAAAAGCTTCCTCGACTCTGCCTAACTCTATTATATGGCGAAGAGACCGCACTAACAATTGACTGCATGGAAGCCAGTGCGGGTCGCGCCGTTAAAGTGGCACTGAAGTCGCTGCATTACAGTCAAGATGATAAGCAGCATCACTCTCCTTCTTGATTCAGGCTTTAAACTGGCACCTCCTCAGGAAATGACCGCACCATGGATGAATGCTAGATAAAAGATTATAATCGCCGTCGTCGTCGTCATCGTCGTCGTCGTCATCATCATCGTCATCATCATCATCATCATCATCATCATCATCATCATCATCATCATCATCATCATCATCATCATCATCGTCGTCGTCGTCGTCGTCGTCGTCATCATCATCATCATCATCATCATCATCATCATCATCATCATCATCATCATCATCATCATCATCATCATCATCATCATCATCATCATCATCATCATCATCATCATCATCATCATCATCATCATCATCATCCTCATCATCATCATCATCATCATCATCATCATCATCTTCTTCTTCTTCTTCATCGTCGTCGTCATCATCATCATCATCATCATTAATAATGATCATTATTTTGTCGGCAACGGATACGAATAAATGTTTCCCATTGTCTCGATCATCTGCTATAAGTCCATTGCTCTATGCATTAGTGTTCGTTCACGTTAACGGTTCAGCTACTGCATGATGAAGAGTTATAGCAAAGGCGGACAAAGTCATGATCATTGGCGCCATTAAAAAACGTTTGCAGAGGACGTTTTATAAAAAGATATCTAATGAAGCGATTCATGTTGCCAACAAATAATTTCTGCACATAGGCTTATAATGTAATTCTCCGTTATAAATTATCCGGTAGGTAGAGGCAGTTCTGGAGATGTCATGGGAGGAAGCTGAAGAACTGGCGATGGACAGAGATGAGTGGAGGAGATGCGTTGCCCGATATGTATAAATGTATAATTATATAGAGTTACAAGCTGTACCCGGCCACGCGTTGCTGTGGCAGAAAAGACCGTCCTATGCCTCTAACCCTCCTCTCCCCCTCCTTCCCACATCCCCTCCCTACTCCCACTCCCCTCTCCTTCCCCTCCCCTCCCCTCCTCCCCTCCCAGTCCCATTCCCATCCCTCCCTCTGCCTCCCTACATTCCTCCCTTCTCCATCCCTCCCCTCCGATCCCTCCCCTCCCTCTTCGTCCAGCTCCCTCCTTCTTTCCTCCCTCACACCGTTCGTTCCCGACAGCGACATATGTGCTATCGCGACTTTTGGGTGACTTTGAAACGTGATTTCGCGGCAAAGAGTTTCCGAAATGTGGCAACCCTGATTATCTCGCGACTTTTGGGCGACCCAAAAACGTTTCCGAAATCTGGCAACCCTCATTGACGTTGGGGTGTGTATAATTTCAAAATGGCGGTCGAATGGAATTAAAAGTTCTCTTTTTGTGGAAAAATCGCGTTTTTTCTGGAAAAAGGCATCTTACAACACGGTTCTATTGGAATGGAAGGTTTTGTAAAATTTTCAAAACAATCGGTCCGTAGCTTTCCGAGAACACTCGTAACGCACGCTTGTGAAGTTTCATTTTTATTTATATAGATATACGTATACATACCTATGACGGTCCGACACATGAATAAATGATCACAATAGGCCATATATATATATATATATATATATATATATATATATATCTTGTAATGATATAGTGAGTCTGTTGTGTAATACATTATCGATAATGAATTGATATAGCGACACTGAAAAACTCCCATTACGCCTCTCCTATGTGTTTCCCAAAGCATGACGACTCGTAAAAGTCGTATGAAAATTTAACGACCGTCCGCGAATGTTACGCAAGATTCCCAAATTAGACAAAAACATCGTAAAATTCGTCGAATGGACATTAATCTTCAGTAACTGTTTTGTTTTCAATGTATATAAAATTATATTGTATACGGCCCTTTTGGTTTTATATAGATGTACCTCTGCAATTCGATAGTCTGGTGGTTAGCACTGAAGTGTCAATCGAGAGGACGGAGAGGGGGGGGGGTCAAATAACCGCCAGGGCGGAAAATTTGGGTTGAGATTTCTGCTCCACCGTCACCCCCTATAGTCACCTCAGCTGTAATGAATACAATGATCGTACACTGTTGGAGTGTTGGTGGGAGGATGAGAAATCCTGAACCAAGTGTCTGCCCTGTTGGTGAATTTGTATGATAACCATTCAGAGGCGCTCCCGACCCATGGAGGCATAGCCAAAGAGGAAAGTCTTGAGTAGTTTATAAAACGAGTGAGACAAGATCCGAGGAGGAAACGTAGACCACAAGGGGGGCGGCTATTCCAAATAGGGAGGCCCACGATCGAGAGACCCTATAATTATTATGTCTGCTGGTTGTACACAGTGTACAAAACTGTACATGCGTGTGGACCACAAAGTCGACTCTTGAGAGCGAGCGAAGAGAGCGGCTACATGAGCAAGCCGAAGACTTCCCGAAGACAAACAGGCGTACAGTAACTGCCCTGCAGAACACAGTGCCAGCCCGATGGAGGAGGTCCCATAATGGATACGCCGCTGCTGGACAGGAAGCCAGCGGAGGACATCCCGCTGCATGTGAGCGAAGATATGACCGAATTTATGGACGCGGGCAATCAAACGAACAGCCGTCCACAGAACCCGCTAGAAGCTTTCCAATCGGATTCCTGCAGGGAAGAGAAAGTAGAGGGAAGAGGGAAAAGGGGAATTGGAAAAGAGAGGGAAGATGAAAGAGGGAAGAAGGTAGATGGAAAAGGGAAGAGAGAAGATGGTAGAAGGAAGAGGAAAGAAGGAAGAGGGTAGAGAGGAGAGGGAAGAGCGTAGAGGGTAGAGTGAAGAGAGAAGAGAGAAGGTGGTAGAAGGAAGAGGAAAGAGGGAAGAGGGTAAAGTGAAGATGGAAGAGAGAAGAGGGTATAGAGTGAAGAGAGAAGAGGGCAGAGGGTAGAGGGAAGAGGGAAGAGGAAAGAGGGTAGAGTGAAGATGGAAGAGAGAAGAGGGTATAGAGTGAAGAGAGAAGAGGGCAGAGGGTAGAGGGAAGAGGGAAGAGGAAAGAGGGTAGAGTGAAGATGGAAGAGAGAAGAGGGTATAGAGTGAAGAGAGAAGAGGGCAGAGGGTAGAGGGAAGAGGGAAGAGGAAAGAGGATAGAGGGAAGAGAGAAGAGAGAAAAGGGTAGAGGGAAGAGGGACGATAAAAGAGGATAGAGGGAAGAGGGAAGAGCAGTATATTCTAATCGATTGACGATGAAAGTAGGAACCACGCAGGGTGGCAGAGGAAGGGGAGGAGAGTAAACTGCAGGAGACAACCTATAACTGGAGCAAAAGATTCCACAGCAAGATCGAGTCAATAACTTAATATGCTCTACAAACAACATGTTGTTCTTGGCCAGAGTGACACCCACCACCCAGGTACCGGACTCCAGAGGTAGAGAAGACTCATGATTATATAGGGAATTCAGAAGCTGGGTGAATCTCAAGTCCTGTTTGTCCAGCTGCTGGCGGGTGCCAAAACAAATGTTGAATTTGGGGAGGGGTAGTCTTATACGGTTTGATGACAACCATGCAGAAAGGACGTCAACAGTGTAAACATAGGTCTATTTGCAAATATATTATATATCATATATGGAATATATTGACGTAATATATAATTATATATATATATATATATATATATAATTATAATGGTTTGGTTTCCTGTGAGGCGTGTATAATCAGAATCATCAACAGTACGAACATAATCAGGCAGCTGAGAGAGATATATATATATATATGTGTATGTATATATGTGTGTATATATAATTATATATGTATATATAATTATATATGCATGAGTCTGGCTATTTCTGGAGTGTCTCTTTAGAATCACTCGCTCTGTATAATTTAGATGGCGCTGGAAGGACTCTAATGCTGAAGACAATGGAGGGTTGTTCCAGGATTAAGGCGATTCAATGGACAACGAAGCCAATGTTGCCATGACAGGCGTATATATTTACGAATGTTTATATATATATATATCACATATATATATATATGATTATATATGCACATACAAGTCTATGTATATATAATATATTTAATACACACCACATTCATTCATTCACGCAAGTATTTATATAGAGCCTCTTCAAGGAAACTACTCAGAGGCGCTCCCGACTCCAGCACGGCCAAAAACCTGTCCGATACTGAGTCACCACCACATCTGCTTCAATTGTATGTATATATATATATATGTTAAGTATATTATATATATATGTTAAATATATATATATACATATATATATACATTCTATATATATATATTATATATAGTTTGAGGCCGGTTGTCCTCGGTGACCTGTCTCCCATGATATATACGTGGGAGACAGTGCACGTGATTGAAATGAAGACTGATGCTGCTGTTGTCATTAGATTACCGTTCTGTCCTTTCGACTCTGAATGACTAAATGACTAAACGACCAATGAGTGAGATCTTCTTCCTCTTCTTCTTCTTCTACTTCTTCTTCTGTTGCCGCCACTCAACGTAATCGAAGCAGACGATCAGAAGACAATGAAAAGACAACAATGAAAAGCCCGCTCTCTGTCTGTTTGTCTGTCTCTGTTTCTGTCTCTGTCTCTGTCTGTCTCTGTCTGTCTCTCTGTCTGTTTGTCTGTCTTTCTGTCTGTGTCTGTCTCTGTTTTTCTGTCTGTCTGTCTCTGTCTCTCTGTTTCTCTGTATCTCTGTCTGTCTGTCTTGATCTCTGTCTCTGCACATACATGTACATAACAAGTGCACATGCATTACAAGTTCACATACACAATTATGTGTGCTTGTGCATATCACCATCATCATAGTCATCATCGTCATCGTCATCGTCACCGTCATCATCATCGTCACCGTCACCATCATCGTCATCGTCACCGCCATCGTCGTCGTCATCATCATCATCATTACCTTCATCACAATCATTGTCGTCGTCATCGCGTTTCATAATGCGTGTGTGCGCAAAAACTGAGCCGCGCACAGTGCACACAGTGCACACAGGTCGAAGTCATGAGATCAACATGACATTGTGCAAGTGCATGTGTACACTGTGTACTGTCACACTCTATAATCATGCGCTTGTTGCGCAGTAGAGTAACACTGCAGACTAGTCATGACACGTGTAATACGTGTATAGACTATAGACTATAGACTATTATAGACTATAGACTTTAGACTATAGACTTTAGACTATATATAACTATAGACTATATATAACTATAGACTATATATAGACCATAGAGGTTTCGATCTATAGCATGCTCATCACGTGACACCCGCCATGACATCTAGCGTGCCTGCCATCGTCTGTTGCTCAGTGGCGGGGAAAATTCCCTCCCGCGTTGTTCTCCGAAGGGTGCGCGGGGGGGTCTGTGTTGCGTGGGGGAGGGGCAGGGAGGGGGTTGGTCGCTCGCAGACATGGAACCGGAAACCGATTGAAGACAACGACGACCGAGATAGGGTGGGTCGTTGGGTGCGCAGGGCGTTAACGCTTCCTGGCCGCTAGGTGGCTGCGACGCTGTCGGAGGATTTTCTTGCGTTTGATTCCATTAAATGACGATGATGATGAAGCGTGCTAATGAAGAGCCCGTCCTACTCCTTGTTCTGCCAGATTTATGTGTGCCGCTCGCTCTCTTCTGAGTATTACTCGCTGCTGAAGGATGTCGTGATGGTGATGGTGGTGATGGTGATGATTATGATGGTGATGATGGTGATGGTGATGATGATGATGATTTATGTGTGCCGATTGCTCTCTTCTGAGTATTACTCGCTAAGGAAGGATGTCGTGATGGTGATGGTGAAGGTCAGGGTGATGATGAAGATGATGATGATGGTTATGATGATGATGATGGTGATAACAATGAAAATTACAATTTGGTGCAGCCTAAACCCGAAATTATACAGCTTTCTAGTAAAGGATATGTGATGATGAAGATGATGATGATGATGATGATGATGATGATGATGATGATGATGATGACGATGATGATGATGATGATGATGATGACAATGATGGTGATGGTGATGGTGATGGTGACGATGACGATGATGATGATGGTGATGGTGGTGATGGTGGTGGGGATGATGATGGTTATGATGATGGTGATAACGATGATAATTATAATTTGGCGCAGCCTAAACCCGAAACCATACACCTTGATAGTAAAGGATATGTGATGATGATGATGATGATGAAGATGATGATGATTATGATGATGATGATGATGATGATGCTGACGATAGCAATCATTATGATTACACGGAACAATCTTAATTAACATTCAACCATAGTCTTTGCAGAATGACTTAATTGTCAAATACCACTTATGTTATACTGTTCTGTTTATTATGTTTATTTTTGGGAACAATAACGAGTTTGAAAAAATCTTGACAACTAACAGAACAGCAGAACATCCGATCGCGCTATATAAAGCAATCTATCCTGCGGAGACTTCTGGAATCGAACTCAGCCCCGTTGATGTCCATGCCAGTTTGTTATCTACTGCGCCAAAACCTTCCCGCTGCTGCTGCTGCTGATGATGATAAATGGCAATGACGATGATGGGCGTGATGATCATTATGACGTCATCGTCATGATGATCATGCATTTTAATAATATCCGAAACCCTAAGCCATGTTCCTCGCTACTGAAGTCAATGTGATGACGACGATGATGATCATGATACTATTCAAAATAATAATTACATGTAATTACCAATAAGAGTACTCATGCACAGCCGTATCACTTGTGTGAACGAGCAGCTCTTGGTATTGGTCTCGTGCACCGGCAAGAGCGTCCCATGCAGCTGAGACCCGCATTGTTCTATTCGCATTGTTTTTTTGGTGCTAAATATTGACGTTAATTAAACGCCTTTTAATGATAATTATGACAGTGTCGTTAAACAGTAACAAGCACGGCGTGCAGTTACGCACAAAATGTGCACAGCTGCATACATTGACGCAAAAATACGTTTACGCATACGTACATACACAGTTTTTTGTAATGTGTACATGCATACATACACACATACATGCATAGATACATACATACATACATACATACATAGTTACATACATACATACATACATACATACATACATACATACATACATACATACATACATACATACATACATACATACATACATACATACATACATACATACATACATACATACATACATACATACATACATACATGTACATACATACACACACATACATACATACATACATACATACATACATACATACATACATACACACACACACATACATACATACATACATACATACATACATACATACATACATACATACATACATACATACATACATACATACATACATACATACATACATACATACATACATACATACATACATACATACATACATACATACATACATACATACATACATACATACATACATACATACATACATACATACATACATACATACATACATACATACATACATACATACATACATTCATATTTATGCATATGTAGGGTCCATTTTTATGATGATAATAATATTATTATATGCCGGCTGATTGACCGGACTAGTTTTATGAACGACCTGGGTACATTTGACAGATGACTTTTAAATCTTTCGGAAGACGAGAAAGATTGCTTGGGGCATCACATTACTCACGAACCGTTTTTGCGATCTATAACCATCATACGTCACTCATAACAATTGATGTGACCACCACGGGCAATAATAGAGAATGACAATCTGCGAATGACTTATGCATTTGCACTGCATATGCAAGTATGTATATGCATATGCGTCTAGCTATTATGCAATTGCTGTATTATAATAGATGGGAGAGGTTTCGTAATCGGCGCAACTTTTGGACGAACGCTGACGGCCTGATGATCATCTGCACCCGATGGTCTAATAGGGTATGACCGGGGGAGGGGTATGGGGTGGAGATGGGGGTGGGGAGGGTGGGTTGATGCCTCGAAGGGTACACAGGGTTTCAGAGGAGGGGGATGTGGTTTAGTGACGGAACGACAAAGCAGAGTATACATCAAAGATTGACAACGACTATTATATACAACAATACTATTCGTATACTGTTGTGTATACTCCGTATGTCTTGGGTTGATTATGCTGCAGTCTAATGATGATTATGTTATAAGAAAGATGATTAGAGTCGCCCTCCTCTTTTCCACACGCTAGGGACTGGCACATTCAGAGTACGGTCATACTGTGGTGGGGATAAGAACTTCCATGCTATTATGTCTCTGTTGTAGGCCTATACACAAAATTAATTAAGTCTGCCTGATACGTTGCTCGCTTTCTGACGTAATCTGCGCCTCTCTGTCTGTCTGTCTGTCTATCTGTCTGTCTGTCTCTGTCCGTCTCTGGCTCTGTTTCTGTCTCTGTTTCTGTCTCTGTTTCTTTTTCTGTCTCTGTCACTCTCTCTGCCTCTGTCTCTGTTTGTCTCTGTCTGTGTGTATGTGTGTGCCTCTCTCTTTCTCTCCTCTCTTTATCTTTGTCTCCCTCTCTCCCTCTCTTTGTCTCTCTCTTTCTTTCTCTCTCTCTCCCTCTCTCCCTCTCTCTCTCTCTCTTTCTCTCTCTTACTCTCTTCTACTCTCTTCTACTCTCTGTATCTGTCTCTGTCTCTCTGTCTCTCTCCTACTCTGTCTGTCTGTCTGTCTGTCTCTCACTCTCTCTCTTTCTCTGCGCTCGTATACTCTATTCGTCTGAATATCTATCTCTTTTAAATACGTATTGCATCTTCTCAGCTCTTCAGTGCACTTGTACACTTCAGACCAAATGTCGCCATCTTCATGGTCTGCACTTTATGGGTCTGCGCGTCAGTCTGCATTGTGTGATTGTGAGTGCATTCCTTGTGCTCATATATTATCATTAGTGTCATTGAGTGTAAGCCTTCTATTGATTAGTTGGCGCCGCTCAAGTAAACCCATATAATATATAACGTATAAATATATAAATGTATAATATATGATATCTAACATATAGCATATATTATATAACGTATTGTATATATATTATGTATAATATAATATATAATATATATAATATAATATAATTATAATGTATGATGTATGATACATAATATATAATAAATTATACATGACATCATGATGATGATGATGATGATGATGATGATGATGATGATGATGGTGGTGGTGGTGGTGGTGGTGGTGGTGGTGATGGTTCTCTGCCAGAAGGCAGGTTTATTGGCTTTTATGCCCCTGGGGGATGAGATGAGTGAGGTGGTTTCCTGTTGCCTTCCCCACAGACAATGATGGGTAAGCAACTTGCCCAGGGTCGCTCCGCAGCAGCTTGCCCACCGCGTCCCACACGCGCTAGCCTGAGATATCTAAATCTCTGAATGTCAACTCCCAACCCGGGGCTTGAAGCGCCGTCCGCTGCAACCAACAGACGTATGCCACGGTCGCTTAACGGTGTAGCTAAATAGGCCAGTCTATATATGACATATATTATATAATATATAGCATATAATGTTTAATATATATATATATATGTATATACGTATAAGGCTGCATTTACTGTAGACCTATTTATAACAGCAATTTTATATAGCGTCCTCTAAGGGCGCCTACTCAGGAGCGCTCCCAGCCTGACCCAGTCTGACGGAATACACAGAGCAGACTTAAGTTAAGTGCAGAAACAGATAGACACATGGGTATATTACCAACCCTTGGTATAATACGCGCCTGTTCACGCGTGAATTATGACAGGGAACTTGTGGATGAATTGGACACCACGGATTCACGCGGCCAGTCACGCGTGGCAAGGCGCTGCGCTGTCTGAATGTCTGATGGCAGTCCGCGAATGCATGGAATGCATGGTGATTGTTGAGGACAATGAGTTCAGCTTGTGTAGCTGAGCGAAGAGAGCAACTGGACGGAGCAGAAGAAGAACCCCCGGGAGTATATTATGAAGGCCTAAGTATATATATACATACATGTATATATATATAATATACATGTATAATTATATATTATATATTATATATATTGTCTACATATTATATATTATATATATTATATATATATTGTCTACATATTATATATTATATATATTATATATATTGTCTATACCCTCAATGCCACTCTCAACGAATGCAGAAATTCGGTTAGCAATTATTCGCTGTGAAATTAATAATTATGTCTACATGTATCTTTAATAGGTAATGAGAAGTTATGTGGTCTCGCTAGAAGGCCATAATATATATATATATATAAATATATAATATACATATATTATATATATACATGGGAGCAAGGACAAGAAGACATGATTTGGATAATTGTCAATGGCTTTGAACAGTTTGTCATCAGACACTTCGGCCAATATTGAGTTACATTTGACATATAGACTCAGGCAAGAAAAGTACAGCGAATCATTCGAATGATGAATCTATATGTACGCATACTGATATTCATTCGTAAATTTACTTAGCGCCTCTAATTCAAGTTGGACTACTCAGAGTCGCTCCCGACTACAGCACGGCAAACTGCAGTTTTGAGGTGAATAAAATACGCTGCAGTAATAGTTCCAGGAAGCGGGTGTATCTGTGTGTCTGTCTGTCTTTGTGTATGTCTGTGTGTTTCTGTATGTATGTGTCTGTGTGTCTCTGTCTGTCTGTCTCTCTCTCTGTCTCTGTTTCTGTATCTGTCTCTGTCTCTCTCATAGTCATGAGACGAAAGATATAGTATAGAGGCCGTTCCAACATGATTTTCATGACTGACGAATGTAGTCAAAGCAGACGTTGATAATCAACCCAATAAATGTCCGCTAAGCAGCGCTACAAGACCGCCACAGCCTAGCGCCGACGTCGATTAATTATTAATCGAATGAGTACATCGACCGCAGTCCGTCAAAGCCATGGTGACGAAACCAGATTGGCCGAGACAGAGAAAAAGAAGTCGCTAGACATTCATCTATTGTCTAATCGCATTTATTCTATAGTACGTGCTTCAGACCATGCAGGGAAAATTAATGCTTTTCTTAACAGGGCATTTGCTGTGGATTGTCCTGCTGTCCCCTGGAGGGCCTGGACATAATGAATCCACCACCGCGGACTAAAATTAATGGTCTTCCGGGGCCGCATGCATGAGACAGGCGAAACTCTTATTCCCCGGCTTAAATCTGGCTCATGTATGCGGCCCCATGTGCTAACAGAAAAGGCAGAGAAGCTGGGGAGTTGGTGTCGTAAAACCCAGGGTCAAGAGAGGGCATTCTGCACCCTGGAAGTCTGACGCCCATTTTAAAAATAATTGCTGCTTTTGTTTACTTTTTGACGAATGTCTTCTCACTAAATTGATAATGAGACTAATCATAAGCTATAACACAGCACGAACTAAGAATTTTACATTTAGTAAAATCTTTGAAAATATCCATTTTCTTAAAAGTTATTTCTGCTTCGCATTTTGAAACTCTTGTAAAGACAGTTTACCGCTACCATCGTGCTTTGCACCATTCTGCAAAAATACCTGCGGGTCGGACCGCCAAGAGGGTTGTCAAGAGGGCAAATGCCCAGTGGCCTGGCGGTTTTTATGGACACGGGTAGGTAATTATATGTCGAAAAGTTTGTGATTTCTCGCCTTTTTAAATATGATATTGCACATAAAATTAACTACAGTGTAAACAATAAAAGTATAAAGAACTGCATAAAATCACATTTCATATAATAAATAAAAAATTGCAGGTCGTACTTTCATCACTTCGATTTGTATCTAAAATTATTTTATTCTCATTAGGCCTTTATATAATAGGTTCACGTGCATGACTGCTCTGCCTACGGGGTGCCCCGAATTTCTTTCATCAGCCCTGCACTCTGCGCGGACGACGATGGTCGTTTGTTCATATAATTAAGTTTATGTCGTTAAGACATTGTCTGATGTGCAGAATATCTGTTTCCTGCTACATCATTAGGTGCCAGCGTCAGTGCTTCTATTGTTTGTATGTGCGCTTGTCATAGCTCCCCTTCAAGAATCCTGCTATATAGAAGCGCTCCCGACTACAGCGCGGACACTGAACCGGAGTGATGATGCGGAGAGAGGACGATACGAGTTTCAAATGATATAGTTCTTTAAGTCATTGGTATAAGGGAAGCGTTATGAATAAGTGATACACGCACAGCTTCCACTGTTTATCTATAATATACGTGGTCGCAAGAAACACTGGTGTAAAAAACATTTCTATATGAAAATTTTAAATCCTCAATCGCCATGAATATCGTGATCACGATCATCATCATGGTCATGATCAACATTGTCATCATGGTCAGCATAATTTTTATTTTATTTCATTCAAAATCATCAGCCTCAGTGAAGAAATCCGAAAAAGAAGAAGATGATGATGATGAAGAGAAGGAAGAAGAAGAAGAAGAAAATTAAGAAGAAGAAGAAGAAGAAGAAGAAGAAGAAGAAGACGAAGAAGAAGAAGAAGAAGAAGAAGAAGAAGAAGAGGATGGAGAGGAGGAGGAGGAGGAAGAAGAAGAGAGAAAGAAGAAAAAGATAAAGAAGCAGAATAAGAAATAGAAAAAGTAGAAGAAAAAGAAGAAGCAGAAAAAGAGGAAGAAGAAGAGTAAGAAGAAATCCGTCTTCCGTCGTATGCGAGATAGCCAGCCATTCGAGGCGAGACCGACCGACCGACCGAAGGACGTGCATTATATATAGGAGAGAAATCTATGCCTTCACAGGGAATTATCCAGTTTTGGAACATGATCCGAAATACCTACGGACTGCAGCAACGAATACGAAATAATCTATGGGATAAGAATTAAGTTTATCTTCGCTCGGAGGAGAGAGTCGTATACAGACGCGGTCTGGGAAGAAAAATTCTACCACTGCAGCAGTGCTCTGATATAGCGCCAGATACAATGTCATGTCTGGCTAAAGGAGGAAGGGGCCGACGTTAATCATATTTGTCACGACATCATGGCTCAACAGAGAAAAACTACATGGATGTATCGATGTAAACGATAATGTTTTTATGTGGCGCGCGTGTATATCATGGCTCCAGCTCCTCTCAGCTATTAATGAATGATATATACGAGTGTGAATTTTTGAATTTTTTTCTCCGCCGCTGTCCTTTTTTAATGGGCGCCTCGCTATTCCATTCATGATTTTTCAAGAGATTTATATAGCGCCTGTTCAAGAAGCATGCACTGTTCAATGAAAAAAGACTTGAGTGCTTTATAAAAGAAAGCTTGATTGGTCGGGAATAATAATTTTATGCCCAGTTCTCAAGGGAGTTAATTCCAGATGGAGTCCTTGTGGGGACCTGCAACCGAGAAGGCTCGCCGCTGCCTAGTAGCCACGTGGGACAGTGCAACTAATATATAGGAGTTCTCCTCGTTGCTGCAACGTCAAACATTGAACTGCAAAAGGTCGCGCATGCAGGTATACATAGGTTAAGGTGAAGTGCAAAGCGCAAAGGTGGATGCAGCATGAAACCAGAGCAGCAATATTCGATATCGAGTTCGTTTGGGTCGCAGGAAGCCAGTGTAACACACCGCACGTGTAGGCGGAGACAGAGGCTAAACTGAGAATTTGAAAATTTGTCCATTGAGCCGACCAGCCGATCGCAAACTTTATTTAATTTTCCTGTGCATGTGTATGCGAGACATTGCGGGCTCTGGATTAATGAGTTCATTGTCGGAGATTGTTAGGTAATTTAAGTTTGACTATCAATTTTAATTTAGCATGTTTCCCATGAAGAAAGACTCTTTTGATGAGGAGATGCTTCTTCTGGGTGGTAAAATTAGCCCTGACTGCAGCTGACTCAACTTTGTATTTTTCATCAAAGTTCACAATTTTATCATGTAGAATAATTACCGTAGATTGTTGAAGTGAATTAGCATGCCATTGCGATGACAACTGTTTGGTTAACTGGTTTGTCGTCTGTTTGTCATGACGTAGGACGATGACGCCAGCCATGACGTCACCGTCATCATCACCACTCCCTCTGCTTGACGGAGCCCAGCACCTCCACCAGGGATTAATGGATAACACGACCTTCGACGTCGACCAAGGTCAAGGCCAGACGACGACAACGATGGCCGAGCTGTACGCCGTGGCCGTCCTGCTGACCACACTGACCGTCGTTGGAACAACTGGCAACGCTCTGGTCATCTACGTGTTCAGTCGAAAGACCGACCGTCTCGTCTCAACCTTTTTCATCCTTACCCTCGCCCACGTGGACCTCTTGACATGCCTCGTCGTCATTCCCTACACAGTCTTCATGGAGATGACCCTCTTCCAGACCAACGTCGACCTCGTCTGCAAGACATACCAATTCCTCATCACGAGCAACATCCCCTTCTCCGCACTCATCATGGTCGCAATAGCCATCGACCGTTACTGCTCCATCTGCCACCCCTTCAAGCGCGCAGTCACCGTCGCCAGGGCCCGGATGATCGTCGCCGCCATGGCTACACTCGCAGGCGGCATCGGACTGTGCGTCTCTTTGATGTACGGCGTCTACCATGACGTCACTGCGGGCGGTCTCTTTGTGCACACCGGCTCCAATGATAAAAACGAAACTGATATGCGCTATAAAAATCCTGACGTGGAAACGGCGTTGAGTGTAGGAGGTCGCTCCACCGGAAATACGTCACTGTGGTCGTCGGTGAGTAAGGAGGAGGAATATAAATACACGCTTGAGAACACCGGCTACTGTTCACCGAACGAGGTCGTTCTCAGCTCTTCCTTCCAGATGGTATTCCAGAAGCTCTACGCGGCTCTCTACCTCCTCTGCTTCATCACCGTAGTCATTCTCTACATACTTATCTACCGCTCCGTGCTCGCCAGACGTGCTCGTCGGCAACAGCAGAAGAGCGCTCACCTACCGCTGGTGCCCTGCACGAAGCGGTCGACCACCGCCGCGACCTGCTCCGGCGCCAGGAGGTCCCTCCGTCCGCCGGCCTCGGCCATTGAGGTGACCCTCTTCACGAACACGGACGGTGCCAGCGCCTACGAGGAGGAGGAGGGGGACGATGGGGGTTGCGGGCACTCGATGGAACAGCCTGGGGTGGCGCATTGCACGGCGCAGAGAGCGGCGGCGAGAATGGCGAATCTGAAGACGGCTGGAGTCTTGTTTGTCGTCACTGTTGTCTTCATCGTGACGTTTCTGCCGGCGTTTCTGATGGCGCACGGTCTCATACCGTACAGCATGACGATCTTCTACATGTACTTCGCCAACAATGTGGCCAATCCTGTCATCTATTCGTTCATGAATCGAAACTTCCGGGAAAAGATGAAGCGACTTCTGTGCCGACGATAGAACTCTATTATATGTATAATTATATGTAGCCTACGTAAGTACGCACGCACACACGTATGTATGCATGTATGCACTTATTATTATTATTATTATTATTATTATTATTATTATTATTATTATTATTATTATTATTATTATTATTATAACACATTTATTTCTTCAAAAACTGACACAATCATGTACAGACGAGTAAATAATCGTTTCAAACATTAGGTCCTTGGCCTATCAGTGTCTTGGCCGATAAGTTCTGTCGTGCCCAACATTATTATTATTATTATTATTATTATTATTATTATTATTATTATTATTATTATATATTATTATTATTATTATTATTATTATTATTATTATTATTATTATTATTATTATTATTATTATTATTATCAAGAGTTGCATTTATTAACTAATAACAAGCATATAATATATAATATCGATGATGCTGATTATTTGAGACGTAGACCAACAGTGTTTCTTGAACCGATGGTAGCCGTTTCGCAAGACGGGTAATCTTACTCCATAGCAGAGCTGCTGCAGACTTTACAGATGCAGACGGTAAAAAAATGTTCTATGCATGATGTCTGTATGCATAGGGTTAATCTCTAGCCCAAGTTAAGTCACGCACGGAAGTGAGCGAAGCAGTATTAGGAAAGAGGAGGTTCGGTAACAGGTAGGGTAAGTCGCTCAACCTATAGCCTGATTAGTCGGGTTTTAGAGTGATGAAGGTGGAGGGTATGTTAGATATAATATCGAAGCAGAAAAGAGATTCAGATTTCTCACGAGTCTCTGAACTACACAATAAGGAGAATGCATTATGAAGACTAACACTGTACGTGTGCCTGCATAATATTTATCATCAGCATGATTGTGATCATAGGCGACCTGCTGAGAAGGAATGAGCAACGACTTATAGTTAAGCGGTGAAATGGATATTAAAGGGAGGAATGGAATCTTGTCGCAGCTCAGTTGAGACCAAGAGAAAGGCCGCATAGGGATAAAGCCAACTAAAGCCTATTTATATAATACACGGCCCGCCTGTGGTCAGCAGGATCTATATAATGTGCACTTTGTATGCATGTAATTATGTATGCCTATGTATACATATATGGTGTGTGTACATGTAAGTGTGTATACATGTGCGCTCCCATGGCGTAAGCGCATAAGATCTATCCATTTGTTCTTTAACATGCTTAGTTTGGAATATACTTAAGTACATTGACTCATGAGACTATACTGCTACTTTGGAGATGCTTCGTAAGACCCATTCAGTGCATGGCCGTATTTTCAATTTCATTGAGTGCTACTGTTACACAGTGTTACAGTACTGCTCTTGATTGATTCGTCACAAAATAAATGCTTTGAATTAATTTTATATGGTGTGTGTGTGTGTTTTACATGTTTCTTATATATCAGAGATTGTTTGGTTTGAATGTTCTTGTTTAGATTCTGTTCTTGGACAATAATTTTTTAATTATAAATAACGGAGAAGACCGTGTAATTATTATTATCTTGCACGAAAACGGAACTGCATGATTAATAGATGTCATCTATTTCTATCGGTTCTCAATGTAACGTGAAGTGAACGAAATATGATAGTAATAGACTAAAAATCATGATAGGGACCATTATTATTCCGTGATTTCACGCATATAATAGTCAACATCTTGTTCAGTTTCACAGGAATTTAATACGTTTCTAAGATAAAGTGCATAGTTTACGGATCAAGTGAAACTATGTGTATAAGATGCATGGTGGTTGGATCATTCAATAAAACCTCAACGGATTGTAGATTTGCCGTGTGCAAAAAGATGACGTGTGCAAAGTGCGGTGTGCAAAGCAATGACGTGGCACTGATGAGACTGACCGAGCGTTGATGTAAGGACGGTTTGCACGCTGTACGTGCTTGCACTCATTCTTCTGATTCGTCGGGTAAATTGAAGCTGGCTACTTCGACAGAACGATCAGTTTTGTCATGAACTCGACGAAAAAATAGCATCGGCTCATCGAAATGTGTAGTACAGTGATAATCGTCAAAGCTATTTGATCGAAATATAGATGCTTAAAACGACAAAAACCGAATAAAAAGCGGAATGAAACTTCGTTTCTCCAAAAAATAAACGAAATAAACGAAATAAAACGAGAAAAACGGAAAACTAAAACTAATTAGACTTCCTAACCATGTTGTATTAAGCTTAATCCACAGTTTAAAATTAAAAAAACACACTAAGTCTTGTTTGTGCGATTTAATTTTAATCAGCAAAACATTCGGACAACTTTATTAGTAAACACTAAGTAAAACGGTGAAACGGACTTGAATTAGCGGAGTCCTTGTAAGTATAGGCCTACGGAGACAACGATGGGACGCAATGGTGTATGATTTTTGTCACTCTTCTCGTCAACACAAAAGTCATATGATATCTAGTATTGGACCGTCACAGATCGTCACAGATGGGTGACCCAACTAGAATGACTCCACCCTGTAGCCTATAGCCTACATATTAAGCTAATAGACTTTTCAACACTTGCATGAGTTTACACGTGCACACACCCGTTTAGGCCTAAAACTAACTTTACGCTCGGACACTCGCGTGGGGCGCGGTGGTGTAGTGGTGGCGTCATTGCCTTGAAGCCGGAAGGTTCGAGGTTCGAATCCACCCTCAACCGCGTAGGGACCTTGGACAAGTCCTTCACTCCCAATTGCTCAGCGCTTCGGCGTGAAACTCCGATGCAGTGTCCGCTCTGCATTCGGGAGCGCCTCTGAGTAGAGAGAGCTTGAAGGGGCGCTATAACAAGTGCACATACAAACAAACATATAATAGGACATCAATATTTACTCTTTACCCTTCTTAAAAGAGAGACTTAAGTTTACCTACATAATAGCTCGCCGCCTCTCGTGACCTTTACCGTTGACCTATAACCTCGGTTCATCATTTTGTTTAAAAAGAGAAACCGTCGCCGAAAACCACTTGATATAATTCTTTGAAGCTGACATCTGTCGAAGCCAGGGTATTATGTGATCTGAGCTTTTGATCCCCCAGTCTCTATAGTAGTCTATACCAAAACCGTTTAATCATCTTTTCTGTGATCGGCCCAGTTGTCTGGAATGGGCTCCCACAGGAGCTACGTCTACTTTCTGGGGTTATTACTGAAACATTTGTTTTTATTAAACTTAAAACTGACCCTTTTTTACCGTGCTAAAGTCGGGAGCGCTTCTGAGTAGTCTCCCTTAAAAAAGCGCTATAGAAATTCTTGAATGAATGAATGAATGAATGTTTTAAAAGATTCTTGTTATGTCTAGTCGCATGTGACATCCCTGCAGCTACCAGTCTTGCCGATGTCCGCTAGTGTATACATGTACATGTAGAATGATGGCTACAAAAAGTAGTACTATTTTCAATGCAATATACAGTAGGGCATAGTGACAGGAAAGGATCATGTTTGGCATATATTAGTTTGTTGCTCCTATGCATAGAATAGTGTCTGGTATAAAAATTTTGTTTCTGACGTGCTGCTTTACTTTGCCGCCAAGGCCCTGAAGTTATTCATGCATATCGTACTTTTGAGCATTGCATTAAAACTGTGAAATTTGATTATTTTCTTAACTGAAGTAGTAACTAGGATTAAAAGTAGGAATATTGTGAGCCAGATTTTATGGCACAGGGTAATAATATTTCTTTGGCCATTCCGACATAGTGTGAGCTAGAAGCAAGGGGGCCGTCCATAAATGACGTCACGCGGTTTAGGGCTATCCCCTTCGACACCCTCGTCACGCGTTAACACAAAAGTCATAATTATGATCTCTAGTAAAGGACCGTCACAAATTGTTACAGATGTGTGACCCTCTCCCCTCCAGTTACGTGACGTAATTTATGGACGGTCCCCATTGCATTATTCTGTCTTAAAAAACGGAATAAACAATTAATGTTGAAAAAACTTGTGGTCCTTAATTACACTTCACAAAATGTTCACATGCTGACAATGCATTTCACTCAAATTATATATTTTCACTCACTTTTTGTGGTATATTTGAATTTGTTTTAGGTATTCGCTCTTTTTTCGAATGTGGCCCTCTCTATTTTCTTTGCCACAAACTGACCTTTCTGCATCTGTAACAGCTTTGAATGCATGCTTGTGGCAATGGTATTTTTCAAGATCTAACATAGCCTACATCCAGTTTTAATAGATTTCTTAATGTCAGCTTTATTAAACTTGCAAGTTATTGGAGGTTCAACTCTGGAAATATCCAACCAGATAACTAGAACACAGTGGACAGTGGCTTCTAAATTCAGTTTTGGGATTACGTATGTTCTAATATCACCAGAACTGCTAGGGTGACAATGATCAGCTTTATTTGCTATTTTAATTCTTCTGGCTGCCAGTTCTTGCATGTGTTTTTTCTCATCAATCATCATAATTCAGATTTAAACAATTCTGGGTAACCATAGTAGCCATTCTTTTGATTACATTCATCAATGACCTTTTGCCCAAAGTTGGCTGGGAAACGTGTTATGAGCAAATAAATGTCTTAAAGGCAACTCATTGAAATGGAACATGCAGATGAACCACTGGAGAGGACGCCTGGCATGTAACTCCAGCTTTCTTATTACTCCATTGTTCCAGCATACATTTCTGTATTTATCGCCGTTCCATCACAGCCAACAGCTGCTATTGAACTGAAAGAAGTATCATTAGACCTATCAAAGAAGAATTCACGCATTGCGTAAAAAAATGCCAAAGGTTAGTCCACTATATGGTGAGATAAGCCCTAAATAAACTGATCCTAGTTCTCATCTAAAACATAAGCCTACCCAGCCTTCCATTATTTGATATTTATGACTGAATGATTGCAAACTAACCGGTATATATTTCCTTCCCAACAAAATACAATGCTGTGGCTTCACACTTTTCTCCTCATCCATCAGATAGCAGTTTACGACTTTTTCTCTCTCTGTCTCTTCTCACAATCTGTCAGTAGCTGAACTCTGGTCGTCATCAGTCACAATTCCATAGTCCACAAGTGGACCCACTTCTGTTACAAACCAACCTCGCCGGAGAAACCATATCTTTCACATTCCCTGGACAAAACTGGGAGTGACACTTGGTGTAGCGAGAGCATGTTTCTCCCTCGGGTCTCATATAAACGTCCTCATAATGATTCTGACGCCGTGGTATTGGAGTCAACTGTATCACAGCTAGAATCATTGTCTGGTGTATCATCTATACTTCATACAGTCTTTGAGATAATAATACTTCTTATACTTCTCTTCTTTTTTTCTTTCCTGCATATTTCTCCATGGCCATAGTTCTCGTGTTTGCACAGCATGTGTTTTTGCCATGGTTTGGAACTGCGAAAGTAGACGAAACTTCAGGTGCTCGGCGGCAAAGCTAGATGCAATAATTTTGATGCAATTTTTATTTAGTTCTTTCATTTAGGACCTAGAGCAGGGGTGTCAAAGAGCTGGCCCGCGGGCCATTTCTGGCCCGCCGACGATTTTTTTCTGGCCCGCGGAGCCTTCCCTAAAGATTAAAAAAGTATTTTAAATGTTGTCAAAATTTAATAAGAAGCGAAAAGTGGACATTGAATGAAGATCTTTTCGCAATATTTGGACTTTTCTGGTAATTGGCTGACCAAGCCCGCAGCTCCCTCTCAGATCACTACCCAATTTCGCTCAGGAGCTTCGACACCCTGCCCGCCATTTGCTAGAAAATGTTCACCCTGGCCCGCCACTTGTTAGAAGTTGTTCAAACCGGCCCGCCACTAAAAAAGGTTTGACACCCCTGATCTAGAGCAACCTTTTAAGTTATGCCAAAGTTCATTTTAAACCAAAACACTTTTCTTGCTATACCCTAATATACAGTAGCCTACATCAAAGAAAACCGCCGACAGCAATTATTCCAAGCTTATATAAAAAATTTATACGCATAACATGTAATCACGGCTTATACTATCTTTAGGCTTTACGAGAGAATTTTAAAAATGAAATGATAAAAGTGCGTGTGTGGGAGTCTTATTAGCCCGTGCGTTATATAATATAATTTTATAATAATACTAGTATAGCCTATGTATAAAAACTGTGATGCCATTCAGTCGTAAATTTTAAAGAGTACATTTTCATAGGCAAAAATTATCGACTACATAAAACTACCGATGCATCGGCCGGGTCCCTGGGCATTCCCATTAAATTAGAAAATTTAAAAAGTCTGTTTAGAAAGGCTTTGCATAACTACCCTGATGCCGGGCACCTGGACATTTGCTCTCTCAACACCGCCCCTGAAAATACAATAAAATGCAATAAAACACAACTATATTTGCTATTGTCCATTCAACAAGGCTCAGGAGTGTACACAGTATACACACAACATCGGTGGTGCAATTGTGGGTGAAGGACTGGCTCAACGTCCTTGGACACTGACAGCGTGCACCGTGGAGGACCCTCGAACCAACATGTGTATTTCTACGCCTTAAATTAATGTAGATCGAGAGCTCTTGATCCTTTCCGCTTCTCTGTATTCCACGGTGTTAAGACGATTGTAGTATGTGGACCTGCAGTTTATAAATCGACTGGAAGGATTACATGTACTGTTTGATCTGTTGTCCTTTGCTTTATTTTTGCTTTATTTTCCGCGCCAACTTGTAGCCTATGTGGACATGCAGTTATGGAAGGATTACATGTACTGAGTCTGTTTGATCAGTTTTCTTTTGATTTATTTTCCCCGCCCACTTGTATGTGGACCAGCAGCAGTGCATAAATCTACTGGAGTCTGGAAGGATTACTATTTGATCAGTTGTTGTTTTTGATTGATTTTCCCGCCTCCTTTTCCTTTGTTGTAACCATTTTCCCTTGTCGTTTAGACATTCATCAGTCTGATGTTTCCCATTATGTGTTCAATGTTCATGCAGGTGCAATTCAAGTCCGTGTCTCCTTATTTTTCCCTTTTAAGTTATTTTTTCCTCTAATCTTATTCTCATGCATAATTGAATATGTTATGTTATTTCTGTATCAAGAACCAATACACGACAAAAATTATGCAACTATGCATACATATACACGAAAAATTATTTACAACGTGAGTGCATGACCTTATTTATCAGATAATTATACATAATGAACGATAGGGAATGTAGGACAATGCATTGTGAATTTAGTCCAATATATAGGCTACATATACATGACATAGCTATGTATAATATATATGTATATAATACAATCCTTCTTTCGTTATATATAGGTCTAACTTTTAGTGTTTTTTTATAGAGTACATGTATGTATATATATATATATATATATACATGTATACATACCGGTATATCGTTGAGTATACAGATTGAGTTATTGTAAGTGGATTGCAACAGTTTTACGACATGCAACGGCTTCAAAGACCGTTTGGTGTCGATAAGTAGAAAAGCTATTTGACCAGTTTTCTCTGTTCGCTCACCACATCGGTCTCATAACATAATAATATAATGTCAGACAGGATGGTGTTATTTTAGCTGACTACGTCTTATGTCATCGGTGTCTCTTTCGAACCAATGTCGATTCCAGAGAATTGGCCGAGTTTGGGAGTATTAGCCTAGTAGTAGAAGTAGTAGTAGTAGTAGAAGTAGTAGTAGTAGTAGTAGTAGTAGTAGTAGTAGTAGTAGTAGTAGTAGTAGTAGTAGTGGTAGTGGTAGTGGTAGTGGTAGTGGTAGTGGTAGTAGTTGTTAGTAGTTGTAGCAGTAGCAGTGGCAGTAGCAGTGGCAGTAGCAGTGGCAGTGGCAGTAGTAGTAGTAGTAGTAGCAGTAGTAGTTTTTTATTGATAAAAAAATCAGAATAGCAAATTTCTTATTTGTATAAGTTTTATTCCACTAAAATAGGCCTACATTGATGTACATGTAAGTACAATTATTGAATTTGTTGTTCTGCGTCTTGCAAAAGTCTCGCTCCTAATGCTCTGTTCTTTAAGATAAAACACAGATATTATCTGCGATATATAAATGTCTCTCTAGCGGAACTTTCCTCTTTGCTTTCTCTTGACAGGCTGTTGGGATTAGACATTGGCTTTCCGCTGTATATCATGGACTATACATATAGGCACACACACGCGCGCACACACGCGCGCACACACACACACACACACACACACACACACACACACACATATATATATATATTATGGAACATACATATACATGTAGGCTATCTATCTTCTGCAGTCTCTTTCATTTGCACGGTTCATCCATCAAGAATCGTTGAGGGATTTCAATCAAATCTCCTTTTATATATATTTATTTATTTATTTATATATATTTATATATATATAATTATATATATATATATTTATATTTATATAGACCACCTGTCAGAAATTGTTTCGTTTTCTATTCTTCTGCCAACAATGAACAGTTGTTGGATATATATATGTATATGTATATATATATATATATATATAAATTACACACATATATGTATATTCAGTCAAACCGTTTCAATCTGATTCCACTACAGATCTGTTACTTAGCATTGTGTCTTCCGAGACATGTGCATTGCAAGAGCATTATGTATGATTGTATGTATAATGTATCCACTCAAGTATATATCATGTAGGTTTATAATTATGTATGTACGGACTTAATGCTTACTGTGTACATAATTATACGTATGCCATTATGCATTTAAATTTGAATAAAAGCATGAGTGCAGGTATAAGGTAGGCCTATGTACATGTACAGGTCGATATCTGTAGAATGGTCCTGACTCTTTCTGTGCTTCTGCTGCCATGGCTGTCTATAATATCAATCTTTCTACGCCTGTCTTTCTGCCTATAGGCCTATACGAGTATTTCATCAGGCAAATTCCAGTGTAGGCTATACACCTATAGCCTATGATGCGAATTCTAAGCGATGCTTTTGCAATTCCACAGGCATCTGCTCAATTATCGATATTTCATTTATTATCTGCTCAGAAACACTCCAGGATCATCCTCTAGTAATTCTCTCTTCGCAAACTGGTTTAGATTCTCTTCACGGTATCTCTGGTAATTTCACACGCTGCATTTGCACGCAGCTGAAGCCGCAGGCAAAGTCGATCCTGCCGAGCCGTCGCTGCCAACTTCCTTATAATACATGCATTTGGACGACGAATAAGACCGATTGGAGAATATTTCAGACGTAGACCACATCATTATAGACTCACGCGTTTCAGGCTGATCTTCTTTCATTTTGATTTGGGCTACTGGTGGTCTGAGAAAACCCAAGACCAAGAAACAAGACCAAAAGACAAGACCAAGACCAAGAGACAAGACCAAGACCAAAAGACAAGACCAAGAGACAAGACTAAGAGACAAGACCAAGAGACAAGACCAAGAAACACGACCAAGAGACAAGTCTAAGACCACAAAACTCTCCAGAGGATGTTTCCTGTCGCTTCATCCGCTGATAGCTAGTCTGCAGTCTATTCATGATCAGAAACAATTATATTATTACTCTCTGCCTACATCGTAACTGTGGTGATGCCAGTCTCACGTCTGGGGAAAGGAGAGGGCGATGCAAATGCTGGCTACAACTTGTACAAATTAAGGGCAGCATGGGTTCACACAATCAGAACGCTATAGCATTGCTCATAATCAATTAATCATGCTATCCCGCTGTTGTTAGGCTATATGACATATTTATTGTCACATGGCACATTGTTCAGGGCATATTCTTATATTATGGCACATAGTTATATGGCATATATTTATCCTATATGGCATATTATTTATAAATGGCGCATTGTTTTATGGCAGGCTGTGATGAAAAAAAATGGCAACAGCTAAAACACACTAAACATCGGAAGCGATACCAAAAAGCCATCCACCTCTGATTGATTTCATTTAATTAACGAATGCGAAATGAATAATTTTTGAACAGATCTAATCGATCAACGCATGCATTCTTTTTCAGTTAACTGAATTTGTCAATTAGCCTAGATGCTGATAAATCTGCTCTGTAACATTCGCGATAATTCTTCCTAAGTCTTGATTTTTTGCGCCTGCCAGTTCTAGATTATGATGGAGGTCAAGCCACGCGCCTCGAAATGAACGGACCATAAATTACTGGAGCTATATAATGCAGCTCTAGTCTTTATGAATGTTGTATACTGGCGCCCGCTGGTGACGAGTAAGCGTGATAATCAATCGAGCGCTAGATAAAGGACAACCGACATGCAACGACTGTCCGCCATTGCTGCTTCAGAGGAATGACGATTTAAAACTCGCTGCACTGTAAGTGTAGGCCCTCTTTAGTTTCGCGTTATGGTAACCATGACCATTAGCGTCGCCCTCCTCCTTTGTCCAGGCTTGCGACTGGCACTGGCAGAGTGCAACCAGTGGCGGAGTTACTTGAGTACTATAGAGCTTCTATTCTATTTGCGGTTCTGTTTTAGCGGCCTGGCAATACGTAAACCCAAAGCAGACTGAGGCAATCATGCTGGTTCACTCCAACGCCACGTTCTTTCTCATCGCCATCTATAGACATCGAACCCACGCAGGCAGGCAACGTTGTAGGCCTACCGCTATAATCATAGACACGGTTTAAAACTCTATGCCAGCCCTGGAGAGTGAATTCGCATACCGATCGCACATGACAAGTATTTGTAAATTTTGTTTCTATAGCGCTTCAGAGAAATACATGTACGTCACATCAGGCCGGTCCTGACCAAAGCCGTAGCCAGGATTTGATTTCGGTGGTGTTTCTTCGGCGAGAATTTCTGACGACCTTTTTTTAGTCGTCAAAATTTCTGACAACCTTTAAAAAAAGTCTTTTCTTACCATTTCCACCTAATATAATGGGTTTTTCATATGCTAGTGAATAGACCGTATACATTCTATTGTTTTACATTTGTCATTTCGGGAGGTGTTTTCTTGGTTTTATCTCATGGTTTTTACATCATGTGCTAGTAAATGCATTACATTATTTTCAAATATTTTGTACATTTTTCATTTCGGGGGTGTTCAAACACCCAAAGCACCCCCTAGGTACGGCCTTGGTCCTGACTATGAATAGGTCGCAAACCACTGTAGCCTGTTCTCTTTTCTGCATGCATATGTGTCTCGAATTGACAACGCTAATTCGGTTTTCGTGAGCATCTCAGATGTCAACCTCAACAGGTTGCAACGCATCTAAAACTCATTAACTCGCAAGTCCCTCTACGGACAAGATCCTCAGTCTATACTCCATCGGCTGCATTGGCTTCCTGTTGAGGTCAGAATGAAATCTAATTTGGCCTGTTTGACCTACAATGCCCTCAGCGACAGCAGGCCTTCCCACCCTCATGCATTCACTAAAAACTCCTTGCACACTTGTACCTCCTCTTCGCCGATACGATCATCACGTGTAGGCTATACATGTTTTTTACCTGCGTCATGAGCCACGATGTTCATGCAGGGCTTTTTTAACGTGCAATTGTGCACAAAATGTGCAGTTCTAAATGGATTTGTGCAGTTGTATATAGAAGCACTTCTGTACAGTTAAAACTAGCAAAACAGGTAATTGTCCTCCGATTGGAAATCTAATTTACCACGCAGGATGGGAAAAGAAAGGAGGAGTTGTGCAGTTCTAAAAATTTCTTAAAAACAGCCCTGAATTTATGCCTCGTGTGCATTTTATACGTCTTTTCCAAGAAATGATATCGTCCACCAATCACTCAGTCTTCATAATTTAAATTCACTTCTTTTAAGAATCAGCTCAAAACTCACAATTTCTCCTTGACTTTCAAGCACTTTGATATCTAACTATACAACTTCTCCTATGACAGCTGTTGACTAAGCTTATCCGTGCTTCAGATTCATATTTCAGTGCGACCATATGTGCGGTCTACAGATTTAATTAATAAAATAATAATTATCAGTGTTAATGATCTGACTTCTGACGTGTCCTTAATTACGCATGAGTCTGTTACGCATTCGTGATGATATATAATGTACAACCATTAATGATTAGGCGATGATGCAAAAAGTATTGGCGACGCCGTTGAATTTTTATATCTAATTAATCTGGCATGATTCAGGTCGATGTGACATAATTATGTATATTATTATATTCGCATCCATGTGCTACAAGGTCGTCTTTTTCAATTATGTATATAATTATTACATAATATTTAGAATTGTATATGCATTGAATGCAGCACGTATTTTACCCTATTATAGTATAGATACATTAACATAATTTTCTTTTGATTGAGATGTTCGACATTTCGAAAAGATCATCTGTATAATACTCTTTCAATGTATCTAGGCTATAGCTTGATTTAAGGCGCTATAAAAAATTGAGAACTTTAATCATGGGCGCCCGCACATATGTGAACAAAAGTGGCTCTTGCACCCTGGAAAATCGATATTTATTTTGTGGCTATACTTAGACCTACTACATTTTGATTTCTGTTATATGTCTTAGCACTAAGGAATTAACAATAATTTTATTACACAAAATTAACTGAGAAAATAGCATCCGGAGACTTCTGTAAAAATACATATTCTCAGCTTCGTGCTTGCATTTAAGCCCTATCAAGTTCTTTCTACAAATTGTAACCTTGACCATTGTATTTGCCCCTTCTTGCCCATGGGTATAGGGTGTAACCTATGTTACAAGTAGTATAGGCATTTTGGGACACAGTTGATAGACCAACACATCGTATGAAGAAATCAAAGTCGTACAAACTGCAGGTTGTGATATGATTCGTTGTTATATGACACGGTGTTCATCGATTCCGTTGTTTCTGGAAATGCGAGAAGTTTACACACATGACGAAAAGTCATCTCGATTTTTCTCTCGTGACATTTGTCTCTTACACAAATCGATAAGGAGTGCAAATGTTTCTTCCGTAAATGGACAAAAAGTCTTTTGCAAACGTTGAACTATTGTTTAGTGTTTACGGACTGTGCATTTATTTTCAGTGTATGTATACATAGACCTATTGGCATGTGTATGCATGCGTGCATGGCCGTATAACGAGACTCTCCATCAATGACCAGAATTTTGCCAATGGTCACATCTACACTGTAGGCCTATATATGAAATATATAACTTTATATATATATATATATATATAGTTGTGCCGCACTATACATGAATATATATATTTTAGTTCTAATGTTGCATTGCTGCTCAGGTGTGAGCTAAAACAATGACAAAGGTAAACAGTTTATTCCCATTATGATTTATGTCCTTATAATAATTTGCGCTGTTGCAAGCTGCTTACAAGCCACACTTGAATAATCTATTTGGACTAGGAAACATACATGTAATGTCTGCGACATTCGGAGGCAGAACCGGTTGAAAGCTCAATGATATCATTATCATTAATATAGTGCGTGCGTCCGTATACGTACGTACGTACGTACATACATACATACATACATCCATACATGCATGCATACATACATACATACATACATACATACATATATACATACATACATACATACATACATACATACATACATACATACATACATACATACATACATACATACATACATGCATGCATGCATACATACATACATACATACACACATACATACATACATACATGCATACATACATACATACATACATACATACATACATGCATGCATACATGCATACATGCATAGATGCATACATACACGCATATACATACATACGAACATATCATTATGCGCACTAAACACGTACATGACCCACATAAAAAACACGCACAATGATGAAAAGCTTCCTTCTTTCCCCTTCACCCAAACCCTCCCCAGCCCACCCCATCCCGAGGTAACTGTATTTTCCCTTCGTCGATAAATCGTTACGTCGTCCGTCATCAGTCGTCACGTCATTAGGACGTCACGTGCAACGTCATCAGTCAATTCGTGACAGTCAAATGCGCGTCACCCATTATGTGCCGCTCGACTCGACACGGCAGACCCGAAACAGACGGACGGTCTTCATAAAGTCATTTGTCTTTCAGCTGTCAGTTCCTCTACCGCTGGTTCCCTATCAGTTCCCGAGAAGATGGATTGCAGTTCCCGAACTATAGTTCCACTGTGACGGGCGCCAAATAAAAACACTGAAGTTCGTCGTCGTCATTATCATCGTCTTTGTCGTCGTCGTCATCGTCGTCGTCGTCGTCTTTGTCGTCGTCGTCGTCAGTGTTGTATATACCAACATCTGCAGTTAATCACGCGAGGCCCAGAAGATATTTCTTATTATATATTTATATATATATATATATAATTATATCTTTATGATGGATGACTACATATAGATAGATAGCTGGCTGTATTATATACGTAGATAGATATAGATATAGATATACATGTAGATATAGATATAGATATAGATTATAGATATAGATATAGATATAGATATAGATATAGATATAGATATAGATATAGACATAGATATAGATATAGATATATAATATTATAATTATATCTATAATATCTTCGTTTGAATTAAGTAAAAAATGCTTCTAGTTTAAGTTTATCTACAACTATAACAATAATAATAATAGGCTGCCATATAAAAACTGAGATGCAAACTAGCGACTTGTCTGAACAGTTACTGGTGAAAGACGACTGCTGCTATCTATATCTATATATCTTCACAGCTATTTACATAAAATTCCCGGGCAACGCCGGGTACCTCAGCTAGTATTATTATACATGTATTATGGTTAAAATGTTAAACTGTGAATGCACGTTGCTTGTTTGAGAAGACATCAGCGATGTTGTCAGAGTAATTATATACAGAATAAAAATAACGATGAAGCAAAATCCATATCGTTATTTCAGTCGCTGTCTGTCTGTCTGTCTGTCTCACGCTCTCTCTGTTTCTGTCTCTTTCTCTGCCTGTCTGTCTCTGACTATGTATGTCTGTCTCTCGGTATGTCTGTCTGTCTCTGTCTGTCTGTCTCACTGTCTCTGTCTCTGTCTCTTTGTCTGTCTCTGTCTGTCTCTCTCTGACTCTGTCTGTCTCTCAGTCTGTTCTTTTCTCTGCCTCTGTCTATCTGTCTCTGTCTGTCTGTCTGTCTCTCTCTCTTACTCATGCACTCACTCGCTCACTCACTTACTCACTCACTCTATATACACACACAGTATATAATAATATTATATAATTGTGCTCATGCATAATTATATCTATATATGTGTGGGTGGATGTGTGTTTTTCTTCTGCGTGTGCCTGCCTTCCGTCCGTGTTCCGACCAAAGCATTGTCAACAGTTATTATATAAATACTTCGTAATGTATTTGACTGATCAATTATTAATAACCTTCTGTTACACGCATGAGAAAAGGTTTTTCTGAACCGTTTGTCGCTGCAAATTAATTGCGAAAGGAAGTAACGACCGGCTATACGAGGAAGGACAATATACGGTTGCCAGTGTATCCGGCAGGAGAAGCGGAAATCCTACTGCATTAGAGCGATGACGTCGCTTCATTGTTTCTTTGGTTCTATTATTATTATTTTCAAACTATTTGCTTTAACACAAATGCCATGTAAATTTGTAAAACCACGGGACGTAGAAACGGTACGTGGAAATAAAGTCTACTTACTGTTTGGCCGGAACTGCATGTTCGTTCATTCATTCGTTCGCTTGTTCGTTCGTTTGTTCATTCGTTCGTTCGTTTGTTCGTTCATTCGTTCATTCATACACTCAGTCGTTCATTAATTAGTTTACTCATTAAGTCAGCCAGCCAGTCAGTGAGTCAGTGAGTTAGGCAGTCAGGCAGTCAGTCAGTCAGTTAGTCAGTCAATCAGTCAGTCAGTCAATCAGTCAGTCAGTCAGCCATTCAGTCGGTCGGTCGGTCGGTCGGTCGGTCAGTCAGTCAACAATGTCTATAGCGCCTCTTCACTGTTATTATATACATGTATACATGTATATAATATTATATATATAATTATATATATGTAGCATTCGTTCCATGTACAGTTTTGTACACTATAGTTGACAGGCCACAACACAATTTTGTATCGTGAAGTGGAATGAGATTATTAACGACTTTGATAGTACTGTAGGTCTGTGGATTATTGTTCCAAGTTATTATATTATTCTGAGCATAGATGCAAAAAACGATGAAAATAAAATAAAATACGGTAAAAACGACGTTTTTTCAAAAAAATAACAAAAACACAAAAAACGATAAAAAACGAAAACGAAAAATAATTTGCCTTTGTTACATGTGAAACTTCATTTTAAGCTCAAAAACCTTCCTTATGCAAGTTTATCTTAATCTGCAAATATGTATTTCTTAAATGATGACTTAAACAATTACATAATGACACTATATAGTTGGCTGAATCTTTGAGAGTAGGCTACGGTGAAAACTTATGGAATATCAGACAAAAATTAAATTAAGGAAAATAATTATAGACAGCAAATAAATAAATATAGTTACATAAACGATATAAAAAAACGATAAAAAACGATGGAAAAAATAAAATAAACGAAAAAACCACGTTTTTTGAGGGAGAATAAAAAACGGGAAAAAAGTTTTTTACAACTATGATTCTGAGCAAAGTCCTCATGAGGTTGCATGCAACCAACGCAGAGGACGATTGCCACATAAACACTCTTCAATTAAGGCAATAATTCTGACAGGACAACGACCATGGCAATGGCTTCTTCTTACCAGAGCATCTGCTCTGACTTGCCACGCGGTTGCGCCGCCACAGGATACCATATAGTGGCAATTAGACTGTTTTTAGACGTGAGGAGTCCAACTGTTTTTCAAGGTGAACGCCAATTAGTATGGAGTTTTCTGCAACCTTGGCGTGTGTACTTAATATGTCCTTAAAGCATTTTAAACGAATAATTTATTAATCGTTGCGCCACTTCTGCAGGTTTTTCTACCATTAAGAAACCACTCACTCTAAACCGATCCGATAGGAAGGGACCTGATGGGGGGGAGGGAAGAGGTAAGGGGGGGGGGTTACTTGGATTCCCTGCAGTCGTACCGGATGCAGTTAAAAATGGAACGCGGTCACGGTGACTGGCCTACTTCACTAATTGGCAGCAACTTCAGTTGAGACGAATGTTGCGGAGGAAATGGCAGCTGCTAGTCGAGGAAGACATGAAAAAGGAGGAGGAAGAAGAAGATGAAGAGGAAATGGAGGAGGAGAAGGTGGACATGGAAGAGGAGGAGTAGAGAAGGAAAAGGTGCATGGAAGAGGAAGAAACATTGGAAGAAGAAGTGGAAGAGGAGGAAGAAGAAGAATTGAGAGGAACAGGAAGGGATGAGAAGTAAGAAGAAAAGTAAGAGGAAGAACAAATGCGAGAGAAGGAGGAGGTAGTAGAGGATGAGGAGGAAGAAGAGGAGGAGGAGGAAGAGGAGGAAGAGGAGGAGGAGGAGGAGGAGGAGGAGGAGGAGGAGGAGGAAGAAGAAGAAGGTAAATTAAGATGATAAAAATAATGATACATGAGGATGTGAAATACAGACCACTGCCCGACATGGCTTTAAACAATTTTAGAAAGAGGATAGGTCTATAAGCTTAGTGAAAGAAAAGAAGAAAAAGAATGACAATGAATAAGACGAATTACAATCGCTAAGGCTAGTCTCTGAGACCATAGCTATCTGAAAGAAGTGCTTGCGACTTTATAGCCTTCGCCACTGCGTATGGGATCAGGGTAAGTGACCAGTCCTCTCCTTTGCAATCCTATCTTCCCATCCACACTACGCCGTCAGTGTGCTAATCACAGCTTAATTTGCTATAATTTTTTTATTATGTATAGTGCAGGTGGATCAAAAATCTCCAGCAACTTTTGCTTTGACTTTAGTTGAACCCAAGATTGACAGTTCCACCTTTTGACCGCTACTCTATACACAAGCGGTTATACACAGACTTTCCAAATATTGGACCGACCAATCACACCTCATCCAATCTACTGTCGCGTTGCAGAGCATTGAAAGGTGCATTTAAGAGTAAGCAAGTAAGGAAGTACGCAAGATTTGAACTGACAGCGCGCAGTTACTATCGCAAAAGTAGAGTATCGGAGAGCGGAAAATTCTGTATGATTCAAAATAATGCAATGACGACCTAACACTAACCCTAACCGACCCTGACGACGCCAAATAGTAATAATGTAATGACGAAACTAACCCTAAAACTAACCCTAACCGACCCTCATGACGCCAAATAGCAAGAATCTAATGACGAAACTAACCCTAAGACTAACCCTAACCGACCCTCACGACGCCAAATAATAAGAATGTAATGACGAAACTAACCCTAACACTAACCCTAACCGACCCTCACGACGCAAAATCTTACCCTACGCGAACGACACCTAGGTACGTCTGCGATGGTAGCCTATAGGCTAAATTTACGTTAAAGTGAGAAATTACCTGTGTAAGATGTTCGTCCCTGTATGAAGTCATTTGTGAGAAAGTGAAATTGCCAAACGACGAACTTTTTATATCGCAATTCGTCCAAAATCGTTATACCTTCCGACACCCACGTGTTGATACCTTAGAAAGGGGATGGTGACTTTGGTGAGACACTGCCTGTGATTGGCCAGTGTTTAAAATGGCCTATGATTGGTGGGTGAAAAGAAATCGTCGACGATTGGTCATGTCCGATATTTGGAAAGTCTGTGTAGAAGTGCTTTTCTCTATACACCATCAAGCACTCTCTTTGCAGCTGCTATAGGCGAAATGTCAAAATAAATAGAGAGACCACACCTCGCAAACCTTTAGCGTTTCCTCTGACTTTTGAAGCCATTGGTGCCATAGATCATTAATAGCAATAGTTATGCGTTCATCATGACTTTTTTGGCACAACCTGTCTCGCATATCCGGACATGCGCGAGTTGAGAAACGAGAATCAGCAGCTGCCTCAACTCATCTCACTAATAATTAATTCAACGTTTTAACGCCGTTGCTAATTATCGCAGTAAACCGTCTCTCGTGCAAACTGGATGAGATAATTTATATAGCGGTTGCAAATGTCATCAACTGTCTCCGACCTCTTTTTTTTATCTACGGAGACATTATTCTTACATAGGGTAAAAAAAGTAGGCCTAATGATAGCCGTTGCAGCTGTAGAAAAAAATCAGCAGCAGCTGTAGCAATAACAGTATAGTAGTAGTAGTAGTAGTAGCAGCAGCAGCAGCAGCAGTAGTAGTAGTAGTATTAGTAGTAATAGCAGTATAGTAGTAGTAGTAGTAGTAGTAGTAGTAGTAGTAGTAGCAGTAGTAGTAGCAGTAGTAGTAGCAGCAGTAGTAGCAGCAGCAGCAGCAGTAGCAGCAACAGAAGTAGGGGTAGCATAGTAGGGACTAATATACTTAAAACAATGATCGCAATTATAGCCTTGTTGTTTTTCATTTGGAGACGATGTTTGACCCACGACCAGATATTCATCGCACCAGAAATGACAATACTTTCTAAGTATCTGGTGAATTAAGTACCTTTGGTTAAAAATAGTAATAATATGCAGTACCAGTATATGCTTAGTTTAATTATAACGCTAATGCATCTTGGAGTCAAATTGTTTCAATGCAATTCCAATAATTATGTCTATTTAAATGCAAAATCGAAATTAATTTTTCCATTTCTGTGCTTTATTCTTTCGTTAGAATTCATTTTCAATAATTATCTTATTTTGAGACTTGCATAATGCGCACAATATTATAGGATCCTCAAAAAGTCTTCGTCGTAGGCCCCACAGACCCACACTAAGGTCCCTGCTTGACACTGAAACCAAAAGAGTCCATCACGTATGTAATGCGAGACAGCGAGACACATGGTAAAGTTGGCAAACGGTGTTACATACATTGTAGGCTTACAAACCGAGCTTTAATAACAATCAAGGCTTAAAGTCTGGCAGGACGGTCATGGACGGCGTCCAGTCACCTATTTTCAAATCTCTGTGCCGTCCTGCCACTTATTTGGTCAATGGCCAGCACACCTGAAGAGGTGAGGGGCGTCCCGGCACTTTTTTACGCTTTAAACACTGGTGACGATGCAAAACTACAGAGAGACCTTAAGTTACATGTATATTACAGTCGTGAATTATATTGCTGAACATCAGATCTATCTCTACTCGCCACATGCAGTGTATTGCCACCTAGCGAATGCTTTGGTAACCATAGCGCATATATGGCCGTCTGACGAATCAACTAAATCTCAGATACTTGTTTTAAACTGGAGTGCTGACTGGTAAATCGACCGCGTAGGCCTATACTTTTATTGGGTTCAGCGGTATTTGTTTATGAGAGGGCCTACTCCATCAAACGCTATTAACAGGTTCATCGGTTGAAATCATTCTGACTCGGACAACCCTACTGACTCAACGCAGCGGTCGTGAATAAGCTGGTGCCCAGCGCTTGGCTTTCAAGTAGCGCTTTAGAAATTTGGAGATTACGATTACGATTACGAAGTAGCCTATGTCTCTACAGTTCAATGCACGTAGAATGTAAGACAGTATTATAAGAATTTATTGAAAGAGTTAGATCTGTGCAGTTCAGAATAGGTGGCCTTGGGGTTCTAAGATGTATCAGAGAACTTATTGCACGCCATTTCCCACTCAAGTCTATAGTCATCTACCCTCTTGCGCCACTACCCATCCCTCATCCCCTAAGATTCCTCTTACGGCGAGTTGCTGATAATGTTCGTTTAGCGGTTGCCTCCAGACGTGGAATTGGACTCATAGTTGGAGACAATCAAATCAGTCGATCCTGCCAGCATTATTAAAACAGGCCCATATTGAAAATATACTGGCACTACACAGGCCCATAATACTGGCAGAGATAACTAATTGAGTGCCTTGATATAGATGCTCCGGAAAACTCGTGGATTGTGAACATAGCGTGGTGTTTCATCCTTTAAATTTTGAAGTTGACAATACAATGATAATTTCTGTGATGTTGAAACCTAAACCGATTTCAACGAATATAACTTTCAAGCTTTGCAATTAAGGCTCTATTTATATATGTAAATAATTACGTAATACTGCCACATTCCATCTTCTGATTGGAGGGCTGCTAAGCTGAGTGTAGGCTATGACACGAGGAAACGTTGTAATATGTTAAAATCACAATGGATAATTATTACGTCATTAAATATGAACAATAACATTATTTATGTCTAATACTATAGTAGCGAAATTTGCGCGTGTGGCATTTATTATTTTTGGCTGGACTGCGACCGCGTTGGCTATCTGCAAGCGGACAGCACCCATTCATTCATTCATTCATTCATTCATTCATTCATTCATTCGGACATTTATAATATAAATTCATATAGAGCTCCTTCAAGCAAAAAATACTCAGAGGCGCTCCCGACTCCAGCGCGCCCAAAAAGAACAGTTTTAAGTTTAGTGAGGAACGATCTTGGTAGAGTCCCATGGCAGGGTGTAGGTGCAGCTCAAAAGGAAGGCTATTCCAGACCATCGGAAAAACCACAGAAAAGGTTCGATTCTTCATGGTAGCAGTACGAGCAAAAGGAACCAAGAGGACTACCTTATCAGCGGAGCGTAGCTGACGACGTCCTTGGATACCCAATGTAAGGCTGCATAGCTCTCGGGGGTAAATTGGGGCGAGGCCCTGACAACATCACCATACCAATGCAGACACCCATAATATATATGTATAGGCCTAAGCTTAGCCGATGACGCATGTCCTTTGAAAGCTTAGATACATGTATGCGGCAGTGCCTCTTAAGGCCGAGAAACACGCCTTAAAAATGTCATAAGTTCCAAAAGTCTTCAAAATAACATTTCATTTTAGAAGTAGAACAACGTCAGTAGTAGGCCCCATTTTGAGCGTTAGGCCTATAGAAGTTAGACTGAACTAAATCGATAATTCTAACGCACACCTTACTGTAGGCCTATCATAATCTACTCTTATTAATAGGTCGTCTTACTCGTCTATATACCGATGTCATTGTCATTACAGAGAAGGAAAGTTTGTTTGTTGTTTGTGTGTGCACTTGTTTTAGCGCCCCATGAATTTAAGCTCTCTACTCAGAGGCGCTCCCGACTGCATTGCGAGCACTGCATCGGAGTTTCACGCCGAAGCGCTGAATATATATAGATATATATACAGGGTGCGTCATAAAAAAGGTAATTCCCTACGGTTTTCTACTCAGAGGCGCTCCCGACTGCATTGCGAGCACTGCATCGGAGTTTCACGCCGAAGCGCTGAATATATATAGATATATATACAGGGTGCGTCATAAAAAGGTAATTCCCTACGGTTTTAGCCCATATCTTGGCCTAACATACGAACTTTTAAATGAAACTTTACAGTCTTAAAGACAATTCATATTTGCGTACAATGGTTCAAATTTAAAAAAAATTCAAACCGAACAAAAGTTACATAATCAATATAATGAAATATTACTATATATCTCAGGACAAAGGGAATGCGCTTTCGTAGCTGCAATGGAATCGGAGGATAAATACGTGATGTAAACACCAGAGCAATCGCAAGGTGTCGCTAAATAGCGGATGACGTGTTGAAGAACCGTTAATATTTATAAGGGTGCATCCCCTCAGTGTCGGATAATTCCTGTAGGCTTAATATAGTATGAGTGGCAACTTCATTTTAAACACTTCGGAAGTATTTATGTCTGCATATAAAAATATAAGTATTTATCATTATGCTCAAGATGCATGCCTGATCATTTTTTTAAAAACTGTAATCGTATTCGTAATCTCCAAAAGCGTCACTTGAAACCCAAGTGCAGGACACCCGCTTATTCACGAGCGCAGTCTAGTCAGAAGGGCTATCGAAAACAATAGTCTCAATAAGGTTGTAGTTCGGGTACCAGAGGCAGAGTAGCTGCTACGGTGGGTGGCATTTAAGTCGAGTAATTTCGGAATACATTAAAAGGCTAATTCCCTATGTCCTACATTCCCTCTTTACTTTTTCCTTCATTTAGGCTTTCCAGCTTCGTATAGTGCATTGCATCATAGATGGAAGGCCGAATGGAAAAGAGTAGAGATGACTGCAAGGCAAAAGGAAGAAAGAAGGAGGTGGGTATGAAGAAGCCGTGAGTAGACTTCTTGAAGAGGCGCTATATAAGTTTTCGGAATGAATGAATGAATGAGTGAAAGAGTAGGGCGGACGAAAGATAGTAGGCAGAAAGAAAGGAGGCAGCAAAGAAGGAAGGAAGGAAGGAGGGAACGAAGAAACGAAACAAACAGAGAAGGACGGAACGAAGGAAAGAAGGAAGATGGGAAAGTAGGAAGGAAGGAAGGAAGGAAGGATGGAAGGAAGATGGGAAAGGAGGGAGGAAATAATTGGGGAAAACGAACGAAAGACTGGAGGAAAAAAAGAAGGCAGCCAATTGCCATTGACCGAGCGCTTTGCACTTGTTGACGGTTCTTTTGCGTTGACAATCAAAGGGTTAAGATGTAATAAAGGAGACCTCTGGTGCCTCTGGTAGGCTACCTCCTCCTCCTCCTCCTACTCGTCCTCGTCCTTCTCCTCCTCCTCCGCCAAAGACCTCTGAGACAGGCTGCGCTGGGCGAAGATAAGTCCGTGTCAACTGTAGCGGTCATTGTACCAGAGACTCCTCTAAAACCACAATAGAGACTGCTACTCGCTTCTAAATCTTCATCCTCTCGTGTCCATCCCATACATTCAATTCTTTTTGCTTTCTCCTTTGATCTTCGTTTATTCGCCTTTGGTGTCTTGGTCTACGCTCTCTTCCGACAATGCGCAGGCTTTGTCCTTCTTCATGTATGCTTTCAGCTTGCTTACTCTCCACGTGCTTGCTTTCTGCATGCTTAGTTGCTTACTTCTCATCAAGGGCGGATACAGAAACTTTTGACGGGGGGAAGGGGCCAAAAATTCTTGGCCTTAGGTCTGGGAAAACATTTGTTTAGTCGTTAAGTCGAAATCCTTGAAATAGTACCAAATTATAACCTTCTCCAAACCAAATGGGGGGGGGGGGGCGATACATGGGCGTTTCTAAGTGGGAGGCCATGGCCGGATTGGATCCGCCCCTGCTTCTCATTCTCTATCTCTGCCTGTCTGTCTGTCTGTCTGTCTATCTGTCTCTGATTAGATACATGTAGCTTTATCTTTGTTTCTTTCTCTTTCTGTTCTCTCATTCTTGCTTACCATGCACCCTATAATCCTGTCTTTATCAATTAATCTCGTTTCAATCACCTCTTCCTTTGTTTGTCTCTGTCTGTCTGTCTGTCTGTCTGTCTGTCTGTCTGTCTCTGTCTCTTTCTCTGTCTCTGTTGTCTCTGTCTATGTTGTTTCTGTTTCTGTCTCTGTCTCTGTCTGTCTGTCTGTCTGTCTCTCTTTCTCTTACTATTGCCGTTTGTCTCTCTCTCTTTGCCTATCTCTGTCTCTCTGTCTCTATCGGTCTGTGTTCGTCTGTCTGTGTCTCTCTCACCGCTTAAATAATTATATCACCGAGTCTCTTTTGTTTTTAATACTTTTATCTCACGCACCTTGAAAATTCAGAGCAGAACAAATTAAGAACGTTGGTGTAATTCAGAGTTTAGGCTACGTCTACAGTTTAATTGTGGGCGCGGTGGTGTAGTGGTGGCGTCGTTGCCTTGGAGCCGGTAGGTTCGAGGTTTGAATCCACCTCGCCGCGTAAGGACCTTGGGCAAGTCCTTCACTCGCAATTGCTCAGCGCTTCTGCATGAAACTCCGATGCAGTGTCCGCTCTGCATTCGGGAGCGCCTCTGAGTAGAGAGCTTGAAGGGGCGCTATATAACAAGTGCACGTACAAACAAACTACAATAAATGACTGCGTTTGCTTATTGTGAATGTACCATTTTCTGTTTACTCTTGTATGGAATCAATAAACATAATTATTGATTGAGAGTTGAAGCGTGTCTCAGAAATGAACCCACAGACGAGCACTGTCACCGAATGGCTCCATGGCTTAGTTGGTTAAAGCGCCTGCCTAGTAAGCAGGAGATCGCGGGTTCGAATCCCACTGGAGCCTTTCCAAACTTTTGCGAAACTCGACCATAACGTATTTTCATCTAATGCCACGAACTAAATAAATATTGAAATTTAATTTTAGGTAATGAATGAAAATTCAAATAATATCAAAATTCATTTCATTCATACACTTTCTGCTTGTAAGCTATACCCAGCCTTCGAATACACCTTGTATACACATTAGCCTACACAATCATTTTCTGTTTTGCATCACACAATATGTCTTAGCCTGGTAGATGTGCACTGTGCAGTCATCTGTAGCGGACTATAATAATAATACAGGCATGTCTAAAACTTAGACGCCTCTGCTGTGCATGTCCCTGTATACTTGTGTCTGTCACTGTCTTCCTTTTTACGTGTTTCTTCTTCTGAATATCTGTCTCCGTCCTAGTGTTGCGAGTGTGTGTGTGTGCGCGCGCGCGTGTGTGTTTGTTTGTACGACGTACGTGTGCGCACGTGTGTGTATTTGTGTGTTTGTGTTTTCGTGTATGTCCTTGTGTGTCCTTGTGTGTGTCCTTGTGTGTCTGTGTGTGTCCTTGTGTGTGCTCTTGTGTGTCTCTGTCTCTGTGTGTCCTTGAGTGTTCTTGTGTGTCTCTGCGTGTGTTCTTGTATGTGTCCTTGTGTGTCTCTGTGTGTGTCTCTGTGTGTGTCCTTGTGTGTGTCTGTGTCCTCTCGTGCGCATACGCATCTCGGTGAGTCTGGGTTCATGCGTGAACGTGATATCCCATTTGACCCCGAGGCATACAATTGACCTCCAATATGGCATATCGTATCGGTAGGTGGCCTCAAGAGCCATCCAGCGAATGGATCGTAACCATCAATGGCCAATACACTGAAGAGCGGATGCTGCTGCTGCTGCTGCTGCTGCTGATGCTGCTGATGCTGATGATGCTGTTGCTTATGGTGACCCGGTCAGACTCCGCTTGGAAATCAATCACTTACGACAAATCACCCTTTCAGAATTCCTGCAAATAATATTCGCACGCATGCACACACATACATCCACACAAACGCGCACGCACGCAAGCACGCATACACTTCCACTCACAATCATACACGCACACATACACATACATTGTACACAAACACACTTACACGCGTACACACACGCACACGCACGCACTCACACACAGAGGTACACACACATACAATCAGGCACACACACACTCTCACGAACTTCTTTACAGTTGATCGCCCACCCACACCGACACGCTTATGCACCCGTATACCCACAGACACATCCAAGCATAATTTATATGCACATAGGCACACGCGCACACACGCGCTCACAGACAGTCGTCCTAAGACATTCACCGTCTCAAATACCTACACACGGATACATACATGTAATGTCATTCAATCTAATGAATTTATATAGCGCCATTAAATAAAACGACCAAGACAACAATGGAAGATTGTTTCAACCTAGATCACAAGGAAAAAATCAAGGCTGATAGAAGAGTTGGAAGTCGAGCGGATGATCGGGGAAGCAATGAATATAAGAATGTTTGTTTGTATGTGCACTTGTTATAGCGCCCTTTCAAGCTCTTGCTACTCAGAGGCGCTCCCTAATGCAGAGCGGACACTGCATCGGAGTTTCACGCCGAAGCGCTGAGCAATTGTGAGTGCAGGATTTGCCCAAGGTCCCTACGCGGCGAGGTGGATTCGAACCTCGAACCCTCCGATTTCAAGACAACGACGCCACCACTAGACCACCGCGACCCACAAGAATGCCTCTTTTTGACAAAACAAACTTATTTTTTTGTTTTGTACTGCATAATTGTATACTGTTCTTGGTTGCGGTCTGCCAACCAGATTATTGATTAAACGAAACTTACTCACATGTAGGCTACTTAGTCTACTTAGAATAAACTCTAGGTCTAACTCAAACCAGAAACAAGGCTGAAACCAAAACCAAGCTGAAAACAAAAGCCAAGCGAAAAATGAAAACCAATCAGAAAGAAGAAACGAAGCTGAAACTAAAACCAAGCTGAAACCAGAAACCAAGCTGAAACCAGAAACGAAGCTGAAACCGAAACCAAACTGAAACCAGAAACGAAGCTGAAACCATAAACCAAGCTGAAACTCAAAACCAAGCTGAAACCAGACACAAAGCTGAAACCAGAAACGAACCTGAAACCAGAAACGAAGCTAAAACCAGAAACCAAGCTGAAACCAGAAACGAAGCTAAAACCAGAAACCAAGCTGAAACCAGAAACGAAGCTGAAACCTGCAGATGCAAATATGGAAATCTCATTCGATGCGGCGTACAAATAATTTTTTCTGTTGGTCTGGGGGATGTGTAGGTGGTGGGTAGGGTGGGGGTTCTCATATTCGATTCGTCGTTATGTGACAGGTTCGCATATAACGGGGCAGTTGGGGCGCAGCTGATAGAGGCTGACAACCAGATATCTACCATGAATACCAACTATGCGCCACTTAACCGAGATGTCCACGCATGCATACTTAACCACGCACCCACCCATCAGACATGCCATCGGTCAATATATGGCGGGGGAAAGGCAGAGGGATGACAGACGTACGTACGGAGAAGGGCTGGGAGAAAGGAATAGAGGCAGAGAGAGATAGAGAGAGAGATAGAGAGAGAGAGAGAGAGAGAGAGAGAGAGAGAGAGAGAGAGAGAGAGAGAGAGAGAGAGAGAGAAACAGAGACAGAGACAGAGAAAGAGACAGAGACAGAGACAGAGACATAGACAGAGAGAGAGAGAGACAGACAGACAGAGAGGCAGAGAGGCAGAGAGAAAGAGATGGAGAAGGGCGGGAAAAAGTGATACAAATAGAGAGACAGAGAGGGACGAAGGCAAGGAGGGGGGGAAGAAGGAAGAAAAAGAGGGGAGGGAGATAAAGAGAGGGGGATGTAGAGAGATGGATGGATGAATGGAGGATAGATCTATAGGTAGATAAATAGACAGAATAGCGACATAGATAACAACAGATAGAGATAGATAGATAAGAAAAGAGATACAGATAGATAGATAGAGAGATATATATATAGATAGATAGATAGATAGATAGATAGATAGATAGATAGTTAGATAGATAGATAGATAGATAGATAGATAGATAGATAGATAGATAGATAGATAGATAGATAGATAGATAGATTGATAGATAGATAGATAGATAGATAGATAGATAGATAGATAGATAGATAGATAGATAGATAGATAGATAGATAGATAGATAGATAGATAGATAGATAGATAGATAGATAGATAGATAGATAGATAGATAGATAGATAGATAGATAGATAGATAGATAGATAGATAGATAGATAGATAGATAGATAGATAGATAGATAGATAGATACATAAATGGATAGATAGATAAATGGATAGATGGATAGATGGATAGATGAATGGATAGATAATTATCATATAGAAAGATAGAAAGATAGATAGATAGATTTGGAAGTCAGAAACATGTGCATTCCCTAGAACCGGGCGACTTTCAGAGGCAGAGGAGGCTGGGTAGATATATTATATGCAAAAATATGATGTATGCCATGATGTATACATAGAGAGATACAAAGCCAGACGCAGAGAAAGAGTGAAGGTGAAAGATTGAAAGACAAACAGGCAGACAGATAAAAATGGACGAAGTGGGCAGTCGGAAATTCGCAAACACAGACACATAAACATACACAGACAGACAAAGACAGAGAGATACAGACAGACACAACTAGACACTCTCTCTCACACACACACACGCACAGCTGGACAAACACAAACAGAGTGACGCGTGCAGACACAGCCATAAATATACAAGAACAGTCGAGCACACGTACAGACAAATAGGCAGACATACACACACAGACAGACAAATACAAACAGACAGACACACAAAGACAGGCAGACACATAAAGACAGACAGACAGACACATAAAGACAAACAGACACATAAAGACAAGGAGACACATACAGACAGACAGACACATACAGACACACAAAGACAGACAGACACATACAGACAAACACATAAAGACGGAGACGCACGCAGACATGCGATAGACAAAAAATCAAACGCAAACATAGTTTTTACACACACTCGGACCCACACCCACACACACACACACACTCCCCCCCAAACACACACATTCCCACACACCCCCAGATATACACACACACTTCCACATATGCACGTGCACACACACACACTCCCACACACGCACACACACACACACACACACTGCTACATACACTCCCACACACACCCACACCATATAGACCTTGTGGGGCGCGGTGGTCTAGTGGTGGCGTCGTTGCCTTGGAGCCGGAAGGTCCGAGGTTCGAATCCACCCTCAAGCCGCTTAAGGACCTTGGGCAAGTCCTTCACTTACAATTGCTCAGCGCTTCGGCGTGAAACTCCGATGCAGTGTCCGCTCTGCATCGGGAGCGCCTCTGAGTAGGGAGAGCTTGAAGGGGCGCTATAACAAATGCACATACAAACAAAAAAAACAAACCCCCACATACACATTCACACACACATATTCCCACTCAAACACGCCCACACACGTCCATACACCAGCGCACACGCCCACACATACATTGTCACACACACACACACACACACACCCACACACACACACACACACACACACACACACACACACACACACACACACACACACACACACACACAGACAGACAGACGCTCGCAAGCGGACAAACCCATGGAGTGAAATAAGAGTGATGTACATGCAGCAGTCGCCGAACGTGCAAATGTTTGTCATGTGTAAGACCAGAGAGAGAGACAGACAGTGACTGCAGCATCATGCGATGATAAATAGATCCCGCATCCATCGACTTCACCGCATCACCATCTGCAGCAGCACCATCACCATCACCATCCTCACCAGCCGCAGAATGGAAATACTGGACGAATGCCACTCGCATCTGCATCAGCATTCGCTGCAGCATCTGCAGCATCAGCAGCATCAGCAGCAGAATCAGCATCAATAGGATGCGAGGCGACACAGCTGAGCAAACATCAGTGGAGGAGAATCGAGTTGCATCTGCAATGCGTCCACTTCGACGTGCTTCGCTGCGTTCATCGAATCTGACAGACCACGAATGGAGACAATGATCTTCGATACAATACAATAGACTCCATTGCACCAGCATCAGCAGCAGCAGCAGCAGCAGCAGCATCGTCATCGCAGGAAGACCTTTCTCTATCATCCTCTCGACCTTTGACCTGTACCCGTTCCAGCTTCCGGTGCCTCTGGTCAGATGGTCAGCTCGGTCAAGCACGAGGCACTTAACACGGACCTCTGGACTGGACTGATCCTGCTGGTCATCGTTGTCTGTAGACTGACCATTGGTAAGTATACTGGTGTATTAATTAAGCTTACTCGTCTTAGATAACATTGAATAGCGTTGGCGCTTGTGAATAAGTTGAGGCTCTGAGCTTGACTTCGAATTGGTGATTTAGAAGTTTGGAGTTTGCGATTACGATTTGTACGAGGTGTAGCTGTGTAATGCTGCTGGTAGTGTCCGGTCATTGACACGGTCAAGGGTCGTAGTGTAGACTGGTAATTGCAGTCATCACACTAGAGGAAACCAGTTGCCCTCTTGTATGCCTTGAGCTTTTTAGGTTGTCTCTCAAGCTCTATAGCTTCTTCAGGGTTGACCCTCTCTTATCACTACTTCTGCTCTTTTCACCTTCATTCTCTTCCATTGCGTAATCTTCCTGTCTCTCTTCTCTTTTGCTTCATTCTCTTCTCTTCTCTTCTCTCCTCTTCTCTCCTCTTCTCTTCTCTTCTCTTCTGAACTCTTGTTTGTTTTCGCCTCTGACCTTCTCCGCTTTACTCTTTTCTTCTCTTTCATTCTCTTGTCTTCTCTTGTCTTCTCTTTTCTTGTCTTCTCTTCTCTTGTCTTCTCTTCTCTTGTCTTCTCTTTTCTCTTCTTCTCTTCACTTCTCTACACTTCTCCTCTCATGCTGGCGTACACGGTGAAGCGTAACGAAGTCACGTTTCAATTCAATCAACCGTTGCTCTGTTATTATCTCTGACTGCTCCGATTTTATCTCTGTAGACAATCGACATTTGCAGATTGCAATTCAATTTAAAGCAATCATCAAACGGTTCTTCCAGTATAATTACAAAAGCGTCACGGGTTAATATGCAGTTAATAAACTTGACTATAGGCCTATATAATAGAATTAAAGCTGTACGATGCCATACTTATCCAAGGTGCGAACTGCAAAGAGATAATTGCATAGTCATTTCAAGCATTATATTCGCCATTTTATAAGTGAAAGTGGTCTTCTACAAAGCCGCCACTACTGTCGTAACCTGACAGTGCCAGTCTAAAGCCTCGAAAGCGAGGAGGGCGACGCAATTAATCTTTGCTGCATGTAAATTATATGACAGAACAATTAACTATTATATATAGCCGATAGATCAACAGTGAAAACTATACCACCAATAATAATTACCTACCTTTATATTCACCATATATATAGAAGTGAAATCGGCCCAACCTAACTCCGCCATTGTTCGTACTCAGGCAGTGCCAGACTGCCAGTCCAAATCTAGGTAAAATGGGGAACGCTAACCATCTATTTTATCACACAGTGTCATCTATATATCTGAAGCTTTTCTATTATGTATGTGTGGACGGGTGTGCTGGTGTGTGGACGTGTGTGAGTGGGACGACACACGACTGCCGCTTAAGATAATTTTCGCTGATAAGAACGACCTTGTCGCCATAAGATATGGTTAAATCGTGGATCCATCTATAGATTACATTAGATTATATTGCATTAGATTAGATTACATTAGATTATATTACATTAGATTAGATTACATTAGACAAGATAAGACATTCTCATCGAATCCTAAACTCAGTCGGCCTTCTATAATACACCCACCATGCAGCGCCACATTTCTTTGTTAGATTTGATAAACTGCAGCATCGACTTCATTCCTATAATCCCACTCGCTGTGCGTCTCTCCCAAAGGTTTCCTTTCATAGACATCCACGCCGCAGAATTTCCAGGATTTTTTCGTCTGCAAGCATTTGCAGATTTTCGTGTGTTTTTAAGAAGTCTCAAGGTCATCCATCTTTCCACAGCAGCTATATATAATGTATATATATGTATATATAGCTATATATATACATATATATATACAGCTATAGCCTATATATATGTATGTAGCTGCATGTGCTGCAGTACAGTAATCCCGATGTGATTTATTCTCTGATCACATATGGAATTAAACAGATGCAGGAATTGCGGATAACGGCAAACCCGTATAGGTGTAAAGATATACATCTATACTGCAGCATAAAAACTGCTGTTGCCAGGGTTGTATATATATATAATTAATATATATAATATATATATATATATATATTCGTTGCACAGATATTGTCAGAAGTTTACTATATACACAATCAGGACTGTTTTAAAAGAATTTTTAGAACTGCACAACTCCTTCTTTCCTTTCCCATCATCCACGGTAAATTAATTACTTTCAATCGGAGGACAATTACCTGTTTGCTAGTTTCAACTGTACAGAAGTGCTTCTACAACTGCACATTTTGTGTACAACTGCACGTTAAAAAGCCCTGTACACACTATATATATATATATATATACATATATATATATATATATATATATGTGTGTGTACATATCAAACTGCACTGACCTGCACATATCGCATCAATCTTTTTCTTTGCACCTTTCTTTATAAGTTCAGTGTCTTCTTCAATACCCAATGCGCTCGGTCTTGTATCTACGGTATACTCAAGCCTCAAGATCGATTGTTTGTCTTAATTCAGCCTCTTGCTCTTCGATCAGCGTATCACTTTGATCTCCTAGCTTCCATGGATGGAGGGCAAGGACTGTCATGTCATGGTCCCGCTGCATGCCTTTGCCATCGTCAGCCTTTCTGCTTGGAAGTGTACCTCCTTTAATCCGTTCCAGCCTTCAGGGCTTTTTTTAACGAGCAGTTGTGCACAAAATGTGCAGTTTTAAATGGCTTTGTGCAGTTGTAGAAGCACTTCTGTACAGTTAAAACTATAGCAAAAAGGTCATTGTCCTCCGATTGGAAGTAATTTACCATGGAGGATGGGAAAGGAAAGAAAGGGTTGTGCAATTGAAGCAGTTCTAAAAATTCCTTTTAAAAGCCCTGATGACGTCATCGGCCGCGGTGCTAACAGCCATCCTGCCTACCCGCTCTTCCCCTCATGACGAACCCACCCACCCTCCCATCTAAACGGGGGGGGAGGGATAGGGGGGGGTCGTGCATGGGAGGCCATTCATGGGGATGGCCATGACCTTGGGACGCATGCAGTTGCCTCATCCTTAATTCGAGGGGGCTGATCGAATTGTGGAAAATCGAATCGCTAATGAAGTACCGCTTCTTCATGAGGCGCATGCGCGATGAGGGAAAGGCGCCTCCACACTTCTTTGCTACTGCCCAATATATTATCCTCTCTCTCCCCTATTCCACTTGATATATACACGCACACTTAATAATATATATACAGGGTGGCGCAGAAAAAACCGGACTATTAGTTTTTGCAATTGCATCGCTTGAATAATCAGAGTAATTATCGCCTTAAAGCTATCATTAGACATAAATTACACAGAAAAATGGCATTGGTTTGGCATTTAATATAACATTGAATGAACTGTAAAATTTCAGTGATGTTCAATATGTCCTCCGTTTGCTGCGATAACCAATGATAATCGCTTGCGAAACTGTCCAATAGCCCGGTTGATAGTGTCCTCGCTGATTTCGTCCCAGCATGCGGTCAGAACTTCTTTCAAATGTTCACTATCTCGAATTCTCTGTCTGTATACAAGCTGCTGAGGCATTCCCCAGATCGATTAGTCAAGACTGTTCGGTGGCCAATTTTCTGGTTCAATAAAGTCTGGAACGTGAGCAGTGAGAAAAGCAACTGTTTTTCGTGAACGATCAGCAGGTGCTCCATCCTGCTGGAAAGTGAAATTGCCACCAGAGTGAGCTACAATGTCTGGCAGTAATCCTTGATGTAGGACGACGTCACTTTTCTGTCTAATGATAGTTTTAAGGCGATAATTACTTTGATTATTCAAACGATGCAATTGCAAAAACTAATAGTCCGTTTTTTTCTGCGCCACCCTGTATATAATATATATATATATATAATTATATATTGGGTATTTATAAGAAACTATATATGGGGGCGATGTGCTATAGCCTACTTTGTGCCTGTTAAATTATATTACTGCTTTAATGTATTCGTATAATCATAGGCCTACATGTAGTAAATATAATAATTGTAGCCTACGGATGGAGGATATAGGCCTATGGATTTGCATAAGTGCGCGTGTGTTTGTGTGCGTGCGTGTGTGTTTGTGTGCGTGCGTGTGTGTTTGTGCGCGCGCGCGTGTGTCTGTGTGCGTGCGTGTGTGTTTGTGTGCGCGAGTGGGTGTTTGTGTGCTTATTATGGGAGAGACAAAGTGTATGCAACAGAGCTGAAAATAGATGTCGATAGGGTATCACATATATCACGAACAATTCGCAAGCCTTTCTACATAAATCCACAGCCGCAGAGGTGACGAAAGGTTTTTTCTGCCTTGTAACATGGTCAATCTACATGGTCAGTGTGCGAAAAGGGAAGGAAGTGGGATAGTCGCACCAGGCAGAGTAAGATAGGCCTAGAGGAGTTTTGTTCCAGATTAATAATTTACGTTACTATAGAGACACAATATCGAGACAGTTACACTGTATAGCAGCCATTTCCGCTCCCTTCGATCGACTGAACAAAGTCTGCTCTGAAACCCCTTTTCTCGTATTTAAAACCATGCAGATTGCAGAACCGTGATTTCTCGGTGGTAGGACTTTCAACACGGAATGGCATTCATCTGACACTCTGCTTCCTTTTAAAAAGTAATTCTCATGCTTTCCTCTCTCTCTTAATTCTTAAGACAGTTTTATTTGGCCGCGCTGAGGTTGGGAGCGCCTCTGAGTAGTAGCAGTAGCCCTTTGAAGAGTCGCTATGCAAATGCATATAATGAAAGAATGAATGAATGAATGGATGGATGAATGAATGGATGGATGAATGGATGAATGGATGAATGGATGAATGGATGAATGGATGAATGGATGAATGGATGAATGGATGAATGGATGGATGGATGGATGAATGGATGAATGGATGAATGGATGAATGGATGAATGGATGAATGATTGAATGAATGAACGAACGAACGAACGAGTGAATGAATGAATGAATGAATGAACGAATGAATGAATGAATGAATACGTACACGTGTTGATACTGCACTCGTATAGAAAAATACTTGCATAAATTTCGTTAGCTCGTCATTGCATAGACGTGTCACGACGTTCTGATTGGCCAATACATTAGCCAATATTGACCAATCGTGTGCTGCCTTTCAGGGTCACCAGGTCAACATCCGTCATTCGATGAGTCATCAGACAACGTCACAGTTGTTGCTGGGCAGGATGCCGTCCTTCGATGCTCCATCAGCCACCTGGGGAAATATAAGGTAAAGTTGAAGGTAAACTATGAGGTAAAGTAGGAGGTAAACTATAAAGTAGAAGGTGAAATATAAGGTAAAGTAAAAGGTAAAATATAAGGTAAAGTAGGAGGTAAACTATGAGGCAAAGTAGAAGGTAAAATATAAGGTAAAGTTGAAGGTAAACTATGAGGTAAAGTAGAAGGTAAAATATAGGGTAACTCCGCCATTGGTTGCACTCTGCCTGTGCCAGTCCCAAGCCTGGATAAAGGAGGAGGGCGTCGCTAATGGTCTTTGTTATCACACAGTGACGTTACACTGCAAATACCACCACCACTCTGTTCGGCAAAATAGAAGGTAAAACACATGATAGAGTATAGCTATACTAGGTAAAATAGAAGGTAACGTTGAAGGTAAAACACAAAGTTAATTTGAGGTAATGTACTAGGTAAAATAGAAGGTGAAATATGACGTAAAATATAAGGTAAATATGAGGTTAAATATAAGGTAAATTATGAGGTACAATATAAAGTAAAATAGACGGTAGAGCAGAGGGGAAAAGTAAGTTAAAACATTAGGAAAACAGAAGAGAAAATATGAGGTAAAATAGAAGGTAAAATAGAAGGTACGATAGAAGGTTACATATAAAATAAAATAGAAACTATTATAAGTTACAAGGTAAAAACGAAGATTAATAGAAGGTCAGATATGAAGTAAAAAATAAGGTAAAAAATATAAAACAAAAGGTAGGATACGCGAGATGGTTTCTGTTATAAGATGCAAGAAAATAGTGTATGAAATATAAGGTTTTTCCTGTATAGAGGATGGCTCTTGTGGAATATAATGATCTACCCCTAAACTTGAGAGTTATGCCCCTAAGACCAGGGCTTTTTTAACGTGCAGTTCTACACAAAATGTGCAGTTCTAAATGGATTCAGGCCTATATGCAGTTGTAGAAGCACTTCAGTACAGTTAAAACTAGCAAAAAAGGTCATTGTCCTCCGATTGGAAGTAATTTACCATGGGGGATGGGAAAGGAAAGAAAGAGTTGTGCAGTTCTAAAAATTCCTTAAAAACAGTTCTGCCTAAGACATTATTATTACTATTATTTTTTTATTTTATTAATATGGTAATCTACTAGGGGCTCTCCCAGCCTAACCGCATAAGGTACCACCTATATGAAATACGTAGGGCCTATAGAGTATCCGACTATGCGTATTGCGTACGCCGTACACGGTATGAGTATAAATACATGTAAAACTTAAAGTATAATGCCTGTAAAATATTCGGTCGTATCAGTTCTGCAAAAATATAAATTATTCCTGTACGTTATTGACAACAGATGGTTGTACGCATGTAGCCTATGCGACGCTGAACATTGGTGATATCTGCATGGAGAATGATAAAGAAATTTTTGACAGTGACCCGGGACAGATTTGATGGCTCTGCTTTCACGACAGTGAATAGCCTACTCAATACTTAACTGAGTAAACCTGAATAATAGTCCATTTGTCTCGGATTGGCTTCAGAATGAATGTTTAACAGGACTGGCTTGCAGATGCATTGCGGGAAAGAGTGGAGTTGTTGTTGTTGTTGTTGTTGTTGTAGTTGTAGTTGTAGTTGTGGATGTTATAGTTGTTGTTGTCGTAGTTGCTGTCGTTGCTTTTTCGCTGCTGAGAATGTGATCGGTTTCCATAATCAAAGCCGAAAACCCTCCCTCCATCCGTCCGTCCGTCCGTCCATCCCTCCCTCTGTTCCTCCCACCCTCCGTCCCTCCCTCCCTCCCTTCCCTCCGCCCCTCCGTTCCTCCGTTCGTCCATCCGTCTGTCCGTCCGTCCGTCCGTCCATCCATCCATCCATCCATCCATCCATCCATCCACCCATCCATTCTTCCATCCTTCTTTTCCATATTTCCCACACAAAAATCAGTGTTGGTCTAAAGAAGATGGCTAATGAGTTAGCATGGGTGTGATATTGGGATCTATGGTTGATGGTTTATGTGCCAACGCTTAGCTTTGCTTAGCTTTGCTTAGCTTTGCTTTTGCTTCTCTGCTTTGCTTTTCAGACGCCGTCTTCTGATTCCTGTATAAACAATAAATCAATATTTCAGATTTGTTTGTCATTCCTCTCACACCCGCTCTCCTACCAACACCTTCAACATTGTATGCATGTATCTCTCTTTCCCCCGCCTCTCTCTCGATCTGTCCTCTGTGTCTTTGTCTGTCTGTGCCTGCGTCTTCGTCTGTGTCTCTGTCTGTGTCTATCAGTCTATCTGTCTGTCTGTCTGTCTGTCTGTCTGTCTGTCTGTCTGTCTGTCTGTCTGTCTGTCTGTCTGTCTGTCTGTCTGTCTGTCTGTCTGTCTGTATATCTCATCCCCCGCCCCTTTCTCTCGATCTGTCCCTCTGTCTCTCTGTCTCTGTGCCTGTGTCTCTGTCTCTGTCTGTCTCTCTATCCTATCTCGGTGTCTCTTTCTGTCTGCCTGTCTATATGTCTGTGTGCGTCTCTCTCCCCCTCTCTTTACCCCTCTCTCAGTGCTTTTGTCTCTGCATTTCTTGTGTTTCTCTACCTGTCTACATGTTTGTACACACCTCTTTAACATTTCTGTATAAATGATTTTATGTTACCTCTGTAATATGTCACATGTAGTTATCATTCATTATGTTGTTTATGTTTCATAATTATCCAACTAATTCCTCGTTTTTCACAGCCAACTCCACTCTCCTGTCCATCCGATTCTACCAACCTTCCATCTTCACATGTCCAACCTATTCCACATCCGAATCCATCCTATACTCTGTCACCAATCTCCACGCGTATCCAACCCATTCTTCCACTTTCACGTCCATTCGACTCTGTCAGCATTCAACCTCCACGTGTCCAGCTCACTCCACTTCCAAATCCATCCACACCAGATGAGCTCTGTGTCCTTTCAGCCACTCTACTCTACACCTTCGTCAATTCGACCTTCCCATGACCTTGTCCTCCAGTTTCCAACAAGTCATCATCCATCACAATTTACCCAGAGATGTCCTTCGCAAGAACCCCATACTGATTGTTCAATGTAAATTATTCATTGGAATGACTAGACCGCCCCCTTCACACCCCGATGTATTCCTAACCCCCTCACACCCCACTTCTCACCACTTCAGGGTAAAACAGTCAGTCAGCGTCCATTATCTTTCGATTAGGTTCAACTAAAACACGGTGGCGTCCAGCGAGCACCTCAGGGCTTCGACGAAAATAATCGTCATTGCTTTGAAAGCAGACGAAGCAGAGTAATAATAAGCTGTGATGTAGATTCCGCTGTTGGCAATTGGTCACTTTAGCGCAATCGAGCGATGGTGCCAGGGCTGTGTCTGGGTGATGTAGGAGGGCGGCGATAATCAGCTTTGTTATGACGGAGTGCCGTTAAACATGAACTGAATGCCTGTACCAACAACACCGCTCTTGAGGATGATGATGATGACGACGACGATGACGATGATGATGATTGTGATCATGATTTCATGATGGTGATGGTGATAATGATGACGGCAACGATGATGACGATGTTGTTGTAGTTGATGTTTTGTTGTTGTTGTTGTTGATGATGATGATGATGATGACGATGACGACGACGATGACGACGGCGATGATGATGACGATGAAGACTATGACGATTGTGATTATGGTTTCATTTTAGTGATGACGATGATGATGATGGCAACAATGATGACGATGTTGTTCTTGATGCTGATGTTGTTGATGATGATGATGATGATGGTGATGATGATGTTGTTGTTATTGATGATGAAGACGACGATGATGATTATAATGACGATTACGATGATGATGATGACGATGACCATGATGATGAGGTTATTTTGGTGCTGATGATGATGATCAAGATGACGACGATGATGGAGACGATGATGATTGTGATTATGGTTTCATGGTGATGATGGTGATAATGATGATGGCAACGATGATGACGATGTTGTTCTTGATGCTGATGTTGTCAATGATGATGATGATGATGATGATGATGATGATGATGATGATGATGATGATGATGATGATGATGATGATGCTGATGTTGTCGATGATGATGATGATGATGTTGACGACGACGATGATGACGACGATGATGATTATAATGACGATTACGATGATGATGATGACGATGAGCATAATGATGTTGTTGTTTTGGTGATGATGATGATCAGGATGACGACGACGTTGTGGACTATGATGATGATGATGATGATTGTGGCTGCGATAAATAGATGATGATGACAGCAGCGAAAAAGACGGCGGTCATCTTCACGTAATAATTGGATTTAATATCATCGTCTTGCAAACTGTGTCAACAACGAAATAACTGACGCGCGTATACGCTGTTGTATCAACACATCTTTCATGACTATAATAATTATGCATTGTCATGACTGGTAATACCCTTTGTCACGTGTGTGTGTTTGTGTGTGTGTGTGTGTGTGTGTGTGTGTGTGTTTGTGCCATTCATAATATTATTCATGGTGGCACAGCGGCGCCGCCAGGATTTTTTTTCTGTACGCACAACTTGCACAAAATAATATGAAGCGAACAGTGCTTAAAGTGTAAAAAAGAAGTGCGGGACGCTGTATTGTAATTGGTCGTCAGTGGCGGCGCTGAAGGCGCGAAGTTGCGAGTGACGAAGGCACGAAGCCCGTCCCGACAAGGGGGTCTGGGGAGCGTCGTAAGCTCCCCCAGTGGGGTCTGGGGCGGAGCCCCAGCGATCAGCGCATTTTTGGCTGTGTCGACCTCAAATTGAGCCATTTTTAGGCTCTTTTTGCCAGCTATTTGTGAACGATAAAGTCGCGAAAACTTCCAAAATACGTGATTTTTTAGTGTCGCAAGCTACCAGGATAATGTAATGTAAATCTTCGAGAATTTCTCAGCGCCCACAAAAGCCACGTCAGGGAGACCAGCTTATTCACCGGCGCTATATCAAATCAAGTCCGCAATAGCCAGAGCTGCCGTTTCCGTTCCTGTGCCAGGTCAAAATCCGGGGAGGTCAAGCCGAGGAGACAGCACGGTGCTACGATGGTTGTCGGTGATGGTGGTAGTTGGGTGATAAAAATTGATTCGAATCTGGTTAGGATAGCTTGAAGAGTTCGGTTTTCAGTCGTGAATGGAAAGCAGCAGAGGTGAGTGCAAGCGGAGGAGAGGTTGAATTTTGAGGGGAGATTAGAAACAACAGAAATCAAAATGTTAGTGTAAAAGAGAAAGGTTCTTGTCTTGATCGTAAGTTCCCGCAGTCTGGGGCGGAACCCCAGCGACCAGCGCATTTTTGGCTGTGTCGACCTCAAATGGAGCCATTTTTAGGCAGTCATGGCCGGTCGTCCGTAACTGCATGGACGCCGTCTATGCAGTCATGGACGACCGTCCAGGCAGTGCAGCAGTGCTGGCCAAATAAGTGGCAGGACGGCGTCCAGCCTCGAAAATAAGTGCCTGGACGTCGTCCATGACCGTCCTGGCCCACTTTAAGCCCTGCCGTATATGCCTACTGGCGATTATGAGGTATCACCAGCATAAGCTTTTTGCTCCATTTTGGGTATACGCATACAGATAATTTTTCAGTTTAAACAGGCCTAACTACCAACAAAGCGTTTCAAAATTCATCCGCAAGCCAGTTACATTTTACCTATTTATAAAGTATAGAGCCTAACCGGTGTAGTAGGTCTAAACTCTAAAGGCTTCAAATTACTACCCCCCCTGCAAACGGTATCCGGTCAAAACCGCGCACACAAAACCGCGCACACAAAGCCGCGCACACAAAACCGCGATTCACAAAGCCGCGCACCCTCAGAACCGCGCACGATCACTACCGCGCACGATTATAACCGCATTCAAGTATTTCAACATGCATCCAGCTTCTATTTCATATATAAATACCTTCATCCAGCTTCCATTGCTTAAGCGTTTTTCATCAATCCAGCTTCTTTCATATCTAAAAATAGCTTCATCCAGCTTCCGTTTCTCATGCGTTATTTTCGTTAATCCAGCTTCTATTTCATATCTAAAAATACCTCCATCCAGCTTCCATTTCTCATGCGTTATTTTCGTTAATCCAGCTTCTATTTCATATCTAAAAATATCTCCATCCAGCTTCCATTTCTCATGCGTTATTTCCGTTAATCCAGCTTCTATTTCATATCTAAAAATACCTCCATTCAGCTTCCATTTCTCATGCGTTATTTTCGTTAGTCCAGCTTCTATTTCATATCTAAAATTACCTCCATTCAGCTTCCATTTTTCGTGCGTTATTTTCGTTAATCGAGCTTCTATTTTACCTGTAAAGAACCTTCATCCAGCCTCAATTTATCTTGCGTTTTTCATCAACCCAGTCTCCATGTCGCCTCTTTATAATTTAGTCCAGCTTCCATTCTCAAGCGCTGAACCAGTTGTCTGTAGACAAGTTGTCGTTAGACGAGTCGTCTGTAGACCAGTAGTCGTGACACCATGATAGTGCGCGGTAATGATCGTGCGCGGTTCTGAGGGTGCGCGGTTTTGTGAATCGCGGTTTTGTGTGCGCGGTTTTGTGTGCGCGGTTTTGTGTGCGCGGTTTTGACAGTAAACCCCTGCAAACTGTAATTTGCATCAATCATCGCATATATTGGACTAAAAATATCAGAAAAATCATCTCGCTTCTTGTTTTGGTCTGAAGATTTTCATCCGTCATTCCACTTTGTGGTTTGGTATTTTCATCTGTAACTAAAATACTAAATTGCCGCTGAAGTTACATGGAAAAATGGCTTCGAGGCTATTATTTTTTTCCGATTAAAATATTGACAACAAACCACGAATTACGTGGGATGACAAATGAAAATCTTCAGAGTGTAAGTAAGGAAGTAAGTATATTCTATAGATTATAAAATTTAAATAGATTCAATAGAATTTCATCGCCTTATAATATTTCACGCTTTAATTCTTTAATTTACAATTTGTAAAAAAATTTTTTTTGCCTTTCCGCGCTGTACGCACTTGCGTACGTGCGTACGCCTAACGGCGCCCCTGTGGTGGCATATCTATACGAACATAAATAATATCGCAATAACATGATAACATACTATGATGATGATGATGATGATGATGATAATGATGATGATCATAATAATAATAATATTAATATTAATAATGATAATAATAATGATAATAATAATGATAATAATAATGATAATAATAATGATAATAATAATAGTAGTAGTAGTAGTGGTAGTGGTAGTGGTAGTGGTAGTGGTAATGGTAGTAGTAGTGGTAGTAGTAGTAATAGTAGTAGTAGTAGTAGTAGTAGTAGTAGTAGTAGTAGTAGTAGTAGTAGTAGTAGTAGTAGTAGTAGTAGTAGTAGTAGTAGTAGTAGTAGTAGTAGTAGTAGTAGTAGTAGTAGTAGTAGTAGTAGTAGTAGTAGTAGTAGTAGTAGTAGTAGTAGTAGTAGTAGTAGTAGTAGTAGTAGTAGTAGTAGTAGTAGTAATGATAATAATAATAATAATAAAAATAGTTGTAATAATACTATCAGGGCCGGATTAAGCAATGTGGGGACCCTGTTCCGGAAATTTGTGGGGGCCCTGTTCAGGAAATTTTTGCGGATCTGGCGAAATTTTTCGGGAAAATCATTACCATTTCATCCGCCCAAAAAGTTGATGACCTTTTTTTGGCGAAATTTTCGGGAAAATAGTCGTTTGGTCGAAATTTGCTCCCCAAATTTTTTTCACACATTTTTGGGGCCCCTAAAGTGTGGGGCCCCTGTTCGGCCAAACATGTTGAACATGCCTAAATCCGGTGTGGTATGAAATTATGTCCGGCCATGAAATATTGTCCGGCTCCGCCCACTTCCGTTGTCAAGACAGTATTTCATGCGGCCTATGTATGAGATATTGTCCGGCATGAAATCGTGTCCGACTTCGCCGTTACATGTATGCCGCTTGTCGAAGCAGTATTTCGTGAGATATTGTCCGTTTGAAAGATAAAATATCAGTAACACTTGCCAGATATATTTTTGTCATCAGATCATAAAACATGGGTGTGAACAGTGGAATTATTGTTGTAAAGCACCATGCTTGTAATTGTCTTTGCGATGAACGCCGATGACCCTGTTTCTATTTTTAGATAGAAATTCCCATCGTAGAACAGGCCAAGTGGTTATGAGTAGTGGCGTATGTAAATATGGGTTAAATCTGAAAATGGCTTGCGGCCTTCATAAATGCCTCAGCTAATTTCACTGCTCCATATTTATGTTTATAATCGATTCGACTTTCTAAATATATTAGCCACATGCAGCATTATTTATTCTTTTTTTTATAATCAATCCGACTTCTAGCGTCGCGTGAATGCTTAGGCCTATATCAATTCTGCCTCTGTTTAGGCAACATTTTCTCGGGTGCAATAACTATTATATTCATTTTCATTAATCCTACTTCTATTTTTGCACCAATTCTGTTCATCAATCCAACTTGTATGGATCCAACGCTAAAACACACGCACTGGTGAATAATTTAGAATATGCTAAAGCGAGCATATACATGTACATTTAATTAATTTGCAGTAATCGATGCCGTGTGCAATAGAACTTCCATTTTGTCTGCAGAACCCTAGGCCTACTTCTTCCACTTGTCTATGACTGTGCTGGTACGGAAAGGTGCCAGCTGAACATATTCGCTGCAGTGCATTTGAGGTAGGCCTATCTAGTGAACATTGCAATGGATACGATATCGCTTGCAGTGAAATACAATAATTGTACATCATAAATTAGTTATCATTATTTTTGCCCTGGTTATTCTCTGGACACTGACATGACTACGGTTAGCTTTTCTTTTGCCATCACCTTATGCTTGTGCGCTCAACAACGGGACTAGAGAGGTTTATACAGCAATTGCATATAATTGTGAAAGCGAGCCACTTCGTACGTAGTTGTCATTATTGTTATACATATATTTTGTATATAGCACAATTTATTCACAGCGTTGGTTTACACAATCAGTTCATTTATCTCAGTGTTCCATTTTACACTGCCTCTCAAATCTCAATCGAGACAATTACTTTAGCAGTCAAATTTTTTAAAACACTTGCTACCACTATTACATATAATGGAACAGAAATTATTTGATTGGTGACTACATGACAGCTTTTAACTTGTTCTTCAAGAGCGCATCAGACTCATAACATCCCAGATTTAACAAATCAGTGAGCTTGCTACACTTTTCCTGCTTGTTGCCATGGTTTTCTTTATGCAGGGAAAAAGTCAGTCTAAACCACTTACACCTTTCCCACAGCATGATAGATGAGACTGGGTGCAATCTAATTCCCTTCTACAAGTGGGGTGCGGTGGTGCAGTGGTGGCGTTGTTGCCCTGAAGCCGGAAGGTTCGAGGTTCGAATCCACCTCGCTGCGGAAGGACCTTGGGCAAGTCCTTCACTCACAATTGCTCAGCGCCTCAGGCGTGAAACTCCGATGCAGTGTCCACTCTGCATTCAGGAGTGCCTCTGAGTAGAGAGAGCTTGAAGGGGCGCTATAACAAGTGCACATACAAACAAACAAACAATAATACTAAATAAAGGTTTCATATGCTAAGAAAAACTTGTCAAGTGCTTATTAACAACACTTTTCATTTGTCAACCTGCATTCAAGAGTATAAACTTCAATTGTTTATGTAGGCATTTAATTTAATTACAACATGCATAGTTCACAAGAACAGAAAAATCATCATTGAAACAACTTATTCAGCAAAAAGTTGTTCAACGGTTCAACTTCAACCTGAGTCTAAGTTAAGCCAACTGCTAGACCAACCCTCACAATAACTAATATCAGTGCCACAGTAGTTTAAACAGTTATCTAAACACCACATTCATTTCCTATCACCAAAGATCAGTTTCCGTGATTCGCACTTAGCAACAAATTCACGTGCAATCTGTGAGACGTCAGCAATGTACATGCAGGACCTCTAAATGATTAAAACACTCTTAACTCGTACTGTTCCATAGGTACGTCTTGAGATGCCTTAATGCTGAGAAGCTACGTTCTTAATGTTCTGTGTTATATTGTAACGGCTATTAGCAGCAGTCTGCGGCAAAATTTGGGAGGGACCGTCCCTAGCCTCTCGTCGGTAGCTGAGTTTCTTGTTCCCCGGTCGCTGTTCCTACAACCTGGAATGGTCTCCCTGCTACACTGCACTTAATTTCCAGAAGTCACTCCACTCTGTTCCTTAAGAACCTAAAGTCAAAACTGTCTTAATTTATGTCGGGCCAGGACATTACAGAAAATACAGGCCCACTACAACCACTGGCTCAATAAAGAGAGTCACATAGTAGTTAACTGGCTCTGTATGAATGGAGGATGAGGAGAGGCAGAAAGAGCTAAGGAGGATGTCCAGCCACAGAAGGTGTCGCCAATTCACATGGAACCACGTCTGATATCCATCAGGAGTGGGGGCTGTCTCCTACCACCGACCATTTCCTTCATTGACTGGAATGAACTCGCGAAATATTCGTTCTGCTTCCACTTGCTGTATCGCAAAAATCATAGCCTACAAGTGAAACATAAGAGTATTAGAATTAGGCAAAAACTTCAGTTACCCCAAAACTGCAGTATTTCACAGATTCCCATCATATAACATTCTCAACCTCTGGTTCGCGACCCCCACACAGGGGAGTCGCAAACAGATTTGCCAGAGGTCACCTGGACCCTCCATAAATTCGCAAAATATGTACACATGTAATAGCTATTTTAACGCTATATATTATAATGCTATCTACAACATTCTATTCTAACGCTATCTACAATACTAATCAATTTCTAAAAATTACTGCAGCTATGATTCATCTGTTAGCAACAGCTTAAAGTGCTAGCACTTTTTCCATCGAGGATACACTACCATCCTCTCTGATAGAGTATCCTCGTCTTTCTCTCATCTAAAAACGCCTGTTTTCTAGGGACTGAACGCACTGGGAGCGCTTCTGAAAGGTTCTTGCTGCGATAAGCGCTTTATAAATGGTCAGATACAATACAATCAGTGTGCAAATATAAAACAATTAAACAATGTTAGCGGACATTGATTGAAGTCTTAAACCATGTTTCTGAGACTACATTCTACTCTACTGGTAAGACTGTTCTCTTTAGCTTTGATTGGGTTGGCAGCACTTCTGAGTAGGTACTCTTGAAGAGCTACAAAAATGTCGGGAATGAATTATTGAATGCTTGACAATCATATACATACCTCTGGAATCCACACATCAGCCAGATAGCGCATGTCCTGATCTTGTTTTGGTCGATACAGGGTCTCACACAGGAAATCACAATGTCCTAAACCTGCAAATGAAAGTGCCAATGGTTATAAAAGCAAGAAACACAAGCTAAATAATGAGAGCCTTCACAAACAAACATCCATGTTACTGAAGCCATCAACATCTGTTACTCCTTGTCCTTGATTCATTCATTTCGAAAAGTTACGTATCGCCTCTTCAAGAGATCTACTCAGAGAGGCTCCCAGCCCAGCTACAGCTAAAAAAAGTAGGATTCGCTAGGATCATGGGCGATAATCACAGATGGTGGAATCCACAATAGAAAAGGCCAAGCGATGTCTGACAGAAGTGCGAGCTTGCAGAACCAAAAGGTCCTCCGTTTCCGCAGAGTGAAGAGCTCAATGCACTGTGAGGTTGGAGACAGGTAGCAAAAATGTAAGTAACTGGCAAATCATATGTACTGCATAGTTCACATACCAGATCATCTGTTTCCATAGGGCCAAATCCTTGTAAAATAAGTCTACGATGTTCTTCTGCAGACTTGCGTGACTTCTTGTAGGATGCAGTACTTATGGAAGGACGAATCTTTCTTTCCCAACACAACTGCAGCCAATTGTTCCTGTTGAAATGTTTCACCATAATATAATATTCTGATATAACCCAGTAAAAACATGGATATTGTATTAAAACATTGTGTGCCAGAAAAATATGACTTATACTTCCCAGAAGATTTTTTCTTAACTGCCAGGTAGAGCAATATATTATTATATCTAGTTATTATAATACTAGCCTTGAGAACATGTAGCGATTGTGCTACATGAGATGTTAAATATAATTATTGCACATGTGTTTATTAGTTCAAATTCATACAGCCCAGTAGCTGCTTAATTCTTGGAATGCGCACTTCTTCCTGCACCAACAGAATTGCTGGCTAAGAAAGTCTAACTGGAACATTACACTTATCAGTAATTCACTCACTTTCATTTCAGGTGATCCCATGATGTAATCTGCCAGCCTTTCTTCGTGCTGTCTTCTTGAAGCAATGCTATGTGACACAGAACACAGAAACTAGTATCCAACATCAGCAATCGATATACACAAAAGCCATAACCAATACTTACATCAACATAAGCTGGTGCTGGTTATTCATATTCTTTGCACCTATTTATTTATATATCCATTTTTATAGGGCCCTTGAAGCTGTCTACACGTGCAGGTAAAAGTATGAGAACATAATATGAATTGCTTAGATTTCCTATTTTATTGTCCATGTTGCATAGCTACGTGGGCACAAACACAAATATTTGCTTTTAGAAACATACAAACAAAGAAGCGCACTCGTGAAATTCCTGCTGAGGTGCTATATAAATGGTCATATACAATATACATACATACAAACTATAAATTCAATAAGCCTTATTTTAGCTTCTACATATATTATATCAAGCACTTTTCATACCAACGTTGCATTTCATCTGATTGAAAATCTTCTGTAGTGACTGCTCCTTGGAGTGTTTTCCCCGCTGAGGTTCTATCACCAAGAATAGTTGAGGTTGATGGACTGTCCTGGCCACTTGTATGTTGTTCGACTCCCTGATGAGCCAAACTTTCATGATTTTGCAGGAGTATTCGCAGCACATCCACTTCTGTTTCGACCACCAGTCTTCAGTTTCCACTGGCTGTGTAATATAGAACTTGACCTTTGTAGAAGAACAAATGCATTATAGTATATAGTAATTTGTTTCATAGAAAACAAAGTAAGTCCTGATCAATATATTGATAGTCTTGATATAGGATGGCTGATCTGCTAAGATGGCTACATGGATCATTTATATGTCCATAGATACTGCAAACTTATAGCTGAAAAACGTTGGATGTGAGCTTTTAAAATCATTTCTAAATAATTATTAAGTAGGCCCTAATATAGTCCGGTCAATTAAGTCTTAAACCCGCTCATTTACTATGGCAAGCAAATTTTTACACGAAAAGTTTTGAAATAGACTAAAGAATATGTGGTAGAAATCTGAAGAAAAAGCGACATGGGGAAATATTTCAAATTTGAATTTTATTTGTGAGCAGCAGTGATGCCACTGCTGGGTTTTTACACTAGATTTGTTTTTTGCCTTCGTCTGGGTTTCTGGAAATTTCTAGGTAAAATCTGGGTTTATTTTAGCTAGCTGAACAAGTGGACATTCTGCATTTACAAGTTAAAAGCTACACCACATGAATATAATATTGGAAATAACTTTGACAATCGATATTTTTCGGTAGCTAAAATTTTGAACTACATTTGCTACGACTCGTTTGATGAACATTAATTTTTTTAACCCTCATACGAACACACGAAAATCTAACGGTAATCCTTCACTTTAGCGTCCGAAAGTATTTAAGTGGTTTCAATGGTAGCATCTTATATTATATATTCCGGGTTTAACTGATCGTCTTTAACGTCCGAAATTATTAATGCCAATCGCGTCATTCAATAGTTGCCATCCAACTTCTAATTAGATAACAATGATTTTTCACCAATCCAGCTCCAATTTGCCATGAATATTTTCATTAATCCAGCTTCCATTTAAGTAAGTTTCTGCAAACATCCGTCAGTGAACGCGGCATTAATTTGAACCGATAAAACGCTGAAAATCCGGAGTATATAACATCTGATGCTACCTTGAAATAACTTCGGACGCTAAAGTGAAGGATTACCGAAATCTGGGTCTATTTCTATTTACCAAAAAGGTCTGCCATAGTAATGATTAGGTTCATGTTGAAATGCCCGTGTACTACATGCAGTGATAGATGCAATCATTACTGTCCAATAATGCAAGTCTACAGAGAAGCACATGCAAATTTACATGAATTTAGTTCAAATGGATACTCACCATCTACCACAAAAGTCTTTGCGGCCCTTCGCAAACATCGTTTCTCGTTCTCTGTTTTGTTTTCTGGGTATGTTCCCGTTCTCATAAATAACTGAAGTTCTTCAAAGTCAGCACCTTTCATCTTGTCCGCAAGACTCCATCTTCGTACTGTATTCTAAATTTCGTATTTCGCGAAAGAAGGCCAAATTTCCATAAGCATCATAATTATATTAAAATTAATGTAAGATGTCTCTGCAAATTCACGAAGCATCAGCAATCGCCATCAGATCACCATGGTAGGCTACTCGCAAATTTTGTAGCGCTTTATTTTTAACATAGGCCTATTTTGAAGCGTGCTTTATTATCACAGTCATGATAAACATAATTATTATGAGTGGTTTGAAGGATTTAAGACAACATAATAATATAGTATGGTTTTTATTGGGATGATTTAAGCAAATGCGCAAAAATTACGGCTTTTTTATGTCGTTAGAGCTACCGCCATGCGGAGATTAGCATACTTTATGCCTTTCCTGTGTGGTCGGTATTAGCAAGTGCCATTGAGCGTAGACGTCTTAACGATGTTTTAAGAAAACTCACCCGTTCAGGCTTCATCCCTCCTGATTTTTAGAGTTTTGAAGCACTCTGTTCTAGGACTTACTCTGCTCTTTTCCACTATATCCTCTTAAATCCTTTTCACATTCTTCACTAGGCCTAGAGCCACCTCTTCTCTCCCCATAAGTCAATCCATACAATAGGCCTACTTGACCCACGCCAATAATTGTTACATTAATTATTATAATGTAACACTTCATAGAGTTGCCTCTTTTGCCAACAGCTTCATTATGAGAAGTTTTGCTTTGCTTAAATGTTTCTTTAATTTATTCTTGTAGGCCTACAATTTAAACTACGATGCGTTTGCTGGTGGTCTAAAACCGTCTAGGGCCTCTAGGCGTCATGAACAATAATTGTTAGGCCTATACTTCGACTGACTGACTGATTTTAATAGCAGCCTACTGATCGATTGGTAGCCAACTAGCCATTGAAAGCCTACAGTGAAACTGGGTTAAAACTCACCAAATTATTGCTATAAATGTGTTGGTATGTGTAGGCTGCGTGTAGGCCTAGCACTGTTAAGCAGTTATTTGGCCCCGAGTTTTAATTGCCAATATATAGTGTCTTAATGTAGGCCTACTGTTTTACTAGAATATCCAATTATGATAGAAAGTATGCCGAGATGACGTGGCTAGATAATTGAGTGGTTATTATGAAGGAGAAGTGCCTTATAGTTAATTAAACGCAAATAGGCCCTAAATAGTGTTCGTGTTTTATATCGCCTTACATAGCCTATTCCAGTGCTTGAATTATCATGTATGATGTAGCCTATTTTCGGTTTTTTTATAAATCGGCTACCAGCCTAGTAAGCTACCCTGTGAGCATAAAATATTCTGCATAAGACATTAATTTGTGGTTTCTATTCTATGCAATATGCTCCAGGTATCTTCTATAATCGCAAGTCCTCTACGAATAGGCTAATAATTTAATTTGCCCTATTTCTCGTAATCATAGTTCCCAATTTTTTATGGGACGTTGGAATTATTATCTTTAGTATTTGAGGTCTTTACCGGAAACGATATGTGGTTACTGTTTAATAACAAGTTCTAAATATAGATGTCGATGTCTATTATTAGACGGACAGACTGCATGCGCTGGAATTATTATCTTTGGTATTTTATGTCTTTCCCGGACAAGATTAATTTTCATGATGCTTTAGCTTGACAGTTGCTATCTGATGTCATCGGTCACATGAACCAATGACAACGCTCTCCGGACATAATTTCATGCCGGACAGGATTACACGCCACACCGGCCCTGAATACTATCAAAAATAATTATAATGATTATAATTTTCCGTTATAATAATCTATGTGCTGTTTTGTTTCGACACCTTTTAAACGGTATAGCAATGCTCGATAATTGAGCACAATTTAATTTTATTTCACTATTGTGCAACGTCATTTCAGCAAATAAATAAGTTAGTACGTAAATGAATGAAACAGTAAAACAATTATTGGGACAAGACATAGCTACACTCTGTCTACACTTCGATGTTCTGAATGCTTTCGGCTCCCAAGATAGGCGAAATTATTATTCGATAATCTGTTTTCAGAAATGCAATTAATTGAATATGCTTTTCTTATGCAAACAAGATGTGAACTTTTCCGAAACCCCAATAATTACAATCCAAAGACCACAACTTCATGTTTCGAGTTTCCAGTCAATTCCTATAAACGGTCCGTTAATATTTGCAAGTAAATAAGTAAGTATGTTTGCATGCATATATGCAATGGCGTAGCCAGGAATCTATGAAGGGTGGGAGGTTATGGCCTGGCCGGATGCCCTTCCAGACACCAACCCAACAGTATTACAGTAAATATAAAGGGAATAAAGTCGCACAGAGAATAAATAAAGTAAGAAAACAATTGTTACTACAAACAATTGTTTTGTTTTTCTTATTTAAGTGGATACATTACCTTTTTAACAAATTGTTCCTAAGTCAATAGGGGTCTTAACCCCCTTGAAACCCCTTGTCTACGCTACTGCATGTATGTCTATAGGCCCTATACGCATAATTATGCGCTGGACGTGTGTCATTTGTCAGGTGGTGTGGTTGGACCAGCGTGGCTTCCCTCTCACCTACGAGGACCTGAGAGTCATCGACGATGAAAGGTTCTCCGTCGTCCGTCCCTTCATCAAGGACTGGAACCTTCTCATCACCGACGTCCTTGCTCTTGACAGAGGTCAATACAGATGCACCATCAACACGGAACCGATCCTCTGCAAGACCATCGAACTGCACGTCAAAGGTGCGGATCGATAATCGATGGATAAATCGGTTTATTGAATAATCGGTTTATTGATTGGTTGATTGATTGAATTAGAGATTTATCGATGCACGGAGAAACTGAGTAAATGAAAATATGTGCTTTTTATTGACTTATTGACTGATTGACTGATTGATTGATTGACTGACTGATTGATTGACCGACTGATTGAATGACTGACTGATTGACCGACTTATTGACCGACTGATTGAATACCTGACTGATTGAATGCCTGACTGACTGGTTGATTGATTAACTGATTGATTTATTGATTAACTGATTAAATGATTGATAACTGGTTTACTGATTATTTGATTGATTGGTTGATTGATTAATTGATTCATTGATTGATTTTATTCCGTTAGTTCCGCCTCAGATCATCGATTCGACTTCAAGTTCCGACATAACAACGAGAGAAGGCGCCAGTGTCATCCTCGCGTGTTACGTCACCGGTGTTCCTAAGCCGGAAGTCACGTGGTACCGGAGGTTTGTGACTGGAAAGACGACAACATACGCCGTTGAAAGTAAGGATGATCATCATCGATGTTATCGTCATGATAATCATCATCATAATCGTCATCATAATCGTCACATAATCGTCATCATAATCGTCACATAATCGTCACATAATCGTCATCATAATCGTCACATAATCGTCATCATAATCGTCACATAATCGTCATCATAATCGTCACATAATCGTCATCATAATCGTCATCATAATCATCATCATAGTCGTCATTATCAGCATCTTCATCATAATCACCGTTGCTGTCATTTCTGTAGCGCTGTAAGCGTTGTCATCTTCATCTATGATCATCATCATCATCGTCATCAGGGCGGCCGAGAGGAGGTCACAGGGGCAAAATTCCCAGGGTCCCGGAGACTTTTAGGGACTCGTTCTAGGTAGTTTTATATATATATAAATTTTTATGATTTAGCTAAATTATTAATCTGAGAAGTCTTTATTTACCAATTTGATAGCCATCCTTCTAAAATAATGAATTCACAGTGACGTTCAGCTATAGCTTGCACGTATTTCTTTTCTATATGATGTTAATAATGCATGACTCTCTAGTAATATCAAGTTTATATGAGAGCAGATATTTAAGATGTGGCGTTTTATGCTAGTTTGTGGTGTTATGTTTTGGATCGTCAAAAAACAGTGGCTTAACCCAGGGTCTACTATCCCCCCCGCTCTGCAAGTGCACCCACTAAAATAATATAACTTTTGTTCTGTTTGAAAGTTTTTCGTGACATTTGGCTGCTGTACGTAATCGTGAATTACCTTTGCGCCTGTAAAATGTGATTTGGAAATTCTTAGTTTTGGCCAAAATATTGGCAAAATGCATATGGGATTATTTCTATGGCACACCCTGAATATGTTCTACTTTCTCTAAGTCCTCACCCACAGTTCACAATTCAAGCAATTGGTTTATTTAAAAACAAGATTCATTTCATAGATTTATATAGCGCCTCTAAAAAGTATATACCCTATACTCAGAAGCGCTCGAGATGTTTTTGTAGCATTTATAGCTTGGGTTGAAAACAGATACACGTCCAAAGTACACACTGTCAACCAAATTATACGGTATTCTGTCTCTTAAGACGAAAACGACACGACAGCTGTCACAAGAGTAGGCTGTATATAATTTATATAAGCTTATATTGGCTTGCGTTGTGACACATACACGTCACACACGTGCGTGACGGATACCAGAACTCTGCCACTCAAGTCCCGACCTCCCATCCACTCCACTAAACGATCTAATCCAGCCCCTGCCACTCCCTGTCCATCAGGACCCCCACCCGGTCCATCTCAACAAGTTTCCCTGACCCCATCGGGCCATCGCAACCCCCTGCGGCCCTCGAGGGTTAATTCCATCACCGGCAAAAACGTCGGCAAACAGACAAAACTCCAGACGATATTTCTGCGATTTTCACGCAAGCGCCGTCAGGAAAAAATCCGGCGCTGCCCCGGTGAGACTAATTGAGCACAACGAGATTGTCGGGCGGACAGCGCTCGCGTGCCGCGACTCGGAATTCGCGCAGATCGGTCGGTTGGCTTATACCCGTCATTCAGGCAGTCGGCGTTGTTTATATGTATGCATACATGTACATGCCGCCGCATCTCGAGAGAAAATGAAATTATTTGTAGATTTAGGAACGGTCGGAGAAAGGTTCCACATTCAGAACATCACACGATTCTGTGGCTACGTCTACTCAGTCTACGAGTGCCACGTCAGCAACGGAGTTCCGCCGGCCGTTCGCAGACAAATACGACTGCGCGTCGAATGTACGTCTCACGCATACATGTATAGCCTAATGTATATTAATTATAATATTCTATATACAAATATAATGCGTGGATGCGCAATTTTTGCGCAAATATTATCTGCACAACAATTGCGCATCCACGCATATAATTTATATATGTATATAGGCCCTAGCATATGTAAATATATATGTAAATATGTAAATATGTAAATATGCAAATATGTAAATATGTAGGCTAAATATGTAAATATGTAAATATGTAAATATGTAAATATGTAAATATAATTTCTCTTCAATGCTCCTCTTCAATGCTGTAGCTTCATTCACATGGAATGTGTGGGCAACACACACATGCACGAACACACGTGCACACACGCAAACACACATACACGCATAAGCCCATGTATACTGCATATATTGATTGATTGATTCCGATAATTTATATAGCGCCACTTCATGAAAGCAGAAGCTACGCAGCTGTCCTATTTGAAGTCAAGTGTCATTGCGAACGAAAATATTACACCACGGTCAGCAAACAATGCACAGTATACATGTATATATATATATATACATGTATAATTTGTATATATATATACATGTATATATATACATGTATATATATACATGTATATATATAAGCCGGAAGATTCATCGTTGACATGCAGGCACACACACACACACACCACACACACCCACACACACAAACGCACACACCCACACACACAAACGCACGCACGCGCACACACGCACGCACGCACGCACGCACACACACACGCATGTACTGAACATATACACACACACACACACAGGAATTGTGTCTGCAAATCCGTGCATGTACATGTATGTACATGTATATGCGAGTGATTGTATGTTCATTCAAGTATTTATTTGGCGCCTCTTCAAGGAAACCATATAGATATGTGTATACTGTTTATGTACAATGCATATTGTTTTTATATGTATTTTTATGTAGATTCATTGCATATATACAATGTGATTCATACACGTAATGAATCCATTGGTCATGCACAATTGCGCATTGAATTAATTTTTCCAAGGGTCGCCTCACATCATTCTGTTATTCGCCTTCTATGTCTATATGAATATTGTTCGTGACTAATAATAATAATAATAATAATAATAATAATAATAATGATGCTTCCTGGTATAATAATACTGTATACATTTTTACATAAACATTCTAATTACTCTGTTTGTAAATATATCTATTGCGCTCGTATATATGCAATGCAATGGATATAATAATACACCACACATTAGATAGCTTATTTGCCACCTCTGTATTATATAAATGGTTTCATTTATGTTCAGTATACACATACACACTACACATATATTGTGTGTATATATATATATACACGTAGATGGCAGACATTCATGTCCATTCAGTTGTAATTTATATATTTCATCATTGCGAAATTATATGCCTCACGATTGCAAAAGTATATCTACATGTACAATACAATTGTACATAAATGATTCCAATAATAAGCAATAGACATGTAAAAGCCTTTAATTAAATATTACATATATATATATATATATATATATATATATATAACAGATACACAGTTTTACGTAATATATATAATTATGTCTGTATCATAATTCATATGTGTATAATACACACACACAGACGCACACACACACATCCATATACACGTGTATGTGGATTTCTCTTGAGAAAAATTATCTATCAATATTGATGCCAAATCTGTTCACTGGATACACATCAGTATATAAACTTTGTAAATACCAGTGTTATTTAAGTTTCAATTTACTTTTGAGTTCCAGTTTTAGTTTTAGTTTTGTTTTAACTTTTCAGTTTAGTTTTAGTTTAAGTTTTCAAATCTTTTCAGTTTTAGTTTTAGTTTCAGTTTTCAGAACTTTTCAGTTTTAATTAAGTTTCTGTAAACCTTCAACAGAAGGAATTGAATATTTTTATTAATGACATTTTTCATTTTTATTAGCAAGGGCAATAGATTAAGCTAAATTCATGTTGTCATGCAGTGTTGGCTAGTTACTTTTTAAAAGTAATCAGTTACAGTAACTAGTTACTGGACTGCAAAAAGTAACTAGTTACTGTAACTGATTACTTTTCCAAAAAAGTAACTAGTTACTGATTACAGTTACTTTTCAAAGTAACTATAGTTACTTTTAGTTACCACAGGTCCAATTTAATTGATCGGGTTTTTCAACATGTAATCACCAGCTGAGTAATAGTCTGTATCGCAGAAATAAGAAACTACACATCACGTTGAGCTGCATGCTGACAGTGTTCACTGTCATTGCGGAAGATGGTTCAGCTGCATAGTTGCATATTTTTGCTAATGTCACATAGCTAATAACTAAAAAACTATTTCAATTTTTTAATTTGACTAAAAGTTGAACCTTTAGTTACACTTTTGCCCATCGATGACTAGACGTCTTTATTAGCAGTTGCCAGTGATGGGGAAAATACTTTTAAAAAGTATTTTGAGCTGAGTCCCAATCATGTCCGAGTCCATCTAAGCTGAGTCCGAGTCTAGTCTGGGTCCAAAGGTGTTCGAGTCCGAGACACTATAGATTATAGATGGGTCCAAGTTCGAGTCAGAGTCCATTAACATCAAGATCCACAGAAACACTCAATTTTAATGCCATAGAAAAAAATATCGGTAGGCTTACAATTTATGCAGAAAGAATGGTCTATGTAATTGAACCAAATTGAACTTTAAAAACACTAAATTTGATAAAGTTTTGTTCAGTAATCTGACGCAATGAGATGGATAAAAGTTCTTCCACTGCTGAACACAGGATCAACCTACGTACCTTATAAAATCTGCTATGTTGAAACGTCCTGTCACAATTCTGCCCACCAGCAAAACCCTATAGGCTTCCTTGTAAGTCTGCATTCGAAATTTGTGGTGTGTGATAATAATGCAATACACCAGCACAGGTCAACTAAGTGTTATAGGTGTCTTCCTGTATGCTGTAATTGGTCAAGTGTGTAGGCTACTGTGTGCTACAGTAGGTAGCATTAATGGAGATCATTAATGGAGATCAATGTAATGAAACTCTGCGCCCGTTCCAAGGTCAGAGAAGTTCCAATTGCCACCAGCCAATAGTGTCTATTGGCTGGTGGTTAATGCCATCCTCATTTGTCCTATTTATAAACATCTCTAGATAGTCAACATCTAGCTTATGTCCTATTCTGTCAGCATAGACAAGTCCATTGTGGTGTCAAACATCAAACTGATTTCAAATATAATTCTATGCGTGTCATTGATGAATTTGATGCCTCATAGGTAGGTCTATGTATATATAGACATGTACAATTGTACATGTGATCGGCATACTCTTCCCCTACACCATAGGCCTACATCAAATACACATGTGGACCTAATTAACATTCCTCTCCCTGGCCTGTGGTCAGCGGTGCCCAGTCATCCGTAACAATAACTATTCAATGTCAGCCTGGTTAACTGTATTGTTTGTACAAGAATTCCTTTGTTCGAGCAATGAAGCAGCCTAGTGCATGAGCACCAAATATTGTATAGCTAATATCAGCTGGCGAGATTTACTTCATTTCAAAGTAACGAAAAGTAACTATTGTTGTTTTAGTTACCGTTACCTTGTAAAAGTAATCAGTTACTGTAACTAATTACTTTTCCCGAAAAGTAACTAGTTACTGCAATAGTTACCTCAAAAAAGTAACTAGTTACTAGTAACGCGTTACTAGTAACGAGTAACGCACAACACTGTTGTCATGTGATACACGATCGAGCTGCAGTTTGAAGCACTCCACTTTTTATTTCGATATAAAGTAGCCTAACATTAGTCCGAGTTAATTCCAGAGCACGGTATTGAATTTTATGAAGAAAGAATTGTAAATGTAACTTACCCAAATTGAAAATTAAAAACACTAAACTATATAAAGTTATGTGCAGTAATCTGGCACAATGGGATGGATAAAAAATCTGTTGAACAGTGAACACAGATTCAACATAGGCTACATACTTATACAGACTGCTATGTTGAGACTTGAACTTCCTGTCTCAATAATTTTGCTGCCCGTCAGCAACAGCTCTACTTTTAAAGTAAGCGTTGGGAGCATGTGTATGAGAATGGCCTATCTTCTGTGATGATATAATCTGCCCTTTCAATACACCAACACAGGCCAGTAAGTGTCAAACGAGTCTGCCATTATGCTGTAATCCGAAAGTGTGTGATCTCGGAACCATTATTATGGAGATGTAATGAAACTCAGCGCCCTGTTCCAAGATCAGTGAAGTTTCAATTAGGTCTATACCACCACCACCACCAGCAGCCACACAAATAGGCTTGAAATAGCCAATAGACACGTCTATTTCCATCTTCATTTGTCCTATCTATAAACATCTTATTTCAAACATAGTTATATGCGGGTCATTCTTGCATAAGGAGGTAACGGCCTCATGCTGCTCCATTTTGGTTGGCAGACAATGTTTGTTGACATTGGAATCATGTACAATCTTACATGTGATCCGTAGGCGCCTATGTGTCATGTATCTATACACAGGCTCAAGTTCAAATATTCATACCCTTCCCCTACACGGACCATGCTTCAAATACACCTGTAACTAACTTCGTTCGCCCAGTGGTCAGCGGTGCCAAGCCATCCGTAACAATAGCTAATCAATGTCAGCCTTGTCCGGCTGTTTAACTGAGGCATTGTAATCGAATTAATTATACACATCACTATCTTGTCCTGGCCACAGACAATCTTTATGGTTGACCGCATTTTACAATAGGCTGACCTCTAAAGAGAAAGCAGATAGAGAAAGGGTTGACACATATTGCTCTCATACATGTACGCCGCTAACTGTTGCAGACATTCCGCCATTTGGTTTGTGCGCCACACAGATAAATTAATTCAGTTTTCAACTTTCAAGTTTAGTTTTAGTTTAAGTTTTGAACTTTTCAGTTTAGTTTTAGTTTCAGTTTTCAGAACTTTTCAGTTTTAGTTTTAGTTTCAGTAAACTCAAATGGAACTTTTGAGTTAACTCAGATTCAGTTTCAGTTTTAGTTAACTTGAATAACATTGGTAAATACCATATATAAATATACTATATGTATATATAAAAATGTTAATATATCATATATATATATACATTATATAATAGAGAGCTCCCATGCTTTTTTTATTCCGATG
>OX243823.1:6037388-6097388 GCA_945859605.1 Lumbricus rubellus | reverse complement strand
AAGATAGTTAGACATCGCGGGAGAGGACTGCATGACGACTGCAGCTGCTGCAGTGGATATAGGATTTGAATTTTCGATGGCAATGTGACATCGCTTTCTGTTTCATCAGTGGTATAAATACAGGCGAATGACCTTTGTAAAATTAATGCAGACAGTGGTTCATGAGTCTACTGTTTGAAAAGCTATTGTCTGGGTTTCGCGTTGTTGAGCTCAAGTCTGTGGTTAAAAAATTAAAGGGAAAGAAAATCTTCATTTTTGCACTGAGACGAGTTATTGTTCATTTGTCGGCAAAGTTCACGTGCACCAAAAAACCTCAAATGCCACCGACATCCTCTAGGCTCTATGTATGTATAATTGTATATGTGCACTTGTTATAGCGTCCCTTCAAGGTGTTGCTACTCAGACGCGCTCCCGACTACAGCACGGACAGTGAATCGGAATTTCACGCCGAAGTGCCGAGCAACAATTGCGAGTGAAGGACTTGCTCAAAGTCTCTACACGGCGGGTTGAGGTGGAATGGGCTGTGCAATCTAAAAATTCCTTTAAGGGCCCTGCCCCACCCCGCCCCGCCTTGCCCTGCCCTGCCCTGCCCTGCCCTGCCCTGCCCCGCCCTACCCTGCCCTGCCATGCCCTGCCCTGCCCTGCCCCGCCCTACCCTGCCCTATTAGCCCTAGTGAACTTTGATCTTTGAACTTCTTTAGATGCCCCCAAAGTAACAATCATCAATTCCACGATTGGTCAACGACGCGGAAGTGACGTCATTCTCGACTGCAGCGTCACCGCCTTCCCATTGGACGAGCAGTTCTGGGAGAGGAACGGACGGACATTGGTCGAAGAAGACGATGACGATGACGACGACGACGACGATGGCAGGATGTCCTTGACCTTGACCAGAGAGACTGACCACAAGGTCACCGTCCAGCTGACGATTCGCCACCTCACCTCAGAGGACTTTGGCGACTACAAGTGCGTTGCACGGAACAGCCGAGGAAGAAGTGAAGCGACTGCCACCGTTTATGGTAAATAAATTGCAACATATTATCACCCATATTTATTGTCTGAGCAATGGGGCGCGGTGGTGTAGTGGACATGTTCGTTGCCTTGCAGCCGGAGGTTTGCAGGCATGGGCGGAGTTTATCAGGGGCTAGGGCTAGAAGAAAGCAGAGATTCAACTTTTTTACCATGAAAATTGTATCATTTTTCGGGCTTAGCCCCCCCTAAAAAGGCCCAGACTCGGGGTTAGCCCCCCCCCCCTAAGAACGGAAACCAAACTCCGCCCATGGTTGCAGGTTCGAACCCACCTCAAGTCGCAGCGTAGAGACCTTGAGCAAGTCTTCGCTTGCAATTGCTCATGCGTTTCGGCGTGAAACTCCGATTCGGTGTTCGCGCTGTGGTCGGGAGCGCCTCTGAGTAGAGAGATTGAAGGGGCGCTATAATAAGTGCACATACAAACAAACAAACAAACAAACAAACATATATTTGATGTCCTGTATTTGGTTGTGTGTGCATAGAATGCATGGATTCTGAAGAGCAACAGATTGATGCTGAGATGGATAGATCTTCAGCCACACAACAATTTCATCATCCAACGACAGGATTCGGATTCCTACTCGAAAGAATGGCCAACGTCGAAAAGAACAGCCAGGGTAGGAGACGCACGCCGTCACAAACAGTGCTAGTTGTGTCCGTGACTGGGTCTGTCCGTCTGTGTGTCTGTGTTTATGTCTTTCTCTCTTTGTTTCTGCCTGTGTTTCTATCTATGTGTCTCTCCGTGTGTCTGCCTGCCTCTGTCTTTCTGAGTGTCCGTTTCTGTCTGTCTGTGTGTCTATCTATGTCTATTTGTTCGTGTGTCTATGGTCTGTGTATTTGTGCTTCTGTCTGTCTTTCTGGTCTGTTTGTGGGTAATCTACTGTTTTAGCGTCCCTTATAACATTTCGGGTAAAACCGGCTTTTAGCGTCGGAAATCATATTCGGTGTACAACAGAAGCGACAATGAAAAGAGTTCTTGCTTAAATAGAGGTTGGATCGATAAAATAATCCTTGCCTGAAGGGAAGTTGGAATTATGGGAAAAACGTTAAAGTGCAAGTAGAATTTGGATTGAGACTGTCTAGTGTCTATTTAGTAGTGTAAGTGGGCATAGAAGTTGGATTGATGGAGAAAATTCACAATCATGGGCGGAGTTTGGTTTCCGTTCTTGGAGGGGCTAATGCCTTCTTAGGGGGGCTAAGCCCAAAAAAGAGATTATTTTCATGGTAAAAAAGTTGAATCTGGGCCTTCTTGGGGGGCTTAGCTCCCCCTAGTCCCTGATAAACTCCGCCCATGTTCACAATGTAAGTAGAAGTTGAATTGCCATTGGTGTACTTTGTAACTCAACGTTTTGCAATCCAAACGTTGCTTGGCGAACTCCGTACAAGTATGCTTAATGAGTGTCTAGCGACTCCTAGCGAATGGACGAGAGGACTTCGTCATCTAGCGATTGCCAATGATAGCACAACTACAACGTGTCTTTAGAATGCCTCATGGTTTAAAATTAACTTATGAAGAGTGTTTTGTCGGTAAATTCGCCTCATATCATGGATTTGAATCCACGTGGCGACGACAGAAGGCACCAGCTCTAGCCTACCACTGACGATCCCCATGTGTGAATTTATTAATTTAGTTAAGCTATTTTGCATATCTGTGTTTTTAACACGACATCGCGTTCGTATGCCTATCTTCGCATTTATAATGCAAGTGTTTTAAAGAGAGTAAATGCGCATATATAGGCCTACCCGTATGCCTGCTTTTGTGTGAGTCTGCCTGAGTTTGCATGTGTCTGTGCTGGTATGAATGTGTGTGCGTGTGTGTGTGTGTGTGTGTTTGGATGCTTGCGTGTGTCTGCGTGGTGTTTGTGGTCTGTGCAAGTTCTTCTGAGTCATGACGTGTATCTAGGCCTCTGGGTTAGTCTGCCTACGTTTGTGTGTGTGTGTGTGTGTGTGTGTGTTGGTACCGTTGTGTTCACACGTGTGTTTGCGTCTCTCTCTGTGCCTGTCTCTGTGTCTGTTTCTGTCTCTCTGTTTCTGTCTCTCTGTTTCTGTCTCTGTCTCTTTCTGTCTGACTCTCTCTCACTCTGTCTGTCTCTGTCTGTCTGTCTCATATGCATATGTGTATGCACTATATATGCCATGAGCTCCTGAGACTTCGGGCGCAGTTGGTTTAAGGATTCGGATTGGGGAACCGGTGCCAATAGACCGTCCATCTTCGTTCGTCTATTGTCTTCTACATGTATAGGCTATAGTCTCGGATAAGCAACGGTCCGCTGAGTTGTACCAGCGATGCATCGTAGTACAGCAGCAGCAGCAGCAGCAGCAGCAGCAGCAGCAGCAGCGCTGGGCGTAAGCGCTCGATCGGCGCTGCAGTGAAAGGAGCCATGGGAAAGCGCTTAGATGAAATTGACCAGCGGGTCTCTGCAGATCATGCACAGCTGCGAACATTGTGGGGGATGTATGAGGGATGCGAGCATAACAGGTCGAGGGTAGCTGCAGTCCCCAATGACAACGAAACTCTCTTAGTAATGCCCCGTGTACGTTTGTGAATATTTACCGCTATTATTTTATACTATATATTTATAGTTCCTATACATTGTATAGTATATAGCCTAAGGGATTACGTATGTAATAGAATAAGTAAGTTGGAATGCATCAATGCATGCATGTGTGTATGTGGGTATGTGTGCATGTGGGTGTATGTGTGTATGTGCGTATGTAATATGTATGTGTGTATGTATGTATGTATGTATGTATGTATGTATGTATGTATGTAATAGGGCGGTGCTTCTACCGATTCCTATGTTGTAAGGTGCCTTCTAAAAGGTCCTTCAATGACGTTGAATGTTCTGGGAACTAGCTGCAACTCATTGTGTTCATTTTGACGAGCTTTATTGGCTTAACTTCTTTCTTTCTTCGAATACAGACTGGCTACTCGACTATCTCGTAGAATTAACTCTTAAATGTTCATCGATTGTATTATCACAAAGTAGCTGTGCTACAATGCTACATAACATATTGTTTTAAAAGGCAACGGTAAAATTGCTGCCGACGACCTGATATCTAAACTAACATACAGATCGGATCCTGCCTCAAGAGAGAATCTCGATTAAACCATGTTAAGTTCTTTTATAGCAAAACCACTTATTACTTAGATAAAGCTACACCTATAACTCTCTTTGTCTGTCACCTTAGATCCTATTCTAAATATCGTTTAATTACTTCCCCTATCTCTCTTGTCTGTGTCTCTGCCCTTCTTGTCCGTCTCTAAATCCTTGCGTTATTTTGTGTCGCTCCCTCATGCCTCTGACGTCACGACTGAATATTTAGTGGATATATTCGGCTCGATTTGTCACTCATTGCCCATTAGTCAAACACATATATTCTTAGACATCTACCTAGACTCACCTATCTCTAACCTTCCTACTAGGCTGTCTGATCTCCTGTCTTTCTCCTATTGCCCTGCACTGCTCTGTCTTACTATGTCTACCCCTATCGAATTTGTTTACTGCTCTCTCCGCCAATCCCTAATCTGCCCGCTTGCTCTATGCCTAGCTCCTATCCACCGTCTGTCCCCTTGTCTTTCTTCCCTTGAATTTCCCTTGTAAGGGTTTTCCGAGGTTCTGTCCTCCAAGACCTTCCTCTTCCTGCCTACCTGCCTTCTTGCCTTCTAGCCTACCTCTCCAGGCTTTCTCTTACGTCTGCCTCTGCCTCTTAGGCCTAGCCTAGACTGATATCTCTTATTCCTTATTTGCTCAACGCCCCAATATCACTCGACTTTGAAAAACGACACCACCTGGTGTCTAAACTTATTACCTGTACTTCCTAGAATTTAAATCGGAAACGTACACTTCAAAAATCGAAGCATTGTAAAATAACCATGCAGTTAAGATGTGTCTCTTCTCTATACACTTTGAATAAGGCTGGCATCGAAGATTATATATAAACACGATAAAGTTTATAACACAATTGCCAATTGAATGAACCATGCAGTTAAGATGCCATGTAGTTATGTGTTATACACGTGTCTTAGCATAAACTATTCGTTTAATTTTATTACACTGTTGTGTTACCATTATAGGCGTGCTTGTTTTATGTTGTGTCGTTCTCTATTTGTGTGTATTTCTGTATGTATGCGTCTGTCCCTGTTTATCTGTTCAGTCGTTTGTCTGCGTCTGGGAGTGAAGGAGCATGTCGCTGTAGAGACATGTGACATCAGGTTAATGTGTTGTTCCTTTATCCATTAGTCTCGCTCCTCCCGTCCTGTATCGGTTGTCGGACGACATGGGGGTGGGGTGTGACATGTAATGTGGGTCTACCCTCGAGAAGTCGGATGCTGGGTCTACGGATGAGTTGAGCGGGTCGTGTTTCGAAGCTGTACCCGCTGCGTAGGTTAGCGGTTGCGGATGAATGTAAACCATATGGCTTTGTTGGTGTCGACCGGAATTTCGGGTTGGGTGGTGTGGGGTGGCATTTTACATGGTGTGTTGTAATGGGGTGGGAACATGGCTTTGTGCATTGATCCATCATCTAGTATGGGTGGGATGTGAGTGGGGTGTTTGGTGGGGTGTGCGCAGCTGTTGCGACCCCATTTGTCAATGTCTTTCTGGGTGTCTGTGATCTCCCCTCGTCCTGCATTAGTCAAGGAGTGTTTTCACAGGTGTCCTAATGTAGATTGATTATGGCTATTAGATCTTAAGATTCTCAGTGTCATGTCTTGCTCTTGGCTTGCTGGTATTAATGGGCTTTCATGTACTTTCATATCCACACTTGAAAACAATAATACGCTACACGTTTTAACACTACATAAGCTAAAATATACGAGTTTGCAACTACGCGAAGACTTTGAACACTCTCGTAATGAACATACTACGCTTTATAACAACGCAAAAGGACACGAAATAAACGATCAAATTGTAACATGACATCAATCTATAATTCAAACATTTAATCATGTATCTACGCGTATATAGAAGATATGTGAAATAACAACTAAACTGCTACATTGTTCTTACGCACTATGGAATTTTAGCTGTCTTAACCTGGTATTCGTGTTGGGAACTGCTTGATGTTTTTACCCTACCACAACTCAGTTATTATATGATTAACTGACTTGTTCTTGGGGTAGAAATAATATACAGGTAATCACAATGATATCAACGACAAATTGTTGCTACATGCTGTTAGCGTGCACTGTGCATCTGCATTGGACTAACGAATGATCTTGAAGAGTTAAGTCATTAATCATGGTAGCTATTTATACTATACGCTTATTCGTCGTTTACGATCTACGTCGCTGAATGCACTTAGTTAACACTCAAATACATACAACCGAAAATGTAAGTGTACGACATATATAACATGTTAAAATAAAATCAAATTTCTACTGTATAACACGTGCACACACGAAAGTAAAGTACTACCAAACGGAAATTGAAATATGCGTAAAACGGAACACAATTAATGAGCGATTATCAAACGTAAAGTTTACCAAAAAAAACAAACACACTTCTAATGTAATTTCTACTGATGAGTGTTGGGGTACAACTCTTTCAATGGATTCTGTGCCACAAGACGCTTCTATACCATGCTGGTGAGCTATGTTAATTATGTGTTCGTAGCTGAACATTGTTAACAGTGTTATCTGCTGCCTATAAGCAGTTCACTTCGTATCGTATTCCTATGGTAAGCTTACTTTTATGTTGGGCGTTTTGGTATTTATGATATGTATATGCCAAAGTTATTTTGCACATATCCAACTTTTAAGCTGTCATGCACTACTTTTAATCACCTGTTAGGTATATACTGTTGCTGTTCTATCGTAATACATGACATACTGATGTGGTACTTTGGAGTTTGTGTAACATTTGACATACTTGCTCCCTCTAGTGAATACTACAACAGATTCTCTGGTCTGTATCTTGGCTAACGATGTGCTCAGTCTACTGTCCATGTCATTGTGTGTATCTCTGCATATGTGCTGTATGGACCTGTGTCAGTGCCTTTCATTCTAATGTGAATTCTATGAAGTTTATCGACGTTTATCAGCTATCTTATTCGTTGGACATTCATTGGGAATTTAACGATTGGGATATTCTTTTGGATGCTTTTGGAGTTGGATATCTATGTTGGATCATATAACTATGATGACGTCGCGTCGCTGTATTCGTGACTGGTGTCGTGGCATGTCTCATGAGTGTATCATGTCTCGCACCCGTCACAGATATAGCATCATTATTGCACGGATGTGGAGAAGTTTCAGATTTATAGAATGTTGTGAGGTGCTGCTGTATAGGTGTTATGTCATGTGGACCGTATGTTGGTTGTTAAGTTATATGCGGGTATGTATGCTCTAGCTGCTGTCCTCCAGTTTGGTTTAACTATTGGCTATTGATTACGTCGATGCATGGTGACTTTCGATGTAGACTATCCCTCTGAAATATGGCACTGCCCTGTGTGTCACTAAAGCAGTATCATGTATCTAATCGCTATCATGTCTGCCCTGTGCCACGCATTGTAAGTGTGTTTGAAACCTCATGACCCTTATCTATCCTCCTGCGTGACGTGGCTTGTTAGGCATTACAGGTATGCATTCTATTCGTTATTTTATTATGTTTGTGAATCGAGCTGATTAATCACCAGTTCTTTTTATAACGGAGCTTACTGATGTTTATATCCACTACACCTCATTGCTATGTATATCATTGTCTTGTCCTCCTTATGTATTCGGATTTTACACTTCAACCCCATAGGTTTAGTGCTTCTTATCGCTGTTAAGTACTGTTTGCTTGATTTGTAAGTGCTGTAGTCGATGTGATTGTACTAATGTGCTCTATTATATGCGACTTTTAATAGGCTGTTCTACTGTCCTGAATTTGCATCAGGTTATGTTCATTTGTATATTGTTTAAGTCTCAATCCTTCATCTCTACACTTACCAAGTTTCTTTACTCATCTCTTCCTGGTTCCTATACTGCTGATTTATTTATTTATCAATAATATTATTTTATAACGTTTTGTTTGAACGAATTACAAGAGAAAAATCTGTTTTATCATGGTGTGGTCTCGATGTCATTTCTTTCAGGGGCACAAAATGAAGTACCATGTCCATTGAAGATGACTGCGTCTCGTGAAGTGATAACTATTAAAGCTGACTAATGTACACGTGCTCTCCATCTCAGTAGTTTCATCAGATATGACTCATCCTTCATCTCTGAACCTCAACCTTAAACCATATAACATGTTATCTCTACTTAATCACTACAAAGCTTGACTATATGCATGCGAACATAATACTGTATTGCTCCAGCTGTTATCATCATAACTCAACCTCTTATAGGTGCATCATTCCTTGCACTAGCTTCTACTTAAATTCTCTGTACCTTACGAGAACTGTACTGTACTATACTCGTGATTCATTTCTGTGTCTCTGTCTAGTTAATTTCATTTCCTGTCTATCCTTTTGAACTGCTGTTAACCCGTTGTGATCATTATGTTCAGTAGTGCCTCATGATTATATATGGCTATGTCGTCTGTCATTCGATTTGTCCTGTCCTGAGGCTTTTGCTGTTTCAGTTTCGTTTCTCGATTCCTGTAATCTGGCGACATCTTGTGAATGCTTTATTATAACGTGTGCTCTGTGTCTGCGTGTCTTCCATTGCATCTGCAGTTTGATCCTCCGTGTCTATCCTTTTGTAACCGTGTTCTCGTATCGTCGGCGCTGCTTATTCTCTGGCTAAGTTTTGTAATGCATTTAACACTAATGCTTTGTCTTAGCACTTCGTGGCATTATTTGACTAGGAATTATTTGTGAGAATTTTAATCTCTTCCTTTCGAATGCTTCGGCTTCTTCATTCGTGTCCTTATACTCTATGTCACCTTCTTAACTCCATATCTGCTTTCTATAGCTGTCTGGTCATTAAGGCGTCTTCATGATTTCTTTTTCTTGTTATCGTGTATCTCACTAAGTTTTGCATTAATCGGTTAGTAGCAATTCGATCTTAGGATACGTTCTACTCCTCATTTATCCCTTGTGCTGCTGTCTGCATGTAATCGTTTGCGTCCACGTTTGCATATTCTGTTCTCTGTCGTCCAGTTTAGTACTGTGTCATCATGACTAATCTCTGAGGAATCGTGTTGGTGTCTTTCGCTTTCGTTTTCGTCCTTCTAATGTGTGATTGATGTGGTATCTCTGCCTCAAGCTTGGTGCGATATGATCTTCAAATACCCAACATGGTTTGATATTTCTATTCTCCCAGACTACATAGTAGTGTCTGCGCTTGTTGAAGAATTTCATGCGAGTTATGTTCTCCACTTGTGCATAATCTGCTGGCTTTGTAGTCTTGTCCGTCATTGGTCTTGTGTTTGTGTTATTCTTATTCTGTTCAGTCGGTAGAGGTCTTGTATCTTGTTGAGTAAGACAATCGCGTCTGTCGTGGTATCTTCGTAACCTATCTGCATTGACAGGATGAGGTAACATCTTGTTGGTCTTAACACATCTGAGTGTATAAGTCGACTGTTTAATTCTTTGTGTGACGTAGTATGGTCCATTATAGGAACGGTACAGTTTAGCCTTCAATCCAGTCGGTACGACTGGATTTAGAACCATGACTAAATCTCCTACCTGATAACTAGGTAGTCGAGTGTTTTTATCGTAGTGTTCTTTGCTCTTAGCCTGTAGATCAATACTGCGTTCCTTGATGTCATTCCGAGTATGTTCAAATATCCTTGCCATCCGCTGTGCATATGACTCATCATCAAGATTTAAGGTAGTCTCGTCCTCGTCGTTAGGTACCTGTAACTGTAACTCTATTGCATTTCTAGGAGACTGGCCGAACAAGATATAGAAGGGTGAGTAAGTAAGATGTTGACTGACAGTTGTTCTGTAGGCTAATAAAATGGCTGGTAATTCTTCTGGCCAATTCGACTGTTTGCGGCTGCTAGTAAATCTTAATGAACTCCACAAAGTGCTATGGAAACGCTCGACGCTCGCGTTAGATTTGGCATTATAGGATGACGTCAGAACTCTGTGTATCCCAAATGTCTGTGACAGCTCACGTACGATGGCGCTACGGAAGTTAGGGGCACGGTCCGAAGTAATTTGAAGCGGGCAACTATACCTACTTATAACGTGTGTGAACAATGCGTGAGCTATTGATTTTGCCGTTTGATCTCGAAGAGGAACGCACTCAATCCAGCGGGAAAATGAATCCACACACGTCAGTAGATAAATGAAACCTTCTGAACTCTTAGGCATGTTAAGAATATCTATATGCCACCTACCGAAAAGACCGGCGGACTCAGGTAATTGCAAAGGAGCTTTTTTAATGTTAGCTCTTAGGTGGAATCTTTGACATGGGAGACAAGTTCTAATATGACTTTCTATTTGTGAATGCATTCCAGCCCAATAATATTTCTGTCTTATACTCAGATAACACCTATGGAAACCTGGATGAGAAGATTTATCATGGTAAGCTTCCACTATATGTGATCTTAAGCCTACCGGTACCACTATTTGGTTGATGTAGCAACGACTCGTATTTCTCGTTCTTGGTTGCAAGTAATGGTATAATACACCCTCGTGTATCGCGAATTCTGTTGACTGTAGGATGATTCGTCGTGCATCTTTCTCATTCTCTGGTAGTTGACCATTTTCAATGTAATTTATCATCTGCGAAGTCTCTGGACATAGTCTCTGTTGTTGCGCTATATCATATGTATTCATGTCTTCGTCCGTTGGTTCATTTAAGTCATCAGCTAAAATAATGTTTATCTGTTCGTCAGATGGCGTTACTTGTACGTGTGCAAAAATTTTATCTTCGTCTGTTGCTGTCTCTGTGGTGTCATCTTGAGGATAATTTAAACGTGAAAGACAGTCGGCGTTAGTGTGTATGCGCCCTGGTTTGTATATGACCTCGTACTCAAGGTCTTGCAAAGTTAAGGACCATCTAAAAAGTCTTGGATTATTTGAAGCCTTCAGTGTTTGTAAATACTTCAAACTGAGGTGGTCTGTATAAATTTGAAATTTGTTTAAGCGGAGGATATTATAATTGCTTTTCACGGCGCTGACGAGACTTAAAGCTTCTTTCTCTGTCGTGGTGTAATTTCTCTCGGCTTGGCTCAAACTACGGCCTCCGTATAAAATCGGATGTTCAAAATTATTTTCCCCCTTCTGTGAAATCACCCAGCCGATGGCATAGCCACTGGCATCCGTGTGTACCATGAACGATTTTGTCATATCAGCATGAGCTAAGACTGGCGCTACTGTTAGAGCCTGTTTTAATTTAGTGAAAGCTTTTTCAGCTTCGTGATTCCAATAGAACTCAACATCTTTTTTAAGCAATCGACTTAGAGGATTTGCTATGATCGCATAGGACTTTATGTAGCGCCTATAATACCCAGTGATGCCTAAGAAACTCCTTACTTCCTTTTGTGTTTGTGGCCGGGGGTACCCGATGATGACCCGGATCTTGTCTGGATTGACCCCAATGCCCTCTGCAGAAAGAATATGTCCAAGATAAGCTAATTTATGTAGCGCAAAGAAACATTTTGGTGGATTTAATTTCAGTTTTGCTGTTTTTAGTCGATCCATGACCTGCTGTAAATGACTCATGTGCTCTTCGAACGTGCGGCTGTAAATTAACAAATCATCGATATAGCAGATCACGTATTTGAAGTGAACCCTTTGAAAAATTGACGCCATCAGACGCTGCATTGTGGCTGGGGACCCTGAAAGTCCAAATGGCATTTTTAAGAATTCGTATAGGCCTGTGTGAGTAACAAAAGCAGTTTTCTCGCGTGACTGAGGATCCATACTGATCTGGTGAAAACCGGACCTAAAGTCGATCAAACTATAGAATCGCGGCTTAACCGTTGCTAAGGCCTCGCTAATGTCAGACATTAACGGAACTGGGTACCGGGTCAAGGTCGTGACCTTGTTAATTTGACGATAATCGACACAAAACCTCAGTTGCCCCCCCCCGATTTTTTCACCAAAACAACGGGCGCCGCCCAGGGACTGACAGAATGTTGAATTATTCCCGCTTTTAGCATTTCGTCTACCTGTTTCGAAATTTCGGCTTTCGCCTGCGGAGACTGTTTGTAGGCTCGTAGTCGGATTGGCGGAACGTTTTCCGTGTAAATTGTGTGCTGGACCCCTGGTGCAGTTTGTAAATCATAGATGGATTGAGAGAAAACATTGATGTTGTTTTTTAATAATTCTTTCAATTTCTCATTTTGCTCTGCATCTAGATCTTTGCTGATATACCTGACACCTAGCGAATCTAATGTAACTAACTCGCTTGTCTGCTCGTCCGTGTGTTCTGTCGTCGGGTTACATTGTTGTGTTCTTGTTTGTTGTTCTTCACTGTCATCCGTAAACATAGTGGTAATCTGCGGGTCTGCTTTCTCTAAGGAAGCAACTATTTTGTTTTTCGGTAGCCATATGCTTTTATCTGTTGGATTCAATAGTTTGCATACAGCAGTGCTGTGAGTATTGTTTATCAGTGCTCGTGAGCAGAGGAATTTATCAGTTGACCTTTTGATATAAGGCTCGCACAGAATTTGATTCTGTAGACGCTTTTGTGGTAACCTTACTGTGACAATGTTTTCAGAGTTTGGTGGTAAGACTACTGCTCGTAATAAACATATATTTTGCTCTTTCAATGCATTACTGTTAATCGTGTTCCTTGTTGCCCAATGAGCTACTGTCAGGTCATTGTGGAATGACACTACTCCTTTTGCGAAGTCAATTGTGACCTTATTTTGTTGCATGAAGTCCATGCCTAGGATGACCTGGAAACTTATCTGTTTTGTGACTAAGAATTCGCATGGCATCGCTAAGCCGTTAACCTTCACTGTTAAGTTAATTTTGCCTAAAATTTCTATCGGTCGTCCATCTGCGACGGTGACCTTGACATTGTCTGTTTTCTCTAACCTATGGACTGGTAATTGCAGTTTTTGAAAGGTTTGCCACGCTAGAATCGACTGACTTGCTCCCGAATCCAAAAGCGATTGAAAATAATTGTTCATAATTTTGATTCTAATGGTATTGTAACTCAGCCTTTCTTGCGTTCTGTTATCGCTTTTTATCCCGCCCACTGCATGACAATTGCGAGCGGGAGCGTGTCCCTATTGTGAGCTTTTAAACACACGTGCTGATCGGCACCAACGTTGTAGGTGACCTTTTCGGGAACAGTTATGGCAAATGACATTGGCTGCCCTACAAGAGGCCATGGTAGCATGCTTCCCCCCACAATTATAACAAAAGTATCTTGGTATGTCATTGTTAACTGGCCTGTAACCGTTGAAGCTGTTCGTTCTTTGCTGCTGGTTATCACTGTTGAACATCGGCTGGTAGTTGGTCCTGTAGTAACTGCTTTCGGTCTGTCGCTGCTGATGTGGAGCGTCCGTGTCATAGAATTGACGGCGTGGAGGAGTGGATGCCCGTGGTCGCGACAGCTGCGGTTGATTGGCTCGGGTCGATGTGTTGTACGACGGCTGCGACGACGGTGATGGTGGTCTCCGCTGTTCGTATTCGTAGGACTGCGTTGGTCGATTCCAATGAGCGGATTCCTCGAAGTGAACGTGGTGGGTTTCCGGGTTGACGTTTCTAGGAATCGATACGGCTGCCAGTGACGTCGCTTGCAGTTGTTTGAGAAGAGCTTTGACCTCAGATAGCTCTTCTACCGTGTTCTTGATGTGAGTTTCTGTGGAAGCGTGTGGACTGCCTTGTGCTTGCGCCGTCTCCGTGACACGTGCCCATTTTTGCAAATCAGTTATTGTTTGAGGATCGTGTTGGATTACGTGCGACCTCAGAGATGGTTTCAGTCCGTTCATGGCCACGTGGAAGATCTGGTCGTCTGGGATGCGTAGTCGTTGAGCCTGGTGCATCACCGAAGTTATGTAATCGTCTGCAGACTGTGCGTCGCCCTGGCGCATGAGCCAGAGATCGGCAGATCGACGCCACGATTCTGAGATGTTTGGACTGTAACGTTGAAGTAGAGCCTCTTTAAGATCATCATAGTTATTTTGAATATCTCGTGTCTGAGTGTTGTACCAGACTGCCGCGCCTTGTTTGAGCATGAGAGGTAACGCTGCTAAGCTGGATTGATTGTTCATTCGGCGGAAAACCGTCCACAGTTCAAAGTTTTTAAGGAATTCGCGCACATCATCTGTCGATTGACCAGTGAAGGAAGCTGGCAAGAGAGAATTTGAAGAGGATTCCATATCTGCTAAATTGTCTGTTTCAGAATCGGAGTTGGGTGGGAGAATGGGAGATCGGGAAAGAGAACGGCGGGAGTGACGAGTCGGAGTGCAGTTGCGAGAAGTGACTGGTGATAGAGAAATTCGGCGAGATCGAGTAGGTGATGTCGGGCTGGCGGTATTGGTGCACGTCGTAGAGTCGTCGTCAGAAGAAGAACTGGGTGAGCGCGTCGATTGTATGACTGACCTGCTTCTGCTTCGGAGTTGATATCGTTCAGTCATCTATGGTAGCATCAGTCGTCTGCTGTTGTTCCGCGTTGTTCTCCCGCGTCGTTGTAGAATTTTAGTTGTTACTGGCTGTAGAGGATGTGTAGACCCCGGTTCTCGAAACCATCTAATAGGGCGGTGCTTCTACCGATTCCTATGTTGTAAGGTGCCTTCTAAAAGGTCCTTCAATGACGTTGAATGTTCTGGGAACTAGCTGCAACTCATTGTGTTCATTTTGACGAGCTTTATTGGCTTAACTTCTTTCTTTCTTCGAATACAGACTGGCTACTCGACTATCTCGTAGAATTAACTCTTAAATGTTCATCGATTGTATTATCACAAAGTAGCTGTGCTACAATGCTACATAACATATTGTTTTAAAAGGCAACGGTAAAATTGCTGCCGACGACCTGATATCTAAACTAACATACAGATCGGATCCTGCCTCAAGAGAGAATCTCGATTAAACCATGTTAAGTTCTTTTATAGCAAAACCACTTATTACTTAGATAAAGCTACACCTATAACTCTCTTTGTCTGTCACCTTAGATCCTATTCTAAATATCGTTTAATTACTTCCCCTATCTCTCTTGTCTGTGTCTCTGCCCTTCTTGTCCGTCTCTAAATCCTTGCGTTATTTTGTGTCGCTCCCTCATGCCTCTGACGTCACGACTGAATATTTAGTGGATATATTCGGCTCGATTTGTCACTCATTGCCCATTAGTCAAACACATATATTCTTAGACATCTACCTAGACTCACCTATCTCTAACCTTCCTACTAGGCTGTCTGATCTCCTGTCTTTCTCCTATTGCCCTGCACTGCTCTGTCTTACTATGTCTACCCCTATCGAATTTGTTTACTGCTCTCTCCGCCAATCCCTAATCTGCCCGCTTGCTCTATGCCTAGCTCCTATCCACCGTCTGTCCCCTTGTCTTTCTTCCCTTGAATTTCCCTTGTAAGGGTTTTCCGAGGTTCTGTCCTCCAAGACCTTCCTCTTCCTGCCTACCTGCCTTCTTGCCTTCTAGCCTACCTCTCCAGGCTTTCTCTTACGTCTGCCTCTGCCTCTTAGGCCTAGCCTAGACTGATATCTCTTATTCCTTATTTGCTCAACGCCCCAATATATGTATGTATGTATGTATGTATGTATGTATGTATGTATGTATGTATGTATGTATGTATGTATGTATGTATGTATGTATGTATGTATGTATGTATGTATGTATGTATGTATGTATGTATGTATGTATGTATGTATGTATGTATGTATGTATGTATGTATGTATGTATGTATGTATGTATGTATGTATGTATGTATGTATGTATGTATGTATGTATGTATGTATGTATGTATGTATGTATGTATGTATGTATGTATGTATGTATGTATGTATGTATGTATGTATGTATGTATGTATGTATGTATGTATGTATGTATGTATGTATGTATGTATGTATGTATGTATGTATGTATGTATGTATGTATGTATGTATGTATGTATGTATGTATGTATGTATGTATGTATGTATGTATGTATGTATGTATGTATGTATGTATGTATGTATGTATGTATGTATGTATGTATGTATGTATGTATGTATGTATGTATGTATGTATGTATGTATGTATGTATGTATGTATGTATGTATGTATGTATGTATGTATGTATGTATGTATGTATGTATGTATGTATGTATGTATGTATGTATGTATGTATGTATGTATGTATGTATGTATGTATGTATGTATGTATGTATGTATGTATGTATGTATGTATGTATGTATGTATGTATGTATGTATGTATGTATGTATGTATGTATGTATGTATGTATGTATGTATGTATGTATGTATGTGTGTATGTATGTATGTATGTATGTATGTATGTATGTATGTAAGTATGTATGTATGTATGTAGGTCTGTATGTATGTATAAATGTGTATGCATAGGAATTAGGAATGCATGTATGTGTGTATACATACATGTTTGTATGCGTGTGTATATCAATGTATATATGGATGAATCAAACAAGAACAGAAAAAAGAAAAGAGATCTTATCAGATGCTGAAAGATCAAAATGTGACTTTACACAACATTAAGCTTATAAATACAATCAACGAAAACACAGAAATTAGACGAACAGCAACAATAATTAATAATTGTCAACCTGTCTAATTCTGATATGTTTCTTCTTCATTCAGTTTTCGTTCGACGAATGACGGAATACTCTTCTCCATCATCATCAGCATCAGCAGCAGCAGCAGCAGCAGGATCTGGCATCGGTTCCACGCAATCGCCCATCTCCTCCTCCTCATCCGTGCTCTTCCATCTCAAATGTGCGCTGCTCCTCCTCCTAGCTGCTCCCTATCGATACCTGTGATAATAAGATTGTCGTCCAAAGAAACGTACAACGATACAACGTCTACCAAAGCAACCAACAACAGAAGCTAATAGAGACGAACCAAACAAGCAACTCACTGCTTTGCCTATAATTAATGCGCCTCTGGGATTCGGTAGTCGATCGGTTATATACAGTATAGCTCGCTTTCTAACGAGAGGTTCGGTGGGTTACGTGGATGGTCTCTGTATTGGGACCTTGAGAAAGCTCTTCACGTCGGCGCCAATCGTTTGTTGCTTCGTCCGTTGATAGCTGTAACGCTCGTGAATAAGCTGGTGCCCTGCGCTTGGTTTCAGAGTGGCGCTTTAGAAATTTTGAGTTGCGATAACGATGTATTAATAAATGCGCTTTGATGATGATGATGATGTGATGTTGATCGTGGTGATGACGGTGATGATGACGGTGATGGCGAAGATGATGATGACGTGATGATGCTGATGATGATGATGATGATAATGATGATGATGATGATGATGATGGCGAAGAAGAAGATGACGATGACGACTACGACAATGATGATGATGTATGACCTAGCAATTAAAAAAAGTCGTTGATGCAAAAGAAAGAGACAAGTTGAAAAAAACGTTGTCAGCAAATAATAATAATTCAAAATAATAGTAATAATTTGTGGATCGTGTAAATATATATGATGAATGATGGATTGATGATGATGCGCTTATCTATTGAATTGTTATTGTTCAGCTATTTCAGCTAAACTGATAATAACAATGTTCGTTAATTCAAATAATTAGACAATTTTTTGGTCGCTGTTGACACGACATACGCAGCTTGTTTACTTGCCTCAGTTATGCTTTTCTTCGCTAATAGTTTTGTTTCAGGTTCCCTCCGTTTTGACCATAGGCGTACGGGAGATTTCAGCAGTGGGGGGGGGGGGGGGGACAAGATTTTACTTCTGCCCGAAAAATAAATGTCGTGGTGGGAAATACTCTTTTTTTCCATGCAAAAAAGTTGAGAACCTTTTTTTAGTCATCGGGTTGAAATCTCGTGAAAAACACTGTTTTTGATGCTTGCCCGAAAAACAGACTTGCCCGAAATGGGGGGGGGGGGGCATTTGCCCTCCTGGACCCTCCGACTCGTACGCCTATGGTTTTGACAGATAATTATTATGCACAATGTATTTGATTTCATGCATTTATGATACGTCAGTCTATAAAAAAGGACCGGTGAAGTGTGGTGGTAATGGTGAAAATGAGTCGAGTGTTAGTAGGCTAACCGGTATGCGTATCTGTATAGTAATTATTATGGAGGAGGCAGGACTGAAAGTTAGCCGGTCGGTCCGGGTCTGCGACCCGACATCGATTTTCGAGACCTGCAGTCACCTGCTGTTGCTGCGTCTCAGCCGGGTCGCACAAAAGGTCGCCAGGTGCCAAAACTAGGTAAAAATGGTAAGATTTTGGATAATTTGGGGCAAAAGACTAAGAAAAACGTCGTCAGAAAATGTACGGGTCAAAGACGTGCTCGTCCGCCAAAGTGAGACCGGCAAATTTTCCAAACCACTTTCAGCCCTGGGAGGAGGTGATGCAAAGTTCCTGTCGTCTCTTCTTGGTAAGGTGAAATCGTAAGATCGGGGACGAAGGTGTGTGCTTGCATCTCAGACTGACTGTTGGCATAATAATGATATTATTATTGGTCAGAAGTCAGAACATAGCATTAATAAGCTTGACATTCGTGCTTGGCATAACCGCTCGCCGCAGCGCTTCATTCTGCCTAGCAGTCCAGGGTGAGAATTGCCGGGGTGTTGAGGGGTTTCAACCCCTAGTCTTTCTTAGAGCCCCATTGTAAAGTCTGTTTTTCAAACTCCGATTCCATGCGGATAATGGTCCAACCCCCAGTTATTTTTTGACAATTCTTACACTGTAGCAGTTCATATTTCCTCTGTCCCTGGCATTTTATACAAGTATTTGTATGAACGACGACCTCCTTGGCCTTCATGCCCAAATTGTCCATGTCTGAATCTCCATGCTAAACATGCCCATGCCCCAAAATTTCCATACTTAAATGCCAATGCTCGAATGCCCATGTCATGAATGCCCAAAGTCCAAATTCCCGTACTTGAATGCCCGTGCCCTAACTCGGCCGCCCAAATCAAGAATGCCCAAAGTACAAATTCCCGTCTATAAATGCCCATGCCTGAGTGTACCATCGTCGGCATGCATGCAGCCGTTGCTATATTTTCCATCATTGTGTCAACTTATAAGCTACAAGTAGAAACCTAAATAAAATGAGCTTATATGCATGGCAAGGGCGGATACAGAATTTAACTTTGGATGGGGGGGGGGGGGGCAAAAATTCTTGGCCTTGGGTCTGGGGATGAATTTTCCTATCCGCCAAAAAGTTCATGACCTTTTTTTTAGTCATCTGGCCCAATTTTCCGGAAAATTATACCATTTCATCCGCCAAAAACGTTGATGACCTTTCTTTTTTTAGTCATTAGCCTAACTCCAAATTTTTGAAAATATACTAACTTATAAGCTTAATTGAAACCAAATGGGGGCACGATACATGGGCATTTCTAAATGGGGGGGTGGCATGGCCGGATTGGCTGGATCCGCCCCTGATACATGGAAGAGTTTTAATCAAAGCTATAGTACACATTAGAACATTGATTTGCACTCATTCACAATTCCATCATTCGGGTCAATCGAGTGTAATTTAAAAATAGCACATGTAGTTATTGGTGATTAGTAAACATTGATAGTCTGAAGTGAGGAAAAGGTAAATTAGGTCTGTTTAGCATAATCTTTTATCATAATCGTAATCTCCACACTTCTAAATCGCCACTGGAAAGCCACGCGCAGGGCATCAGCTTATTCACTAGCGCTGATATAGCCAGGGCTTAAAGTGGGGTAGGACGATCATGGATGGCGTCCTGGCACTTATTTTCAAATCTCTATGCCTTCCTACCACTTATTTTGCCAGCACACCTGAAAATGTAATAGGCGTCCTGGCATTTTTTTACACTTTTAGCACTTCGGTTAGTAAGTTTTATTTCGCCGCTGCAATGACGCCAGTCGATACAGTGTCTTTTTTCGTTTGCAGGACCGATAGCGTCAAACAGTTTTCGCAATTCTGGTTCGTTGGCGGCTGTTACCAGTGAAGGGTACTTACTACACGTTGAGCATATAGGTCTGTTATATATAAATTCAGTTGAGAGAGTTTTAAGGGTGTATGATGAAGACACTGTATACTAGTCACAGTTTAACGACAGCCTCTGATTAACTGCAAGGCCGTTGACATCGAGTCATAGACAGTGTTGCCAATGAGATTTAAGAAATAAACCCAGATTTGTTTGTCTATTTAAGAGCCGTTAATTATAGTGTAAGCGATTAGAAGCATTTTATCTAATCCTGCTTTGTGCTGGGTGCAGATGGCTCGTGTGTGGCATTTAAGCTTATTCGAGAGTTCAGCGAGACCTCAGCGACTACTGTAACAGACCTGAGTCGTGGGAACCAGATAATTATCACAGACGCTTAATCAAAACATAATAAATAGGCAGAGGTATTAAATCGACTTCTGGCAAAAATCCAATGCGTTAGGCAGGCAGTGAGACAGCTAAGGTGGATGGCGTTTAGTGCTGAAGGGGGGAGAGAGGTCAGAGATCAGGATAGAATTGTCGATAAACAGTGTCATCGGTTTGAAATTTTGAATGAAAACCTGTGGAGAGATACATGTAAGTGCACAGGAAGTGATGCATTGGTGACTTGTGACTTGGAAGGAAGGTTAACCATAACATGCCTTGATTCGAAACCATGGCTAAAATATGATTAATAAAAATAATGATGATGATAATAGCGGCAATTTATATGGCGCCGTATCACGGCTATATCGCTACAAGGGCGCCTCACAAACGGCTGATTATAGTTGCAATAAGACACCTTTAAAACGCTTTACAGTTATTATATTTATATCTAAAACAACTGCGCTAAAAACATTGAGCAGTCGGGAGTGAAAATGCGCAAGTTAAGACTGTTTAGCATAATTATCATAATCATAATCTCCACACTTCTAAATCGCCACTGGAAAGCCACGCGCAGGGCCTCAGCTTATTCACTAGCGCTGCTTTGAGTCAAATGGGGATGTCCGTAAGATTAGACCTGATTAGTCGCTATTCGATATTTGTGCCATTGATTGCCGGTGTCCTGTGACAGAGTCTCCCCTAAAGTCTTCCCCTGGAGACTTTATTTCGAAATAGATTCTCCCCGGGCGAATCTGTTCCAGAATAAATTCGCTCCCGGAGATATTGTTCTGAAATAAAGTCTCCGGCGGAGAGATTATTTTCTCCGCCTACGAAATAAAGTCTCCTCCGTTCAGCGGGAAATGGGCTACAATCGCATAAAACCTATAGATGAACATGTTTAACGGTTATTGTAAGTTGCTAAATTATTTGACAAGAACGTAGACATTCTTTTATTTCAGAAAATTTCTTTCAATACAGAGTTTTAGTCAGAGGGAGACTCTGTTTCGGGGGGAGGCTTTGTATCGGGGGGATACTTTATTTAATGACACCGGCAAATAGGACCATCGCCATCGGAGTAAAGGTAGGCTATTATCTATTAACATCCCACATCCCAACGTTGACGTCGCCGTTATTCGTTCGCCAAGCACGGTACTTGAAACCTGACACTGCAGACTTGTAGTGAAGATGTCAACGCTGATTAATATTATTTCTAGTTATACATAGTGATCTCGTCGTTTAGAGTCATCCCAACGCATTGCAAATGCATTAAACTTATATCATGCAGTTTGACAATCCAATTTAAAGGTGTCCAGCACGGTAGCGCGCATTTCTTTATAGCGAGTTTCAGTATTTAAGACATCGTTTAGTACAGTGGTCTCAAACTCAAGTCAGCCCGTGGGCCACATTTGGACATTTACAGGGACTCGCGGGCCGCAACATAATAATAATTATAGGCCTATTATAATACGGGACGTGAAATTAATCATTGTAGCATAGCATACAATGCTGTAATAATGATAGACATAGGCCTACAACCTTGTCAAATTTACATGATATTAGATTTTCAGCATAACCAACAACGCTTCCCAATTAGAAGAGCATCAATGTTTGGCTTTGTCACCAATCGGTATACACTTACAAATTTTCACCAATAACTCAAAGCGTGACCTTCTTTGAGACTTATTATTCTTTAATAATGACAAAAACTGCTCACATAATTATGTAGGCATCGTTACTACCAAACACGCCATCATGCGTGTTGCAGCCATGTACAGCTTTGGAAATTAAATGAAATTTGTCTTGTACGTGGTAGAGGGATGTAAAATGCCGGAATCACAACTTTCTGCTTCACCATTGCATCGCATTGGTCAACTAATAAAGCCTATATCTGCTGTTGCAGATTCAATGTCCACAGCAAAAAGCAGTAGAAAACAGTTTTAACCTTAGTTTGCCTCTCAAAAGAACTAGAAAATCGGTTTTAAGTTTTTAACTGATTTCTCTCCTTAAAAACCTCAAAACCAGATGTCTTTCGCGGGCCGCATTAATCGGGTCCGCGGGCCGCATGCGGCCCGCGGGCCGCGTGTTTGAGACCCCTGTCTTAAACCAAGGCAGTCGCACAAGCATTAGGCGCATTACTAATGTTGCAAAAGGTGTTTTATAATATAAATTCTCGTATACGAAACAATCAAACAGTGCAAGAAACGATTTATGCCACAAATAATTTACAATGTTATTATCGACAGACGAAAAGAATCTGGCAGGAAAACGATAAGAGCAAAAGCTCTCTCGTGTTATTTAAACACCTTTATATCAGAATACCTCAAAGTTATATTTAATTAGAAATACCACTAGTCCTATTGATTAATGATAAATCGTTTTCCAGACCGTGAATGATACCACGAATTTATTGCATAAACAAATTTCTGTCGAGGGCAACGGCCTCTGTTGTCATAGGCTCTCGTCAAATCTGGATCCATCCATCCAGTCCTATTAACACTTGAGTGCCCAAGGTATTTTTTGGTACACGAAGGCCCAACCGGGGTGGGGGGGGGGGGGGTTCCGAGCGGACCCCAGCGTTTTCATGCTAATTTCTTGAGAAGGGATTGGAATATCGTAACAGAATTTGGTTCTAAGTAATCCCAAATGAATTTGCAATCGATTGATGTATATTTTATTACAATTGCACCACCTGGTGTAAAATAATAGTGTAATAATCTCGTGACACATTTTATGCTTGCGTCATTTACCGAAGGAAGCCTATACGCTTGTATGAATTTCAGCCGCATATCTTGTGGTACCCTTACTCCCTTAGTATATGCTGTGGTTGTGGGTATAGGGTAGAACAATACTCACGCAAAATATACCATTCTATGCCCAAATGGTTGGTCTAGGAATACATAAAAGCATTTCTGCAGACCCATAGCCTTTAAAAGTTATCCGAGAAAAGCAGGCCTGGGGTACGGTCGGACCCCCCTTGGGCACTCGAGGGTTAATCCTTCGTTACAAAATCGAAAAAGCGTACACTGTACAGTGTACACACAGCTTACGGGTGTTTCAATGCTAAAACGAAAGCGACACCAGTTTGGAACGACCGTAGCCTATCACTAGTAGGCTATACGTGGATGCGCTTCGGCTTGAAAATATAATGAGCATCCAAACGTGCCAAAGATTCCAACATGGTGCACTCTAGCGAACGTTACAGCATATACACACCACACGACATACATATTTTTAGTTTGTATAGAATCTATAGATGCCTGGGCCTACAACAGTGGCACAACAACGAGCCATTTGGTTCAACATGCAAGATATTGAAAGTTTGAAACCCTCGTGAATTAGCCTATATCATGAGCTAGCAGCGCAGCACAAAAAACACAAAGCCACAATAATAAAGTAATATAAGCTGTGTGCAGGCGAGCCGAGAAGGGAAGAGAGGGGCAAGTGCCAATTGCACAGGGCCCGGCGACTTTTTGGTGCCCGGCGGATGGGTTGAAATATAAAGTTTATGATTTGTGCCTCTCTAGATATTTTAAATTGACAATTGAATACAATTCAGCAGTGCACAGGCATATATGAATACCGCATGGTTGTATACTAATGTATAGCCTGCGACTCGTAGGCGTAAGATGACCGCAATCTTGTTGTTTCAATCTCTCTTTTTAAAAATCTCTCATGAAACTTGAAGATAGCTCAGAAGTCCGCGACTGTTCTGCCTAGGGACTCTTAATTCCTGGCGCCTTTTCTAGTGATAGGTAATAATATTAGGTATGCCTGTATATAGAAGTATATAGAAGTCTTTTACATTTTGTACATGTGGTTTATAGGCTCTAACCTCAGTATGTTTCTGATTGCAATCGTAGGCTAATAACTATTGTTATAGCCCCAAATTTCTAGAGCGCCACTGGACACCAAAACGCTGGGCACCAGTTCATTCACGAGCGCTGTGCCTAGTCAGATGGGTTGTCCAAAGGAAGGAGCAGCCCGACCGAGAAACAAAGGAGGGTTTTACAGCCATAATTGGCCCATAAATGAAAAACTGCCTTATATGCTGTGTGTGTGTGTGTGTGTGCGCGCGCGCGTGAATGTGTGTGTGTGTGTGTGTGTGTGTGTGTGAAATTAGACACCTTTGAAAAAAGAGTAATAACAACAACAACAACAACAACAACAACAATAGCAACAATAACAATAACAATAACAACAAGAATAAGAACATTTCAGGTTTCGTTGATTGCAGTCTTAAGAATTAAGTCACGAAGTCCCACGATTTAAATCCAGAATCGATTTTAGTCTTTATTTACACACCTTTCAATCATGGTTCTAGAAGATATAAATATGGGAGATTCCGTATAATATCTATTGTCATCGTCAGTGTACATTCAAAAATTTAAGGATTGGCGAATTGTTGCGGAACATTATTTACTTTGCATCAAACCACTGTATCACTGCATCAGAATTTGACATAACATGCATTCGACATAACATTGCCAGAGGCATTAATTTAGGTTGCTAAACAATTGATGTCATTTGTTTACACCTTTTACAGGTTTAAATAGGACTCTAGAATAGGTTTGTCGTTTACTTTACACGATTTTTCGAATAGTCGTCAATTATCTATAGATGTCAAAAGATGACCTCTAATCCTGCAATGATACTAAAATAACAATAACGAAGTCTTTAAGGTCATTGCAGTGGCAGCCATAATTTTAAAGAGGTTGTTTAGCGCACAGGCCTAATGATATTGTCGATATTAGACTTAATTTACACACCTTTAAACCACAGTTTTTTAGTTGTATGAAAAGAAATCATCGCTCAATTGCTGTATGTGAACTGATGTGCTGTAGGCCTAAGCTTATACCAGCGTTGCCACTGCTTGATTTTTCTCACGATCTTGGGTTTTTCGATCCAAACTTGGGAAATTTTTTGGGGAAGAATTTGGGTTTCTTCTTGGGTTTGTTTTCGACCATAAAAATCGTGGGTTTTTTCGATTCCGAACGACGATTCGAACTAGGGAAATGGGGTTTTTCGAGAAGAACTTGATCTTTTTGTAGAAAATTCTGGAAATTGCGGGAAGACTTGGGCCGGACGACTAAAAAGTCATCAGAATTTTCGGACAAGAAATGGGGAAAAGTTTTTGGTACGGTTGACTAAAAAAAATCATCAGAAATTTTTGACGGAAAATTGTGGACATTTTCGGACGATTTGGGCAACTTGGGTTTTCTTGGGTTTTTTACGCTCCAACTTGTTTTTTTAGAGTAGCAACGCTGCTGAATACAACTTCTAGTCTGATAGAACAATCAGGGCAACCATAGAGATGTACGCTATATATATAAAATATATAGGCTAGAGAGAATATGGCCTATCTCCGCTGCATAAAAAAGTGAAGTCATCAACGACCTTAATATACATTTAACGGTAATCACGCCAGTGACGTCACAAGCCATGTTAGTTTTAAAATTTACTTTTCCAGCTGTTGGAAGGTGTAAGACTGTGATTGGTCCGCACGATTACTGTCGATTAGACGTGATTTGATTGGCCGGCACGATTACACAGAGCGACATCAATTTTGCGGCGTGATATTCCCTCTAGCCTTATATTTTAATACATCTCTATGAGGGCAACGTAGGAATAGTGTTACATGCTGTGTCAGGATCCAGGTTGAGCGACTGTAACAAGTTGATAATTTGTTTACCTTGGATCTGTAACCACAGAGTATGCAGAATGCAATAAGGAAATTCAGACTAGATTGAACGAGTGGTAAAGGAATTATGATAACGTTGAAAAAACACATAGGGAGAACAAAAAATAAGACTTTTGATGGCACTAATGTGGCCAGTAGCAATTATGGTTGCGAAGGATGAACCATCAAGAAATCTGATGAGATAAAAAATAAATGGATTTGAGAGAAATTGCTGATGCAAACACTAAGAATATCGTGAAAGGCAAACAGTGTTACCACTGAGGTTTCAGAAAAAAACTCAGATTTGCTTGAAAAAAACCCAGAAAAACCCAGACCGTCGTCCGGCCGAAAAAGTCAAGAAAATTTTCTTTTTTCGCAGGCAAAAAAAAGTTGATGACCTTTTTTTTAGTCGTCCGGCCGAAAAAGTCCCAAAAAATTTAAAATTTTCAACTCACCAAAAAAACATAGATTTACGCCCAAAAAAACCAGAAACCCAGACGAAGACGAAAAACCCAGATCTAGTGGAAAAAACCCAGCTGTGGCATCACTGAAGGCAAAGAAAACCAATGGAAGGGCACTGGGACAAATTGGCACAGATCGTCAGCTTTTAAGCAACATTAAAACAAGAAAGATGAAATACTTTGGTCACATTAACATGAGGACAATTGTAAACTGCTTAGGGGAAAGAGATAACACAGGGTACAACAGCTGGATCGAAAGCACATGGAAGACCATGAATAACCTGGATTAAAAATGTTATTTCTTGGACAGGCTTGAGGACGACAGAGGAAAGATACATTTGCAGACAGACGGTGGCAGGGTGTGGCCACTGGCCAACCTTCGAATCGAAGACGACTAAAGACAATATACATTTATACGGTACAGGACAATACGGGAAGTAGTGTCCTCAACGGACTTTTGCTTTTACTTACAGGTCTAAGACAAGAGCAAAAAAGGTGTGTAATTACTAAGCTTATGCTTGACGGTTAAACGAGGAATAGGCCTACTGCTTAATTTGCATCGGATTATTTTAGTACATTATAGACCTACTCGGTCTAATAGAGTAACTACTTCGGTTAGCGAAACAATAAGATTATTTTGTGATTTTTTAGACTGTTTGACATTCCGGTCCTACTCGTTTTTTACGTTGTTTCTCTGAATTGTCGTCAAATGCCCTTGATAATTATAGCCTACTATACAACACACCTTTAAATCAAACTTCATGAGACTATATGAACGAGGTTTATTGTTTTACCATTGTGTCTGTCGTCCGTATACATGTACAATAGTACATTTAAAAACCTCTGGTATGGTACAATGGTTCTGATCATTTTAGTACGTTACATGCTTTATGTGCACTTGTGCATTGCCAGAGGAAGACCCACTTGGAACAAATGCACAAAATTTATTACTTTGCGTCGCTAAATAATTATTAATAGTGATATTTATATTAGCGATTGCCTTTCACCTTTTAAATAGTGCTATTCGGACGCTTTAGGACTCTAGGTCAATACTCGTTTTTTTCCCTATGTTAACCTAAATTGGTGTCAAAGGTCTTTGATCGTGTAAGACAACGTTGAATCTTTGAGAACTATCGGGGAGGGGGAAGGGTTCCCGGAATTAGATTCCCCAGAAACATTTGAGAGGTGTTGTCTACATGCATATACATGTACGTAGGCTACCATGTCCCCTAAGAAAAACGATGAATATAACATCCCCCCTTCCTCCAAGAAAAATTCGACATCGCAAACAATAATAAGAGAGGGAGAAGCTAAACTGAGTGAAAGAGCGAAAGAGAGAGCGATAGAGCGAGGAAACCAGAGAGGAAGACAGACAGACAGAGGGAGAGTGAAAGAGAAAGAGACGAGGCCAGAGAGGAGAGGAGAGAAGAAGAGAAGAAGAGAAGAAGAGAGGAGACAGCCAGCCAGACAGACAGAGACAGAAAGACAGCTACAGGGAAACAGACTGACAGACAAAGAGAGACGGTAAAAAATATACTGACATCAGCAGCAGTAGACGGCTCTGATGGATTCCTTAAGATGGAGATGTCAGCAGCAGCAACAGCAGCAGCAGCAGCAGCAGCAGCAGCAATACATTGACATATTTTCTCTGCTCATTCCGTCGTTGCATTGCAAGGGTGACAACATTCGCTCCATTCATCTTCTCGTGACAGGTGTCACTGAACGACATGAACGACGGAGGTCGATGGTGACGTCGGGGGTGACGTCGGGGGTGACGTTGGGGTGACGTCGGGGGTGACGTCGGGGGTGACGTCGAAGGGGGGGGTAGTTGGTGGAGAGGAGATTGTGATCGATGGATGGATGGATAGCACTAGAAGACAAGGGTTCAAAACCATTTCCGAAGCGCCTCTCTCTAACATACATTTTTTGCTTGTATGTGCACTTGATATAGCGCCCTTCAAGCTCTCTTTACTCAGAGGCACTCCCGAATGCAGAGCGGACACTGCATCGGAGTTTCATGCCGAAGCGCTGAGCAATTGCGAGTGAAAGACTTGCCCAAGGTCCTTACGCGGCGAGGTGGAGTTGAACCCTGAACTTTCCGGCTCCAAGGCAACGACGCCACCACTACACCACCGCGCCCAACAATTACAATTATTGCAACCACGATTACGATTACACATCATGCAATTGCGATTGCAATAACAATTACTGACTCAAGATGATGGAACGCGCGTGCCGCAACACGTCACGTCTAAATGGCGAAGACACTTTATTATGTCACGCGTGAAATTGAACGGAACGCAGCCAGTCATGCGTGGCAGCCGAGGACGAGGCATTAACAACTGTGGGTGGAATCGACGACGACCGTAATCATTCATGCAAGACCAACGATGTCGGGAAGAACTGGAGAGACCTGTAAATCTTACGACATGGAAAAAAACTGTTTTCCAGCAGAAAGCGAGGATGCGTCTCGCTTGAGGGACGCAGCTAATTGAATCGGTCGGTCGTGAAACATTAACAAAATACGATGATTGGTGGTCGTTAGAGATAGAGAGAGATAGAGAGAGAGAGAGAGAGAGAGAGAGAGAGACAGACAGACAGACAGACAGACAGACAGACAGACAGACAGACAGACAGACAGACAGACAGACAGACAGACAACAGAGCAAAACAATGGCTACAGGGTTTTGGTTGTCAGTCTTGGGGTGGGGAGACTTTAGGGTTCACCCAGGGGCTTCTATCCCTCCCCACCTTAAACAATCGGACTCAATATTATACCTCTCCTCACATCCAATCACCTCGATCTCGGGCAAGTCATCCCCTCCTGACGTGAGATTTTGGCTCATACATTATGATCCCTCTGTACTTTTCATTGGTTGTGCCCTTGGTTCAGTCCCTGTAGCTGTTCTTTCGAAGCAATGGATCAAGAATTTAGTTATCGGGGTTTTGGTAACGTTGGGATTCGGCTCCTTAGCTGCACTTCCGAGGTATAGTGGCTTCAGGGTTTAGTTGTCAGAGGTTTGGAATGTTGCAGAGCGAAGGAGTTAAAGCATTTATGGTTTTTCCGAAGCGATCGAAAGAGTGGATCAATGGTTTAGTTGGCCGGGTGGTTGTGGTGGTTGGTGGTGGTTGGGGCTATATGGAAGTTCAAATCCCTAGCGCAGCAGCGCTTCACCAAATCCCTCGACTGAGTCATTACTAAAATGTCCCAGATCATGAAAATAAAATATTACATCACGAGTCGTCAGCTCTTTCGGGCGCAGCATTTTATTGTGATCTGCGTCCATATAAAATTTGCAAAACCTGTAAAATTTTCGGTCACATGCATGCAGTCCGTTTTTTACAACTGACACAGTGCCGGCTCTCTCTCTGTCTCTGTTTCTGTCTCTGTCGCTGCCTCTATCTCTCTGTTTTTCTGATGTCTGTCTCTCTTGCTGTCTGTTTATCTGTCTGGCTGTATATCTCTCTCTTTCTCTCTCCACATATATATATGTATATATATATACATATAATATACTATCACAATTATTATCACTGTCGTTATTACACTCTTTATTGCAACGACCAATTCCTGTATTATTGTGCAAATTTGTGCTGCAAAGCAATATGATAACGACACAAACTACAAAATCAACATCATCAACAACAACTACGACGACGATGACGAAGATCACATAATTATGATGACGACGACGGCGGCGGCGGTGGTGGTGATGATGATGATGATGATGATGATGATGATGATGATGACGACGATGATGATGATGATGCTGCTGCTGCTGCTGCTGCTGATGATGGTGGTGGTGGTGGTGGTGGTGGTGGTGGTGGTGGTGGTGGTGGTGGTGGTGGTGGTGGTGGCGATGATGATGACGGCGGTGATGATGATGATGATTATGATGATGATGATGATGATGACGACGACGATGATGATGCTGCTGCTGCTGATGATGATGATGATGGTGGTGATGATGATGATGGTGGTGATGATGATGATGATCATGATGATGATGATGATGATGATGATGATGACGACTGCGTACATACAGTCAGTGGAGGATGGCCTCGATCGGCGACGCATTCTCTTATCTACAGTCACAAATCACCTTGTGCGTCCGACCGTTTTTTGTGTGTTCTCTTCTCTGTCCGTCCTTCTGTTCGTCCACGTGTCCGTCTGTCTCTCTGTCTCTCTGTCTTTCTATTCCTCGCTCAGTCTCCGCATCAGTTGCTCGCAACGGCCACAGTTTGCTCCATTACAGCATCCAATGGTTCGAGGGATGGATGCATCGGTTGCCTCCTCTTCCTCTTCCTTCTTCTCCTCTTCCCTCTCCTCCTCCTTCTCCTCCTCCTCCTGCTTTTTTGTTGGTGGTGGTGTTCTTCTTCCTCATCTACGTCCCACTACTCTTTCTCCTCCTCCTCCTCCTCTTTCTACTCGTCGTCCTCCTCCTTCTCCTCCGCTGGTACTGATGATGGCGTTGGCGTCAGCTGCAGCAGCATCATCGGTCGATAGCAACACAAAAGCTCCTCCACTTCTAGAATGAAACAAGAAACACAACGAAAAGGACATCGACACATACAGACAGGCAGACAGATTGACAGTTGTGTGAAGTGAAATTACACACCTTTGAAATATTTTCCAATTTGGCTATGTATACGATAGCTATAAATCTGTGCGAATTATCATATGTATCTACAGTCATGCTCCTGCATTAGGCCTACCATAAAAGCGGTATAACCAATAAAATTGACTAAAAGCATCAACGTAAAATAAGACCCTTATATACATGTAATAGGTTACAACTAAAATTACAATCATAACGAGAATACACTTGGTTCGTGAGTAGCCTACTGTGAATTTGCGGCAGAAGCTGCACACGTGTTTCTAACTTTAGGATTTCTTGTATGTGACGGGATAACCGTTGTGAAATCTTAGTTGATCTGTTTCAAATCATTTTAGCACAACTTGTGCAATATTGTGTGTGTTGAATTTCTGCATTATGCATAACTAGTGTGAGATCAGAATTGGCTAATTGGCTTAGGATCGTCTAAATGGTGGCTACTCCATTCTCGTCCATATTTATTCAATCATTCACTCATTCAATCATTCATTCATTCATTCAGATATTCATTCATTTTGAGAATTTATACAGCGCCTCTTCAAGAAACATGCACCTTATGATCTATAGATATATCGAGAGCCGATTGTAGCTGTTTGGCAGAAAATGCCGATCTCTGCTAGCTAATTTTTCGTTGTTTTCTCGAATTATAACGGCATGTCTGTGTTACGGCGACGTGGGAATCGTCATTTTATAATAATAATATTATTATTGTTATTACTAGTAGGGTCCATAGACTGTGGGTATTCCGCGTTCCCTATCATCGTTCTGCTTATAATACGAGGTCTCGCGGATGGCCTTTGTGATCGCCGTCCCCACTGTACTCCACAGCAGCAGTATCTGCAGCATCCGTGGCAGAGCAGCAGCAGCAGGAGGACGACGAAGAGGAGGAGGAAGGCAGGCAGCGCAGGCACCACGCCCAGACCCGCTATCTCTTTACGCCCAGCACTGATCTCTGCGTGTCCGGGGTATAGGAGGATGGATTGACAATCAGACAGACAGACAGACAGACAGACAGACAGACAGACAGACAGACAGACAGACAAACCTACAATGACGTACAGATGCGCAGATATAGGCATAAATATATCTACCAGACAGACAGATAGACAAACAGACAGACAGACAGATAGACAGATGGGCAGACAGAAGTTAGACAGACAGACAGACAGATAGACGGATAGACAGATAGACAGACAGACAGATGTACAGACAGGTAGATAAACGAGACGAGTAGGCACAGAGACGGATAGACATACGCACGTGTACATGCACGCATACTGATAGACGGTGAAGCAACAAGAGAGAGAGAGATGAATAGGAAGGTTGCTATCGTTATAAGCCGATTAGACGACAAAGTGTAAGACAATCGAAACTAGGTTGATTCAACAGACAGACAGAGACAAAGACAGAGACAAAGGCAGAGACAAAGGCAGATACATAGGCAGAGACAAAGACAGAGACAAAGGCAGAGACAGAGACAGAGACAGAGACAAAGACAGACAAAGGCAGAGACAAAGACAGAGACAAAGACAGAGACAGAGACAAAGACAGAGACAGTGACAAAGACAGAGACAGAAACAAAGACAGAAACAAAGACAGAGAAGAAGACTATCAGACTGCCAGTGAGTAGTAGAATAGAAGCAGACAGACAGATAAAGTCAGAGGGACAGATAGAAGAAGACATATTTTATTATACAGGCAGATAGAGACAGACATACAAACACACAAATACAAACGAGCAGATACAGGGCGGTATAATTCAATGTTAGACAAACAAACAGACAGACTTACACATACACATTCAAGCAGATAAATGCAAATGGAGAGCTACATACATACATACAGACAGACAGAGAGACAGACAGACAGACAGACAGACACGGACGGTCAGAGACAGACACATAGCATCACACAGTCGTCGCATCCTACACGCACAGCTAACACAGTGGACGACGGATGCTGAACCATATAGCTGAGCTGCTGCAGCAGAAAATGTCCATGTGACTGGATGGATTGATGGACGAATAGGCGCTGGCAGAAGAGCATCATTTGAACAGCAGCAGCAGCAGCAGCAGCAACAACAGCAGCAATAGCATCAGCAGCAAGAGGAATAGGAGGAGTAGGAGAGGGAGGAGAATGGGTGGATGATGCTTTTGTTGGTCTGGATAAACACACACAACTGCTTCCGCCGTGGAAAGTAGTTCCGTCATTGTCGTTGCAAAGGATGACATGTCCATTGTCTTGTAATAGGAACAACTGTGTTGTTGTTGCTGCTGCGGTTTATAGAGAAGATATTTAGTGGATAGGCGTCGATCTCGCTGCGCTGAATTATACGCTAAGCATAGAAACGGGAAACGGGAAGGAACGATCAAACTAGGTAAGCATTTTATTTATGACCTCGTGGTGTCTTGTAAAAAAAGGTGTCTTCTAACCTCCCTATCTCTCTTGCTGCCTGTTATTATGACTGACTGTCTGTCGGTCTGTCTGGCTGTCTGTCTATCTGTCCATCCGTCCGTCTGTCTGTACATATGTTTGTCTGCTTGTCTGTCTCTCTGTATCTCTGTATGTTTGTACTTTGTCCTTATGCCCATTCAAACTTCCATTCGTCTGGCTGTCTGTTTGTCCGACTGTTTGTCAGTCTCTTTGCGTGCTCTCGACCTCCTCTTCCTTCTCGCTGTCGCCCTTCACGTAGATTGCAATTATCAATGGACACCTTTAAAACGCTGATGAATAATGTTTATAACTCGTAGTGATTAGGTGACCAATAATGTATTCCGACTTGTTTCTTAAATCAACAGTGTTTCATGTTGTCTATGTCAACAAAGCAACTCAATAGCAAAAAATCAACTCCACTGCTGTCCGCACTCCACTAGTGCCAGTCCAAATCCTGCATGAAGGAGGAGGGCGACGCTAATGATCGATCGTTGCTTTCACACAGTGTCATTTTTAAAACTGAAACTATACTAGACCTACACTGTAAAGTGTAAACGATAATCTGATGCTTTGGTTGGTCTCATTTGCCAGTCTCTTTTGCCAGTGTCTCGACCTCCTCTAGCTTCTCGCTGACGCCATTCACGTAGATTGCAATTATTATTGTTTTCGAGAAGATACAGATAAAAGACTCGCTGAGAAGTTATTAGTTAGATATAAGTTTTAATCTGTTACGTCATCGCGTGACAAGAAGACCGTGGCTATCAATGTCATATTTATTTCTTTCAACATAGTAACACAGCGCATTTGTCAGATGTAATTATACAACTGGATGATATCGTTTTAAGGGTGTCGAATAAAATGTTGCATAATTATTGCATCCGTTCAATGATGGTCGCTTCTCATGCATTACCGCTGAGATCAGAATTAGGCCTACTTACCCGATCTGTTGTCCGTATAAATACGTATTAGATAGTTTGCTATCGGGTAAATAACTATTAGTCTTTGGCGTTTAATGACAGAAGAGAAAGAAAATGAAAGTTGAATAACACAGAGAGTAACAATAGATCAATAGAAAATAAATAGAAAATGAATAGAAAATAAATAGAAAATGAATAGAAAATGAATAGAAAATAAATAGAAAAATAAATAGAAAATGAAAATAAAATAAATAGAAAATGAATAGAAAATAAATAAAGAATGCCAAAGACGCTAAGGAACTCTGAAAATAAATCAAAACACTCGCTCTCCTACCATCTCAACCCATCAGAGAAAACTACAGAGAAACAGACAGACAAGCAAAAAACAACAACAACAACAGCAATAACAACATCAACAAAAATAGCAACAACAGCGGCAGCATCTACATAAGGCCTTTTAAAAAATGTTGCGTTTCCGGTAACAGAGCTAAAAAAAATTGGGTAGGTACATGTAGGTCGAAAAATATTTTTATTTTGGTAAAATATTTTTATACAGTGATAGGTATAGCTTGAAGGGCCTATAGCTCTAATCCACAGTAACAATCAAAGAAATTGTCATATGAAAGTTGGGATTAAACATAATTATTATAAAGGGCAAGAGAAAGTCTGAATTATCAAAAATACTACAAAATTGTCATCAACGATACTGGATAATATTATTAATACTAGTTACTATTTAGTTATTTCATCCGTCTGCAACGTTGCTCGCTTTGATAGCAATAGAAACCTACAATCTCGCAAAACACTTAATGATCCAGTTGCACACCTTTAAAACGCTGATGAAAAATGTTTGTATAGTATTGATCATGTGACCAATGTTACTGCATGTGTTTCTTCAATCACGAAGTTGGTCAACAGTGTTTCATGTTGTCTATTTAAAAAATTACCAAGTAACTCAATATCAAAAAATCAACTCCGCTACTGTCTGTACTCTATTTAGTGCCAGTCCGAAGCCAGCATGAAGGGGGAGGGCGACGCTAATGATCATCGATCGTTGTTATCACACAGTGTTGTTAAACCGAAATGACTACATTGTAATTTCTGTAAACGAGATTCTGAGCCGACACAGACTAGTCTTACTGTTCTAATTAATTGCTTAGCCTACCTACCAGCTTATTTACTAGCTTACATACATACTTAGCCTACTTACTTACTGTTGACATAGGCCGGTTGCCGGGAGCGCATTGGCTAACACGCTGGCATGGATAGCGAGAGGTAGACCCTATATACCGAGATCGCGCCCCCGTATTATTATAGACGAGCTTTGTAGGCTGCTATTCGAGCTACTCGTTTTCGACTGACTGTTGATCATAATTATTGACTTTAACATTATTCAGATTAGTGTAGGAAGCACCTCTGAGTAGAATATTGGGATGGTTGGCATATAAATTACTGTCGAAATGAATGAATGCTGTTGACTTCCGATGAAGACCATGGCTGATATCATTATTTTATTTTATTTATTTAATGTATTTATTTATCTATTTTTATAGCGCCACTTCAAGCTCTATGCTCAGAGGCGCTCCGAGTACAGCGCGGACACCGCATCGGAGTTTCCCGCCGAAGCGCTCGAGCAATTGCGAGTGAAGGACTTGCTTAAGGTCCGTAGCCTGCACGGCGGCTTGAGGTGGATTCGAATCGGCAACCATCCGGCTGCAAGGCAATGAACATACCTACTACAGCCCCGCGCCCGACGCTGGTTTGGTGTTAATTCAGTATGAGAATTATATAAAAATAAAAATAAATTACTGAGGAGTCAGACATTGGTCCCCAAGGAGTTGGGTTTGAAAAAGGACACAGCTGCAGGGTAAAACCCAAATGCGTCTGGCAATTCTCACGGAGTTATATGGCAACTGAATGTCAATCTGGGATATCCAATTACCCATAGTCTGGTGATGAAAAGGCCATTAAATGCCATTACGGTGACAGCCAAAGTGGCAAAAATTCTCAACTATTAAGCAACGCATTAGTATAGCATCATCGAGGGACGTAATGCTATCTGGCATAATTATAGCTAAAAACCTGCCAACTATAGCCTAAGTAACATCCTACTAAGTTACTAACATGTCATATAAATGGTAATAGACATTACAGCGTATATTGAGCATGTTGTTTTACTTTACATAATATGCGATTGTTACTTTTTGCCTCAAAGATAATTACACTTATTCGTAGATTTCTTCATATAGGAACTGCAATACATTTGTTACGGAAACGCGGTCTTACACCCGCGTCGCTGGTTGATGTTAAATTAATATCGGTATTCTCTTGTTTGCAATAGTGGGGTATAATATACTATAGCTAGGCCTATCACAGTTTAACCCTGTCTTAAGATGAATGTGATGGCGAGTATGCTCCTCAGCTGAAAATGGATCTCAGGTTACATTTCATAGCGAATTCTTTTTTTTCATTTGAATTACTCTCCATTACCGTATACTGCGTCCTCTCAGTTTTTCTATCTATCATATGACATGTAGGCTATATCTAGAAGAGTAAACAAGCATGGCCTACATCGAGGACCCCGGTATAAGGGCGCCCTTATACCGGGGTCCTCGGCCTACATGTAGAAGTCAGTGGTGGGAAGTAAGCACCGCGGTGGGTGCTGTGAAGTCGGAGAGAAGAGTAAGAGAAGGTTAGCGAGGTTAAACATCGTTTATGCGTTCGTGGGAAGCGAGCTACTAAACACTGTGATCCAGTAGGCCCCTAATATTTATGCGACACGTCTTTTATCGAGACTAAACTAATCGCATCCTATAGTTAAGTGAAAACAAACTCACTTTAAAGGAGGGAGAGACAGACAAACACAGATGCACACATACAGACACACACAATTAAAACTTTTTAAAGGATTTTTAAAAAACTGCGCAAACTCTTCTTTCCTTTCCCATCCTCCATGGTAAATTATACTTCAATTCAGATGGCAATTACCTTTTTAACTGTTTTTTAAACTGCGCATAAGTGCTTCTACAACTACACACATCCATTTAGAACTGTAGGCCTACATTGTGTCAAAAACTGCACGTTATTTAAAACCCTGCCGCACAAAAACATTTGCTCCTAGTACAAATATATACAACGTGGCCCAAAAGTAGGATAGCTCAAAGGTTTTTTTAATAGTTTGGTCACAAGTAAGAAATTTTTAAATAACGTTTTTTAAAGACTAAAATCAATTCATAGCTGCGTACAGGCTACGGTTGAACCAATCTCTTTTCATCAGTGGAATATTTCTTAACTCTTAATTTAACTCTTAGTTTATCAGCACTCGCTGTGTAATTATCAGAGCAAGTAGATATTACGTAGTTAATTTTATATCCAAGACCTTGCTCACGAAATGTCTTAGTACCGCTTTTGTCTGTCATTAACACCTTGGGCATTTTAATTTCTAAAATTTTCAATTTCACATGATCTTATAATTATGTCTTCAAGGAAGTAGGTCTAACTCCCCCTCACCCCCTAAGCAAATGCGGTGGTGACCGACTAACCCCCAGCAACCAGTGATGCTACACAAAACAATGATTTTGTTAGCAAGCTAATCTGAAAGCAATAAGATAGAAGTTGTAGTAATCGGACATTACAAGTTATTCCATTGTTACAAAAACACGGTGCTGCGGTGCTCTAGTTTAGCAATTTACTACTACCCCACGGTAACCTATACACAATTGTCATGACATTGTAATCTTCTGAAGTGTCAGCAATTTTCTTCGTAGCCTACTTCAGGTTCGTGTGCTGAGTGTCCTCCCTCTGGCGTCGATCCTTAGTAAACTTTAATTCGCTCTTCCGGAGGACACCATGATCTCTAATTCCACTCTTCATTTTCATCCGCTTCAGCTTCCTTCCATCCATCTGTGTTTGGAGTTGGTAAACATCTCGTTGATTTCCAGGCGGGTGTCTAAAAAATAGGCTCTATATCATAGAACAGACACCACTTCAGTCCTATCAACCGCATGCCTTCAAAGTACTCTTAAATTCTCCCAGCACTTTCCTGATTAAATTGTCCTCCAGTTGTGTCTGTATGTATGTGCACTTGTTATGGCCTACTCAGAGGTCCTCCCGATTACAGCGCAGACACCGCATCGGAGCTTCACACCTACAAGCTGAGCAATTGCGAGTGTAGACTTGCCCAAGGTTCCTATACGCTGCGACTTGAGGTGGGCTCGAACCAGCAACCCTCCGGCTGCAAGGCAACGAACATTCCCACTACACCACTGCGCCCCACGTGTACCATTGGCCTGTGTTTCCTTCCGCTGGACGTGTCTAACTCTGTTTAGAAACTACTCAAGACTTTCTGTTACTCATGGCTGGACCGGGAGCGCCTCTGAATAGTTGCAATATAGGGCGCCATATGAACTCTATGGATGGATGGATGGATGGATGGATGGATGGATGGATGGATGGATGGATGGATGGATGGATGGATGGATGGATGGATGGATGGATGGATGGATGGATGGATGGATGGATGAATGGATGGATGGATGGATGGATGGATGGATGGATAGATGGATGGATGGATGGGTGGATGGATGGATGGATGGATGGATGGGTGGGTGGATGGATGGATGGATGGATGGATGGATGGATGGGTGGGTGGATGGATGGATTGGTGGATGATGGATGGATGGATTGGCGGATGGATGGGTGTATGGATGGATGGATGGATTGGCGAGGGGTGCATGGGTTGGTGGATAGGTACACGTGGGTGGGTAGGTATACGTAGGTAAGTAGGTAGGTAGGCAAGTAGGTAGACGGAGAGACAGATAAATAGACAGATAGACACACAGACATTCAAGCAGATAGATATTATGCCGGCGTGCTACATGTCTTTGTGTGTACGCCCATGGAAGAGTCGACGACCAGACTGAAATGGAAAATCAATGCTGGAAGAATGGAGTGGAATGTTTTGGGTGGGTGACAGGCGCGACGCTGGAGAATACCCTTGGCATGCTCTATAATATACCGCCGGTCAGGCATGGAGCCCTTGTGGAAAGATACATGTATTATATGCTCCAACTCTCCTCTTTTCCAGCATAAACAATTGGGGTGGGCCATGGGGGCTTTTGATAATTAATTCAACACGCCAATTAACGATATATCCCGCAATTAATTCTATTCGCCGCGGTTCACATAATAATGACCTCCCCCAAACCTCCATCTCCTCCACCTCACCAGTCAATCTTTATTTCTCAAGTCACTTAAATCTTTTTTCTTTAGTCGCGGCTGGGCTGGGAGCGCCTCTGAGTAGTTTCTTGAAGAGGCACTATATAAATTCTAATAATTAATTAATGAATGAATAATGAATTGTAATTATAAATTCAATTGAGTCTTTGTAACAGTAATCGTAACTATAGTTACTTCTATTCATTCATTCATTCATTCATTATTAGAATTTATATAGCGCCTCTTCAAGAAACTACTCAGAGGCGCTCCCAGCCCAGCCACGACCAAAGAAAAAAGATTTAAGAGACTTGAGAAATAGAGATTGACTGGTCAGATGGAGGAGATGGAGGTTTGAGGGGAGGTCATTCCAGATTGACGGTCCCACAACCGAGAAGGCTCGGCGCTGTCTGGTAGCTAAGCGAGCCCGTGGAACAAGCAGTTGTCCCTTCGCAGCGGAGCGAAGGGCCCGACGCGCTTCAATGTCAGAGACAGGACGACAGAGGACGCGCAGATAAGATGGAGCACAACCAATAATACAGCGAGAAACAAGGGCAGCAATGCGGTAATTGATGCGTTGGGCTATTGGCAGCCAATGCAGCACATCACGCATGTAAGCAGAGACAGGCGAAAATTTAGGAATTCGCCCGATGAGTCGGGCAGCAGAGCGTAGAACCCGGTCTAACCGTCCCAGAACCCCAAGGGGAAGGCCAACAAGGATTGAGCAGCAATGGTCAATACGACTAGTTACAAAAGCGTGAACAAGCACAACTAGCGCATCATGGGAGAGAGAGCGAGCAATCACTCGAAGTTGACGAAGCTGATAATAACAGCTTCGAGCGACAAGATTAACATGCTGGGTGAGACTGAGTTCACAGTCAAGGGTGACACCCAGGTCACGGACCGTAGAAGAGAAAGTAACATCCGGAAACAGTTGTGCTAGCAGAGGCAGGTCAATATTCTCAAGTTGCCGACGGCCGCCCAGCCAAATGAATTGCGTTTTACTGGGATTTAAGAGAAGCCGGTTTGACGCCATCCAAGAGGAAAGGACGTCAACAGTCAGGCACATCAGGCGCACAGTGTTAACTGAGTCAAATGGGCTAGAATGTATGTAAGCTTGAGTGTCATCAGCAAAGATTTGGTGAAGGAGCCCCTGGGACTCAAGTAGAGGACAGAGATCAGCCGTGTAGAGAAGATATAACAGAGGGCCAAGTACGGAGCCCTGAGGTACACCAAGGGGAGCAGGAACCCAGAGGGACCTAGAGGAACCAATAACCACACAGTTTGAACGGTCGGATAAGAAGGAACGCAGCCATTCTAGAGGCTGGCCAACTAGCCCAAAAGATGTAGAAAGACGCTGTAAGAGGATGGAGTGGTCCACAGAATCGAATGCAGAAGAAACATCGAAGAGAGCCAAGAGTGTAACCTGACCGTGGTCCATAGCAGAGTACAGGTCAGAAAGCAGCCTGAGCAAAAGGGTCTCCGTGGAGTGGTACCTCCGGAAACCCGACTGCTGTGAAGGGATCAGCTCATTAACATCTAAATATGCAATCAACTGATTAGCAACAATGCGCTCTAGAAGTTTAGAGTGCTGAAAGTATCATTCGATGGCGATTCTAAATCAAAGGTCAACTTCCAGAAACGATATTATAGTTGTATCAGTTGTAACCTCGGAATTTTAGAAATAGGCCTAATTATTTTTGATCCAGGGTTTGAATATGATTGTAATTATTAGTGACTGCAATTTATTGTGAGACTTATAATGAATGCCGGTGTCGCGTGACAGAGTATCCTCCAGAACTCTCTTTCCCCCTCTCATTAGACTCCATTTCAAGACAGAAAATATTTTCACGAGTTTCCAGTCCTGTAACAGATAGATAGTCCTTAATTGATTCAAATCCTAACCAAAAAAGACTTAGACCTCAGCATTCGGCTTTCTCTTCTGTGCTCTGCTCTGCTAATGACATCTCAATTCCAATTATTACACGATTTGCATTGAATGTTGAAACTCATGAACCACAATAATATTATTATTATTGTATGCTTTTGAGTAATAAGCTGAGATTACTTGATATGTCTAAGAACACGGGCTTCTCCTGTTATGTTACAGCTGAACCATTGCTGCATTCTGCCATAATAATTATAGGGAGACCTAACATAAAGTCGGACATCAGGTAAAGTCGGACAAAATTTTCGCCGACCTGCCACGCAGACGAGACTTCGATCACCAGGTGGCAGTATCATAGATTGTATTTGCAGAGGGTCCATCTAATGATTTAAACTTCAAAACCTTTAATCGATCGTTGCTTTAATTTTAAGACGTCGATTACTATCGATACATGTCGGATTTGTAGCATTTTGCAAGCTGACATAATGAAATCCATCATTCACTGTTAAGGGTTTATGATAATTTTAATTGCCGAGGAGGAAGAGTTTGAATTTTTATCACTAAGATTACAGTAGCCTAACTGCTGATTGATCATTAATCGCATTCATGAAATTCATACAACTCGGACACGTCTATGGATCATCCAGCTCTCTGTCTGTCTGTCTGTCTGTTTGTCTGTCTGTCTGTCTGTCACGACAGCCCATCGGCGTTGGCATGCACATAAAAATACACGCATGCATTCATTATACGTATAGGCATCTTCAATATTCAGCAATGGCCGAACTTTGCTTCTTGCACGCAAGTGGTCCTTGCGCAGTAATGTTCGGTCTTGCTAGACATCACTTTCAAATCGTTTAAGACAAGCTGTAACTTGCAATTTTATGCAGATTTCAGCGCAAACTGTTTTGCATTGTTTAGGATGATAGCAGGGCATGCTTGCTTGCGTGACCGAGGATAAAACCCACACAGCATCAGCAGCAGGACCATAAATCTGGCGATATTGCGACCACTTTGTCCGTCGTACTAGATCCGATCAAGGGTAGCACCGCCCCTCAATCCCCCTCGCGGCACTCCCCTGCACACTGGCGCCGCCCAGTGATTGCCGCCGCTACGCTGCATGGCAGACGATAAGCGTTCATTAAACGCTGTTATTATGTATTAAATTTGTGTTTAGGTTGACGCAGTCGTGTTGGAAAATCCTCTACACAAGGACGTTGGCGCGTTTTCAGCAGACGACCGTTTGTGACCAGCGATCGATAGGTGGAGCTAGCCGACGTTGTTGGCGGGAAAGTCGCGCATAGCCGGATGGTAGAGATAGGAGAGGGCAGCACTGCGCATGCTCGGCTTTGGATGATATCTCTTTAGACTCTGCTGGTCTTTGTTGTTGTTGTTGTTTGGATGACGATGATGACGATGGTGACGATGCCTAGCGCTTCTCCTATCGTCGCCGTCTGCTTTATGGCGTTCATGGCGTTCCATACAGGTGAGTGCTGTTGACTATAATATTGATTATGACGTCTACGGCGTTCCGTAAGGTCAGGTTTCTTTCTGTGCGATTTATAATGCTCCTGATTTTTTTCAGGTTAAGCTAAGGTCTTAGAGTATTGTCCTCGTTATGGTTGATATCGAGATATGTGTGAATGCAAGTATATACTGTATGTATGCAGGAAAGTATAGGCCTACGTGTATTTATGTATACACGAATGCATGCATTCATGTATTTATGTAGGCCCCTAATGATGCATGTTTGTATAGGTACATGTAGGTATATTCGTATGTATATAAATTTTATGTACGCGTGCATTTATGTGATCTATATGTACATGTATGTATCTATGCATGTAAGTATGCAGTATGTACGTTTGTATGCATGCATGTATAAATTACTGCATGTTTGCATGTATGAATTATTGTATGTATTCATGCACGTATCTGCATAATGTGTTCTTTTGTATACCGCTATTAAATGGTTCATGCACTTCCAAAATTCCATTCCATTCCAGTCACAGTCAGTCATTGTTGTGACTGTTCTGTCGATTCATGAAGCTTGTAAATTGCAGCAGATCTCTGCCTTGCAGTTCGTCCACATGGGACCATTGCAATTAAACCCAGATGCCCATAATAATGTAAGACCCACATTATACTGACCCAACCCCAACGGGTCTCATCATCTCACGCTGTTGGACAAGTTGGCAGGTTCATTCCACTACCAACCCTACACCAACATCTCCCGTCTTCCCCTTCAATTAATCTCTTCCTCTACCCCAAACTACCCCCTCACCATTGCAGGCTTCTTCCATGCACAATAATTCCCCGTCCTGTCTCGACTCGCCTATAGACAATTAGGTTTTTCGCTGACGTCGTAGGATGCCACTTTGGTCCGAAATAGATCCTTTCTGCTCCTAATGGCATCGACAGCCATGGTGTCGTCGTCATCTTCGTCCAAAGCGATTCTGCTCCGCGGCTGAGAGAGCTTCTCCATCTCCACCTCCTCCTCCAGCTTCTCCACCTCTCCTCCTTCTCCTTCTCCTTTTCCATCTTCTCCAGATTCTCAACCTCCTCCTCCTCCATGCAGCTTCTCCACCTCCTCCTTCTCCTTCTCCTTTTCCATCTTCTCCAGATTCTCAACCTCCTCCTTCTCCTCCAGCTTCTCCGCCTCCTCCTCCTCCTCCATGCAGCTTCTCCAGCTTCTCCGGCTATTCAGGAGACGATCCCCCGCGTTTGGGGGGAGCTCGACCTGCAGAAATGGATCTTTCACGGAGTGACAGGTCAATCGGGAAAGCGTCCAACGCCCTTCAACCCTCACTCATCATCGGAAGCTCTTCTCCATATCTCGCTCTTCCGCGAAGACTCACTCGCTACATGCACGGTCTTTCCTTTCGTCCATGTCACCCTCCCTCGCTCCTCCATGTTCTCTCTCTCCTCCCTCTCCTCCATCTTCTCCCTCTTTTCCATTTTCTCCCTCTCCTCCCTCGCTCCTCCCTCTTCTCGTCCGCGTCCACTCGAATCTGGATCTTCCTTCAACTCCGTCTTTCCGTCTATTTACCTGCCTGTCTCTGTCTGTCTGTCTGTCTGTCTGTCTGTCTGTCGCTACTTTTTACGCTGTGTCTGTCTGTCTGCCTGCTGTTTAAGTCTCTATCTCTGTCTCTATCTCTTTCTCTGTCTCTGTCTTTGTCTGTCTTTCTCTATCTGTGTCGCTGTCTGTCTTCTGTCTCTCTGTCTTCTGTCTCTCTGTCTGTCTTCTGTCTCTCTCTGTCGCTGTCTGTCTTCTGTTTGTCTGTCTTCTGTCTCTCTCTCTGTCTTTGTGTCTGTATCTGTGTCGTCACTCTGTCTGTCTCTCTCTGTCTCTGACTCTGTGCATGTGCCTCTGTCTCTTTCTGTCTATTGGGTAGCTTGTATCGTGGTCATTCCTTGACCATTAAGTCGGTGGTGCCATCAATTATATTCCTCGTCCATTAGCCGAACCTCCTGTCGAGAGAAGGTCATGGAAAACCAATTAATGCTTTTCTACATTGAATAAGATTTCACTCTCGACCAACTCAACTGAAGAATACAAGCATACATATAGACACGCAGACATCCATACAAGCACACATACAAGCACGCAAACATCCATACAAGCACACATAAAAGCACGTAAACATTCATACAAGCACACATGCAAGCACGCAAACATCCATACAAGCACACATACAAGCACGCAAACATCCATACAAGCACACATACAAGCACGCAAACATCCATACAAGCACACATACAAGCACGCAAACATCCATACAAGCACACATACAAGCACGTAAATATTCATACAAGCACACATGCAAGCACGCAAACATCCATACAAGCACACATACAAGCACGCAAACATCCATCCATACGTATATTCATGCATGCATACATACAAACACACATTCGCATAAATACACAATACACGTGTACTTAAGTGCGCGCCTACAAACATTGACTACGGTGCTACGCGAACAGGTACACAACACGCAAGAAAAACACTCTTACATGCATGTCGCAAATAGCGTATACGACAAACATTGCATGCTGTATTTAGGCATACGAATGTAGGAAACGTTTGATTACTGCAGACATGTATGCGAATGTATGCACATGAGCAAATAATTATTTCGTATATACACAATTGATGGGACTATATGTATATTTGCAAAGTTTACGATTTGACTAACCATTGACGTGATTAAATTGCGTATACGTACTTTTACGTAGCCTATAAAATTTAATGCCACGGGTGGATAGGTCTACTGAAAATTATTGCTACAGGGAGAAACACAGGTGTATGTAGATCGAATCGGTGATGCGATTGTTGATGCTCATATATATATGAAGTAGAGAGACAGGTAGTGAGTGAGTGAGTGAGTGAGTGAGAGGCAGAGGACGAATAATTGTCGTCATACGTCAGCTGACTTTGCATCCGGATATAAATAGCTTTCCACTAATTCATCATCAGTCGTCTGCTTTTTGCTTTTCCGCGGAATTAGTCTCACAACAGGCACAGGCACAGACACACAGACACAGACACACACACACACACACACACACACGCACGCACGCACGCATACATACATATACATTCACGTACACGCACACACACACGCATATATACATGTATATGTAATTATGCATGTATATATATTATACATGCACAATCGCACTCAGAAGCATAATTATACACATCTGTTATGTGCATGTGTACGCATTATTGCATAGTAAATGTATATTGTTGTGTGTATATAACTATATATATATATATATATATATATATATGTAATTTCTAACAAATCATCATAAAAATGGTATATATAAAATTTTATCTGATAAATCAGTAATTGGCTAATGTTAATGATTGGTTCCATGCTAATAAACTGGCGGAAATGCAGCAAAAAGTAATTACATGCTATTTTGCTCTCATCATCAAAAACGATGCAATCATTGACAAGCCCACACTGATCATTAATGGAATCCTCATACATGGCATGGTGTCCTTTTATTCCGTTTTTTAAAATCAATATTTGGATGATAATGATGATGATGACGATGATGATGAAGAAGAATGGTGGTGGTGGTGGTGGTGGTGGTGGTGGTGGTGGTGGTGGTGGTGGTGGTTTTGGTGGTGGTGGTGGGTGGTGGTGGTGGTGGTGGTGGTGGTGGTGGTGGTGGTGGTGGTGGTGGTGGTGGTGGGGGTGGTGGTGGTGGTGGTGGTGGTGGTGGTGGTGGTGGAGGTGGTGGTGGTGACTGCACAATTCCTTCTTTCCTTCCCATCCTCCATGGTAAATTACTTCCAATCGAAAGACAATATTATTACCTTTTCCCCTTGTTTTAATTGCACAGAAGTGCTTCTACAACTGCACAAATCCATTTAGAACTGCACATTTTGTGTACAAGTGCACGTTAAAAAAGCCGTGAAATATAGATCTATAATAAATGAATCTTTGCTTTCAATGTGGAAGTTCTGATAATATTTCAGTTCTTTTTCTTTGTTTCTGAAGCAGTTTGTAATATGTCAAGAAATTCTCTGGATTCTGTTGGGGGTAGGGGACATTACCTTCTCCTCAATAATTGGGGTACGAGCCTCGGCTGTCTCCTAAGAGTCTACACTTTACACTTGTGATGACTGTCAACATTGGGCGGAATTTTCCCCGTCTTCTTCCAGGTGTACACTTGATACGCGTGCAAAAACATTTACAATTGATTGCATTACATAATAGGATCCTCTGTTCCAGAAGCATTTTAAGCGTCTTGTCATTAAGTCGGTTAGTGCCCACATCCTTTCCCCGGTTTGTCTTTCTCACTCTATGTCTGTGCGTCTTTATGTGTGTGTGCGCTTCTATAATGTTTGTGTTTCTGTTTGTATGTAGACGGACTCACCCTAGCACACTTATTTGTGTTCTCACTCCCTCGTTCACTCGCTCGCTCACTAACTCATTCACTCACATTCATTCACTCACTTGCTCATTTCTCTCTTACTTTCTCTAATTCTCTCTTTTTTCTCTCTCTCTCTCTCTCTCTCTCTCTCTCTCTCTCTCTCTCTCTCTCTCTCTCTCTCTCTCCTCTCTCTCTCTCTCTCTCTCTCTCTCTCTCTCTCTCTCTCTCTCTCTCTCATTCTCTCTGTCTGTCTGTCCGTCCGTCTGTCTCTCTCTATTTTTCTCTCTGTCTCTGTCTCTGTCTGTCTGTCTGTATGTCTGTCCGTATGTCTCTCTCTTTCTCTCTGTCTCTCTCTCTCTCTCACTCACTCGCTCACTCACTCACTCTGCCAGGACGATTAAGGTCTGATCTCTGAAGGTTTCCGAGGCTTAGGTGCACCATGCGGTGAGGGGATGACATGAAGAGACACAGTAGCGCCACCATGCGACGGGTAACGATGCATCACGTTGACGTTCGTTGCGTTCAATCACTGTCGTCGCCTTCATCCCCCGAGGATTTTGTCGAAAGGTCGAACCGTCGGCCACACATGCTTACATACATCGGCCTACATACATACGTAATTAGACCTACATACATACGTAATTAGGCCTACATACATACATACGTAATTAGGCCTACATACATTCGTAATTAGACCTACATTGAACATACATACGTAATTAGGGATACATACATACGTAATTATGTCTACATGCATACGTAATTAGGCCTACATGCATACATACATCGGCCTACATACGTACATAATTAGGCCTACATACATACGTAATTAGACATGCATATACACGTAATTAGACCTACATGCATACGTAGTCTGACCTACATAGCCTACATGCGTAATTAGACCTACATACATGTACATACGTAATTAGACCTACATACATACGTAATTAGACCTACAGATGAGTTGGCTTGAGGAGCAAAAATCTCGATCCAGATTTCTCACTTAAGCGGGGGATTTGAACCCCCGCTCTCGACCTTTCGAAATGACAGTCCAGTACGCTACCACGACCCTATCGACTGCGAGCTTATTGCTGCGAGTCGGAGTCTCTGACATTTTTCTGGACCCCGTATACATAGATCTACGTAACTACTCTGCTGGGAGACTATAGTTTCTTTGCCGGCGCTGCATCAAATCAGGGCTCGTTCATGGAGCCAGGTTGTCTGCAGTCAGTTATATACGTTGATCAAGGCTCGTGGGATGAGGCGGAGAGAAAAGGAGACTATGGTTGATGACGGCTACAGTGTAACAGTTTGGCGCAGGATCCCTCACAAGCGGACTAGACTATAACTTTAAAATTCGAATTAAATAATGAATGGTGAACGGAACTGCAAATCCCAGTGTAGAGATGATAGGAGTCAGGAATATTATACGCCAGCCGGACATAGCCTGCAGAGTGTTAAAAAAGGAGGTTTAAGCAATATGCATTGGCGCCGTGCATTAGGGCTTTTCAGGGGAGTGCTGCATGGGTCGCAACGCCTTTGCGTGTCACGTTTACTTGCAGGGTTTCTATTATACTGACTACACACATTTCTTGGAGCACTTTAAACCCTTGGCATTTTCGGTTGTGTTGTGTTCTGTATTGTAATGCTATTGTATGTTATTGTACGAAGTGTCAATGCATGTTAGTGTACTTGGTGTTAATGTATGCTGCTGTACGTAGTGTTAATAGATGTCTATAATGTTTTTGTACGTAGTGTTAATGTACGGTAAGCTTGTATGATGCGTGATGCAATACTGTGTGTTAAGCCAAGTTAAGGCAAGGTTATGTTATGATAAGGTTAGGTTACGCATACATGTATAATGGAATAACGTTCGCGCATTGTTCTTCACATGTTCCGCGCATTGCTCTTCACATGTTCCGCGCATTGTTCTTCACATGTTCCGCGCATTTTTCTTCACATGTTTCGCGCATTGTTCTTCACATGTTCCTCCCGTTGGAACAGCTAGTCATCCTGTGACCATTATCTCAACTCTTAACTCAGTCAATGCAACATTCTTGTTTTTGTAAAGACGCACTCATTTCAATCCCACACACATCTATGTTCATACCGTGCTTATATACGGTGTATAGAGAAAGAGAGACAGAGAGAAAGAGATGTTGTAAAGGCGCTGCATAAAGCCCATAATGAACCGCAGTATATCAGTCCTGCACATTCCGCGGCACTCTGGTCCGAGAACGAGGCAAGCGACGCTGGGGTCCTGCCGCGCTAGTAAACACGCCAGTTACGAGGACGTGAGGCAGTCTAACGAGAGAGAGCCGACGACGACGACGACGCTTTGTATTATATACGCTTCTTTCAATTTCCTTATCACGGACGCAACGACGACGAAGGGAGGCAGAGAAGTCGGTCAATGCAGCAGTATATATATATATGATATACACTGTGTCCGGAAAAAAAGGGACCCATTTTGTAAATATGAAAATAAATACTAAACATTCACCAATTTTTACAATTCAAACAGCATTTTAATCCTGACATATTTGTCTAATATTGGTGAAAATATAAAAGTTCCAGTCACAATGATGACGTCACAATGACGTCATTTCCATAAAAGTTCATTTAGCCGGCCAGTCATGCATGGTTTCGGTTGGTATATTGATTCTTAGTAAGACGGAAATCCATTTAATAGAACCAGGAGTGAAAATAAATGCAGCTCATAACAGGAAGTGTCTGCTCTATAAAAAAAATTGGTGCCTGATATACGGGAATACTAGGATTAATGAACATTTCAACAAGATGGCGCTCCAGCTAACTGAGCTCGTTAAACCGTTGAACTGTTGACTAAGGAGACTCCGAATTTCATTCCTCCTATGATCTTTGGCCGAGGAACGGCCCGAGCTTAAATCCAGTTGATTATAAAATTTGGAGACTATTGCAGGAGATGGTGTACAAGACTAGTAAAAGAGACATTGAAGAACGTGAGCGAATTGTTAATGCCTGGGAGGATTTTGATAAGCTGGTTATCGATGCTGATGTTGGCTATTAGCGCGACCGTTTTGAAGCTTGCGTTGGGTTCGAAGGTGAACACTTTGAGCACAAATTGCAGTCTGACATAATTCTGATATAAAAATAAAATTGAACTAACATTTATAATTGATAAATAACATCTTAAAACATCTTTAAAATATTGAAATTTGAGATAATTTTGTGCACTTATCGCTTAAATTTGAATTTTTATGCAAATGACGTCACTATGACGTCATCATTGGGACTAGAACGTTTATATTTTCACAATTGTTAGACAAATATGTTAGGATAAAAACGGTGTTTGAATTGTAAAAATCGATGAATATTTACTATTTATTTTTATATTTACAAAATGGGTCCCTTTTTTTCCGGACACAGTGTATATATGTATATAATATATGTATAATTTGTATATATATTATATGTATATATATGTATATGTATATGTATTTATTATATACGTCTAATATATATATATATATATATATATATATATATATATATTGGTCGTCACTGCCGAAGTATATATATATACACACACATATAATGTATATACAATGTATATACACTGCGGTAGTGACCGACCAATATATTATTATATATACATTGGACGGTATATATATATATATACATATATTATATATAAGCGACGACTTCTATGGACGGCCAAAGAATCAATAGCGACGAATTAATCTGCGCGTCTGCTGTATACTATAATTATGCCTTCTCCACCAAAGACTGCATGCAGTTTGTCGGTGGCTGCTGCTGCAGTGTCATAATGGACGCCATTAATATGCTCGCCAAGCGAGAGACCGACTGACTGACCGACTGACCAAGCGCGGTCGAGTGTCCCTCCGACTTGTTGGCGGTTGCTTCTGGCATCGGCGTGGCGACTGAAAGTATGGCGGGAGGTGGTAAGTAGGATGGCACATGGTGGAAAGTACGGCGAGATTTTATGGGAAGTACGTCGGAGCATGGTGGGAAGTACGGTAGATTATGGAGGAAAGTAAGGCGGGAGGTGGTGGAAAGTACAGCGGAACATGGTGGAAAGTACAGCCGAACATGGTGGAAAGTACGGCGGAACATGGTGGAAAGTACAGCGGAATGGGAAAGGAAAGAGCGGCGTGACGGGGTAGGAGAGCACTGTAGAACGTGGTGCAAAGTACGGCTGAACAAAGAGGAAAGTATACGGCGGAACGAGATGGAAACTATGCCGTGAGGTGGTAGAAATTGCGGCAGGAGGTGGTGGTGGGAGCACGATGAAACGTGATGGATAGTTCGGCGGAACATGGTGGAAAGTACGCCAGGACGCAATGGAGAGCATTATTTGGGCTGGACATGCATGTAGCAATCGAGTGCACTGCAGCGCATTGCTGCTTATACACAAAATAATTATACAGTCTGGCGATGGATGAAAAGAATGGTGCGGCGCAGTGTCGCGTAGCCCTACTGCTATGACAGAATTTCATTTTGCAATGACACCATCTGCGCATGCTAAGAGGGCGGAGGAGGAGGAGGACGACGACGACGACGAGGAGGAGGAAGAGGTGGAGGACGAGGAGGAAGACGAGGAGGACGAGGACGAGGAAGAGGAGGAGGAGGATGAGGAGGTTATGGTGGAGAAGGAGGACGACGAGTTCGACGAAGAGGAGGAGGAGGAAGAGGAGAAGGAATAGGTTGAGGAGGAGGAGGAGTAGGAGGAGGAGGAGGAGGAGTAGGAGGAGGAGGAGGAGGAATAGGACGAGGAGGAAGACGAGAAGGAGAAGGTTTCTGATGGCGATGCTAAAGACTATCATGGTGTAGCGTTCGGTCTTTTTCTCGATGCCAAATCTCGTTGAAACTCTTGTCTAAATCAATTAAGTGACGTCGTGCTGCCTTTATTTTCACCATCAAACGCGAAGAAGAATATTAGAAGGAAGGTGTCGAGCGAAGAAGTCATCAACGAAATTCATGCAATAAATACAGATTAGAATGAAATGGGACGGAACACGAAAACGAGTCATTTTGTTTTGCATGACGAGAGGTTCAGGCTCAAACGAATTGCCACTAACTGAACGTATTGCCTATCACTGAACATATTGCCTCTAAACGATCTGATTGCCACTGACTGAGCGTATTGCCACTCGATGAACGTATTGCCACTTACTGAACGTATTGCCTCTCAATGAACGAATTGCCATTCGATGAACGTATCGCCACTAACTGAACATAATTATTGCCACTCAGTGTACGTATTGCCACTCAATGAATGTATTGCCACTAACTGAACATATTGCCTCTTACTGAACGTATTGCCACTCAATGAACGTATTGCCTTTCACTGAACGTATTGCCACTCTATGAACGTATTGCCACTCTATGAACGTATTGCCTTCAAGGAACGTATTGCCACTCAATAAACGTAGGCTATTGCTTATCACTTAGAGCATTGCATCAAATTGACTCATTTCTCCTAATATACCGGTAATTATAATTGAACACTTTGCTTCTAATTCAGCACATTGTCATTGTCTCTAACAGTGTAACAGAACGCATTGCCGCGGATTAGTGGTTATACACGTATAAGGCGACAATGTCAACACCTGTGGTATATAACAAACACGAAAGCCATTGAAGACTCTGCCCAATGTTTTCAACGGTCTCATACGGGGTTACCAAGGACTGCTGAAAATTGGGTAACATCAGCAAGGCGGAGGAATTGCTCGTTTGCTGCTGGGTATTACAGGGAAGGAAATTGTGTGGCTGGAGATAAGCCTGTTTATCACGGACTGGAACAGTTTCCCTTCAAGATGACAAGCATAAACAGATCATTCCAAAGAGAGGTAGGCTATACAGCAAACGGGAATCTCTCAAATTTCAAATGTTTTCATACTCAGTAGGTCAACATATTTTTCTCATATCCTTTGTGTAGGCATTCACAATAGATGCCTGTAATAGAGAAACGAGACGAAACAAAGATATCAAAGAGACAGGACATGATAATTGTAGCCTAGGAGCGCCTTTGTTAGGTTATTGTGAGACACTATATAAATTTCCATATACAACATGATATAGTATGTACATATACATGTATACACGCAGTTGGCATGCATAGCACGCTTGCGCTCGAATAGCAATTCACTGGTGGCTCTACATAAATGAGAAATTACTTTTCTCATTATTTTGACTGCAAACCGAATTACGCGAAGCTCATCAGCGCAACTTCTCAGTTACAAAAACGCAAAGAATCATTGGTCGATATATTGCCCACGTGTTATATATAAAATTATATTTTTTTCTTTATATAACCCGCGTGTTATATATCGATATTTTTCTTTATATAACACGCGTGCTATATATCGATAGTTTTCTTTATATAACACGCGTGTTATATATATCGATAGTTTTCTTTATATAACACGCGTGTTATATATCGATATTGGTCCACATATTAGTCGCAGTAGGTTAGCCAAGGAAACCGGTGTGCTGACTGTTGTTGCTTGAGGACGGGTGAAGATGGGCAGTGGATTGTTTTGGTGTATCTTTGCGTCATATATATATATATATATATATATAACGCAATGATACCCACATATATAATTTTATATATATACATTGTAATATATATATAACGCAAAGATACAAATATATAACAAATATATATATATATATATAATTATTGTAATATATATATATATATATATATATATATATATATATATATATATATATATTAGGGTGCATCACCAATGCATTGCAAAAATTTGAAGTATATAAAAAGAGCTGCCTGGGTTTGGATTGTGTTCCATTGTGATCAAGATTAAATTGGGCACAAAGATTTTTGAAATCAGCATACATTTAGAGGTCCCCCACCCCTGTTTTCAAACATTGATTTGAGCAACCTCGAACATGCACATTTGAGCAAATTCGTTTTGTGAAAATAAACATAATTGCTTCATTCCAATAATTCTATGACTAGAGCAATGTTAAACATCAAATTCAATGTTGTTACAATGTTTTAAATTAATATTTAGAAATGACATTGCCAAAAAAACTAATTTTTGCTGGAATTTCGAATGACCTCATATAACATTTGTTTGTCAAATGTACAAAAAAAGACCATTAAAATAAAAATATTGATATATAATAATTATGGAGCCACTAGCCATGTTAGTTTTTTAATAGTTTGCTCTTATACATGGTTAACTGTTACAGAAATACAATAGTTGCTTCATGTTTTGCAATTTAGTTTTGTTATTATCACAGATCGAGTGACTTCGACAAAGTCCTACGTTACTTCCGCCCCATCATTCACAACAGCCGTCTGTATGGCCCCCGGGCTATAACCTCCCGCGGGCTCAGTGGGTCACACTGAACCGCTTCAGAACGGGCCAGGGGCGATGCGCTGCCAACCTGGTCCGTTGGGGTCAAGCCACGGATCCCCTTTGCAGCTGTGGGAACATTCAGACTATGGAGCACATTGTAAATGACTGTATAACAACTCGCTTTCCGGGCGGAATGCCCGTTCTACTTGAGGCCGATGAGGCTGCTGTTGAGTGGCTCTGCTTGAACTGCAAAAGCTAAATAAAAATTCACAACATTAACGCCCTCAACATTTTAGCACTTGAAACGTAAGCAGCTGACGTGCAACACTCATTGACAGGGCGGTTAAGAAGATGGTACATTGCGAACCACGAATTCACTTGAACAAGGTTGCACACACAGTTGTGTTGAAAAATTAATAGATGATGTGCCCCAGTCATTGCCAGATCGATTAATTGGGCTTGCAGATAAGTAACTGGTTTGAGCTTGATTAAGGCATCTGCTAGAGTGTCTCGTGCCAAAAGGTACACACTCAATGTATAGTGCCACAGGAACCATTTCAGCATTTCAGAACCAATTTCTCAAGTGCAAGTGAGATCCCAAAGATGTTGATTTACATGTAGTGCTCGAGTTGCAAATTGAGAAATAACCTTTTCAACAGCCTGATACTCCAGGAACGGCTTGTACAGCTGTACACCATTCCAAGGTGCACACAGGGTTTCTTACATGTAAGATACTATGTGACATACACATAGGGTTTGCAAATGCATGTATTCTGGGTTTTTGAGAGTTTTTGGTTATAGTGCATCGCACAGTTTGCGACATGCGACTCACAAAGAGCAATGCTAAGGCCAACACAGCCATCATGCATTATTGTATTATGCATTGCGTAGAGCACCAGATCTTCTGAAGGTCACTTCACTTTTCAAAGGAGACAAGTAAACAAGTGATAACTCAGCAACCTTATGATGATCGTCACATAGAAATTCAACTTGTTCATTGGCTAAGGTGATCACTTGCTTAGGTAGGCCTACTTTCTTGGCTGCTGAAATCTTGGTGCTGCTAGATTGCAATGGTACACATTGCATCTTAAAACTGAGTACATCTGATTGTTGCATCATAAACACAGATTGCAGGAAGAGCTCTACCCTGTCAGGCAATGCACGTGGTATAAGCTTAACCCTCATCCGAACAAGCGAAAATCCAACTTAATTTGAACAAGGGGGGGTCTGGCCAGACCCCCCGTTTTAATGTAGGTTTTTCATAGGTAATAGTGTTTTTTATATGCCAATTTTGTAGGATGATGTCAGAATGACTAAAAACAACAATGTATTAGTATATCTATGCAACATAAATCATTTTTATGATGAATTTTAGACTACACGTTTAGTAGCATTAATTGCGACGATTTGTCATACCTGTTTCATGGACTCGATAACTGTCTATCTATAAAATTTGGAAAATCAAATAAAGAAATCATAATTCTAGTAATATTTACATTCAATGCTGTTAAATTCAAAGTCAGTATGACTGTTTTATATAAAATATCTATCAAAAAATTAATGGAATATGCCTTCAAATAAATTGTAAGCATGTATCATAGTCCTTTAGCTGTTGCTGTCGGGTTTGTAGCCTATGTAGAATGATGATGTCTCTCATCTCATTGGTTAGGAAACTGTCAAAACTATCTTGAATATTCTCATATAATGTGTCAATACTCTTTTATTCAACATTTTTTGCTTACTACATTGTGCAACAGAGCACATCCTTTCGGCAATGCATTTGTCTGCCAAACATATCCGGATCTTTACTTGTATTCAGGTATCTTGGCTTCATCAGTATCAACAGTTTCGTCATAATCATCTTTACTATAAAGTCCAGTCTCATCATCATGTTCATCATCATCTGTTTTTATCATAAAAAACACCTGAAGGTTGTTCTGCAGGCATTGGCATCTCTACACGTTCACATTCTTTGTTATTGCTCTTATTGTCAAAACTCGTCATTCTACAGTATCCGTCAGTATTATCTTCAGTATCTCTTTATCACTCAACCGATTTGGTCGCTTAGATGTGCTAATTGTAGCTCATCCATATAGGAACAAAGTCATAAAAGCAATTTGAGAAACTATCACCTTTAAAAAAGTTATGCACGAAATATGTGAAGGGGGTCTGGCCAGACCTCCCCTTGTTCGGATTAGGGTTAAAGATCAAAATCAGGCAAATAGTAAATTAATTACTTTAGCCAATGATGTTATACTCTGATAAATTATGTTGTTATAATTATGTAAATCAGTGAAAAGTCCCTTCCTTGTCATATTTGCAATGCATGAAAATGTATAAATTGGTCAACAATCACAGCAACATAGATGATGTGATCATGCTGTCACCAGTCTCTCAGCTGCCGCTACCGTTTCTTCAAAAACCTCGGACTCTGCATCGGGGCCCGGTCCAAAAAGAAAACACAGATTCATCTGAGATTCTGAGTATGGAGTTATTCGAATTGGGTTCTAATGGTAGGCAATTCAATGCATGTGAAATGGCTCTGATAATTACAGGGTGGGCCAATAGGAATGCAACAACTTTGACGCCTTATAACTTAAACACTTTGTATCTGAGCGTCTTGGTCTATATATCAGATTGAACATAATTATCCATTTTATAATTCTGCAAAATATCTAAGAGATACTATTACGACTTTTTGAGATAATGATATTAATGTGCGATGTCCCTTTTTGCCATGAAACTGCAAGAAAAAACCAAAAGTCTTAAACTGAATATGTCAATGACTCAATTATAAACAATCACTAGTTCTAACAATTAATAACAATTAATAAATATTCATATCTTGAGTGAATTTATCATAAGTCAAGCAAATATTCAATATGACTGTCCACCACGTGCTTTAATGACAGCATGGACACTAAACGACCACTGATCAATGGCTGAGGCCACCCGTGCTCGGGTTATTTCAGCCCAGCGGTAAACAATCAATTTTTTCAAATGTTCAACGTCACGTATCGGTTCACGATAGACAAGTTGCTGAAGACAACCCCAGATCGAATAGTCAACCGGGTTTAAATCCGGATTGTTCGGTGGCCAGTTCTCCGGTTCAATAAACTCTGGTACGTTAGCGTTCAGATAGGCAACCGTATGACGTGAACGATGCGCTAGCGGGAGAACGTTTGCGACAACAGTTGCGGCTGTTAGACGTTCCCATGGCATCAATTTGTTTAATCAATATGTTTAGAGCATATTTATTCCATTTTCTAGAAGGGAATTCTATCAACATCTGATGTGCATTGTATTCTTTTTCTACTTTTAAGATTTTGATTAAAATTCTATTCTCTTCCGTGAGCGGCGCCATGATGTTCATTATTTATATTCAAAATTGAGAGGTGTGCGCCGCACCAAAATTGTTATTCAAACGGTGCCGTATATCAGCGCAATATTTGACACAGTAGTAGAATGGATAATTACCTTCAATTTAATATATTGATCACGATATTCGGATAAAAATTGTTTGAGTTATGAGGCGTCAAAGTTGTTGCATTCCTATTGGCCCACCCTGTATGTACAAATAATAAACCGAATCTATATATATTCAAGCAATAGATTATATTGATTTCTAGCCCTAAATCAAATTTTCTAATCGATTAATTAAATATTAAATATTTAGCAATTTCACCATTCAGATAGGTTAAGTGAAATAAGATGAATTCTATTTCAGCTTAAAAATATTTGATATGTTTATTTTAGTAATGCAAATTAGAAATGGCTACCGACTGAAAAAATTGTCATGACTGTCTTCCACAGTACAAGCAATGGAACTAAACAAAACTTCAATGGGCCGGGGGACCTCTAAATATTTTTGAATAAAATTTTCTTTTTTACCACAATGTTTCTCTAAGGTAATGTAACATAACTGAATACCATGCAACTCAAATTTCACCAAAAAATTTTTTTGATGCACCCTAATATATATAACGCAAAGATACATATATACACTGTGTCCGGAAAAAAAACAACCAGTTTTGTAAATATGAAAATAAATAGTAAATATTCATCGATTTTCACAATTCAAACACCATTTTAATCCTGACATATTTCTCTAACAATTGTGAAAATATAAAAGTTCCAGTCCAAATAATGACGTCATAATGACGTCATTTGCACAAAAAGTCAAATTTAAGAGATAAATGCGCAAAATCATCCACAATTTCAATATTTTATCATGTAATTTATCAATAATAAATGTAAGTTTAATTTTATTTTTATATCTGAATTATGTCAGACTGCAATTTGTGGTCAAAGAGTACACCTTTGGCTTCAACATAAGCGTCAAAAGGGTCGCGCTAATACCCAACAGCAGCATCGATAACCAGCTTATCAAAACCTCCGAGGCGTTAACAATTCGCTTACGGAGTTCTTCAATGTCTCTTATCCTTGTCTTGTAGCCTGCACCTTCTCCTCCATCAATCTCCAACTCTTATTATCAGTGGGATTTAAGCGGGCGGCCGTTTTGCGGCCAAAGATTAAGATGAATGAATTCCGAGTCTTTTTAGTCAACAGATCAACAGATTCACGAACTCAGTGAGCTGAAGCGCTATTTTGTTGAAATGTGTAGGCTATTGTTCCGAATATTCTCGGATATCAGGCACCACTTTTTTATAGAGCAGACAATCCCTCTAATAAGCTGCATTTATTTTCACTTCTGGTTCTATTAAATGGATTTCCGTTTTACCAAAAGCCAATAATACCAACCGAACCATGCATGAATGGCCGGCTATAGCCTATGCATTTTGATGCAACTGACGTCATTATGACGTCATTATTTGGACTGGAAATTTTATATTTTCACAATTGTTAGAGAAATATGTCAGGATTAAAATGGTGTTTGAATTGTGAAAATCGATGAATATTTACTATTTATTTTCATATTTACAAAACTGGTTGTTTTTTTTCCGGACACAGTGTATATATATATATATACAGTAGTCTGAGGTGGCGTCCATGTCACATGAGATTTACTAGGTGCCTGGCATGGAGCAACGTAAATCACATTGGTCTGAATAAGATCACAGAAGCCGTGCAAACCGTTGCCGAGATTTTCACTTACAGTGATCGTTAGGTTTTCACTGTGAAGGTCATGCAAGGTCACACGAGGTCCGCAAAGTAATAATAAGCAATGCATAA
>OX243823.1:5997388-6032388 GCA_945859605.1 Lumbricus rubellus | reverse complement strand
GCAGTCAGTCAGCCAACGAGCCATTCGGCCAGTCAGCCAGTAAGCCATGCACTCAGTCAGTCAATCAGTCAGCTGGGATTTCGATACAAGATTAAACGGCATTAGACGGACGTCAAGTAAACACGATTCGAATTTTCGCATCCATCAATCGCTCGAGCCAGGAAACGTGATTTAGGTCGGAAGGAAAGACAGCCAGACACAGACAGACACAGACAAACAGACAGACACAGACAGACACAGGCAGACAGAGACAGACAGACGGACAGACCAGCAGACGGACGGACAGGTCCATAAAGCACTTGAGGTGATTGCTTCTGGCAGTGTTATTTCAGTTATGGTTTTTCAGTTACAGTTTCAGTTACAGTTATCTATTTTATTTTTTTCCAGTTACAGTTTCAGTTACAGTTAACTACGATGAGATTTTTCAGTTTCAGTTACAGTTATTTCTTATTTTCCAGTTACAGTTTCAGTTACAGTTAGTATTTTCAAACGTTACAACTACCAAAGTTGAATAGGAGATCAATCTGATTTTACATTGTGGGGCGCGGTGGTCTAGTGGTGGCGTCGTTGCCTTTGAGCCGGAAGGTCCGAGGTTCGAATCCACCTCCCCGCGTAAGGACCTTGGGCAAGTCCTTCACTTACAATTGCTCAGCGCTTCGGCGTGAAACTCCAATGCAGTGTCCGCTCTGCATCGGGAGCGCCTCTGAGTAGAGAGAGAGAGAGATTGAAGGGGCGCTATAACAAGTGCACATACAAACAAACAAAAAAACATATTGCCGGTTGACTTTAAGGAACACACGACGCTCCAGCTTTACACTTAATCTGTTTCGCTTTCTCGCACACCAGTCCCCACAAACTGAGAAGACGCGCTCAACGTATGCTTGAGAAGCAGGCACGGATACGAAGTCTTCTGCAATCAGGGCCAGAGATGGATATGATCTCTGTCGATCCACCCAGAAGGACAGTCCATTATCTAGATTCTAGGTCACCGTTGAAGATGGTTGCTTCCGTCAAGTACCGATCAAGCTCCCCATCGATACCGGACGTCCTTAATGCTGAACTGAAGGAACTTCTGGTCCGGTTATCCTACGATAGGAGCTTGAAGCGCTTCAATGGCGGTGTCTGGTCTTCTCTCGACGGTCGCTAAAACGATAGATCATCCATAATTCACTATACCGTGACTTTGAGCTTCGATTGATTGCTTTTGACTTTGTCAGTAGGTTCTTTCTTTTGTTTTTCCTTGACCTGCAGCATCGCATACACATCTTTATGCCTGCTCTTTAGATGATTGCGAAGATTTGTGAAATGAAATGTATGGGTTTAACGACTCTTTTTCATATCGAAGATGATCAGCGTCGGAGGCAGAGAACAACCTCGTACTCCACGTTTATATTGCGACCGAGTCACCCGCAGTAAAGATCCGAGAAATTAATCTCTGATAAACCGACCGACCGGGAATCGAACCCGTGCCGCCGGCGGGGCGAGCGGGCTACAAACCCACTCGACCACCGAGGATCTCTGCGAAGATTTGTCGCATTTTTCCCGTTAAGTAGCGTACCACACTCGCGGATTTCCGCGTCATTTGTATCACCAGTCCAAACGCAACAGCGACTTTTGTCTATTGCCGCTTCAAAAACAAAATGTTCCTAAACGCCGCTTTCTAATTTTCTACCGCTACTTGGCTTAAACATGGTTCTAGTCGAGGATTGTTTAACAGTTTACCGCCGAAGCCTGAGCAGGAAAGGAACCGGAAGTGAGATGAACATAGAGAACTTAACGTGTAGTAGAGTAGAATTTCCGTTCAATAAGTAAGTAAGAAAAAACTGTTGTGTTATTTTCAAGTTAACTCCTTTTGATTCTTCAGTTATACAGTTATTGTTTTTCAGTTTCTATTACAGTTTCAGTTTTTAAACATTTTTCAGTTTCAGTTTCAGTTGGAGTTAACTCACAACGATTTTTCAGTTATTCTGCTATTTCAGTTACAGTTTCAGTTAATATAAATAACACTGGCTTCTGGTTCATGGCATAGCATGCAGAGTGCAATTCTGTAAAATTACATCTTGAGACGTCGTATCACCAAACAAGCAGCGAAGATATTGGCAGTATCATCATGCAATATTATTATTATTATTCCGTCTTGTCATTGTTATCTTTTCATCGCATGAACTGAAAGGTCAAAGCATGGAGCCAACAACCTTATCAGCTGTCATAGGCAATTAGACATTTTCCTGAAAAACCAAAATGCCAAAACATCATCTATAATACACAATCCATGATATATTAATTTCATCATTACGAAACATGTCTGTCCATTTCTGTCTCCGTAATCTGTCTTTGCCTGTCTTTGTCTGTCTGTCCTCTTAAACTGAAGTTAACTTATCAACTTTGCCTGGTGTAAAATTTATACCTTGTTACCTCTTCTTATCTCACTTTAGTCTATGCCTTTCCATGCCTTCCCTTAATTTATTTTACTATACTTCTACCTATAATTTATATACATTGTATATACAATTATACATACATGTATACATTGCCTGATTTGACTTATCATTGTGTTATGCAGAGTACCACTCCTCACCCAACAATTTCTCATCTAACCTAACTTCACATCTTGCCTCACCATATACCTTGCAATTCGTTCTTTATCTATAAATTATCTAACCTGACCTTTTAAACTCATCCTATCCATATGTAGCACGAATGCATGTCGTTGCATTCTCGTGCTTTTACCAAGGATTTTACCTCTTAACCGAGGTAACGCCGCGCTTTCTCGGTCGCCATACCTCTCACTTGCATGGAATGGGCTTCCTGTAGCACTTCGCTTATAATAGTGCCACAGAATCATTTCACTATGTTCTTCTCGTATACCTTAATTCTGTCCTATTAATTTTAGCCGTTGTTGGTTTGGGAGCGCTTCTGAGTAGATAGTCCTGAAGGGGCGCTCTATAGGCTATGTACTCTTAATAAACAAACAAATAAAGCTACATTACCATGCACATTTTGAATTTTCTTCCATTAGGCGTATACCTTCCTTAACATGACCTAACATTACATTGCACCATAATTTGCATTCCCTCCAAACCATTCCAAACCATTCTGGCATTTAACGGTGACAGAATGTGAATGTCATCGCTTGATGTTTCAGTCGTGGTCGACTTATCGAGTGACGTCATGGTCAAGCCAAAAGGTCTGGCTACGGTTCCCGATATGGACCAGGGCGAAATCCGACCCGTGTTCAAACCGACGCCGAAGAACATCACGGTTGGTCCGGGCGACCGAGCCGTTCTCAAGTGCCGTGTCGAAAATCTTGGAACGAAAACGGTAGGTGGTTAAGACTCTTAGCCACACCCTCTGATGTTGTGCAAATCAGAGTCAATAATTATTCCTATGCAGAAATTTAATAATGTCTCGGTTTTTGTAGTGCCTATATTTTTACTGATTCTACTACTATTGCTGACGCCACACAAGATAGATAACTTCAGTAATTATGCCTGCTATAGGCTATCACTGCAAATCTACAAAAACTGCTACTGCAACTACTACAATTGCTACAACAGCAACTACTACCACTACTATATGCTACTACTTCTTCCTATTGTTGTTGTTCTTCTACTTAGAACTTCTACGTCATATAACTCATATTCGTTTTTCGTTTATCTTCTTCTTTTCTTCTTCTTCTTCGTCTTCTTCTTTCTCTTCCTCTTCTTTCTCGCCATCTTCGTAATCGCGACAGTGTTTCATCATCTTCATTTCTTATTTCTTTCTTTATTTTCCTTATTTTCTTTCTTCGTCTCATTCTGGGTCTTCCTTTCTCTTTTACCGTCCCTCCGCGGCCTCCAACCCAACAGTCTTCACCCTGTATATCCTGCCGTATACCCTACCCTACCCTACCCTACCGTATACCCTACCCTACCCTACCCTACCGTATACCCTACCCTACCCTACCCCACCCTACCCTACCCTACCCTACCCTACCCTACCCTACCCTACCTTACCCTACCCTTCTGTCTCTTCCCATCTCTACCTTCTTCATCCTTCTTCTTACCATCTTACCATTTAACCGTTTCTCTTCTTCTGGTATACCCAACCAACGAAGACTCATGTCCACAACCTGTTAAAAGATGCAGGGACATGTCACGACTCCTCATACGACCCAACGAGATTGGGTCATAATTCTCGGGCGGCCGACGCTGCAACGCACACTCTTCATTATTAGTGACGTAGTCGAAAACGCGCGAAACCGCCTTATATACGAGACGGTTCAAAGGTGAAAAATTTCTCGAGTTTATCCTGCTATACGGGGGGTGGGGTGGGGTGGGGTTGGGGGTGGGGTTGGGGTTGGAACGGTTGGTGGCGTCGGTTTCTCCCTTGATGGTCTCCCCGCCCTTGAGGGTTGAGTACAGTGCTAAAAGTCTAAAAAAGAATTGCCTTGACGCTCCTTACTTTTCCTATAAAGAAGTGCCAGGACACGGACACCCCTTACATTTTCAGGTGTGCTGGCCAAATAAGTGGCAGGACGGCATAGAGATTTAAAAATAAGTGCCAGGACACCGTCCATGACCGTAATATCTCACTTTAAGCCCTGGTTGAGTTTTGATTTTCTGTAGCACAGGCGAGAGATGTTCTGCAGGATGAATCAGAACCACGACTCGGATTAGATAGGGGTGGCTCTGCTTAGCTGCTCTGCTTAGCTGCTCTGCTTAGCTGCTCTGCTTAGATACTCTGCTTAGATACTCTGCTTCTCTCTTCATGACACGTTACAGCCCTCGTGAATAAGCTGGTGTCCGCAGCTTGGATTTTCAGTTGCGCAATAGAAATGTTGAGTGCACGATAATGAACACAACTATATATATATATATATACATATATATATATATATATATATATAAGCGTAGCGCACCAGTGTATTCATGACCGCAGCTGTGCCAAATATAATTAAAAGTAATACATAGTAATTAACTGTAAACAATTTCATTAAACATTTAAAATAGGCTATTCACGTAAAAGCAAGTAGCAGCAAACTATGATATTAAACAATTGTGCGTACGAATCGCTATAACAATTATTGTAATAAGCAATAATTATGCATTTTAATTAACGGCAAACTATTGTAATTAAACAAACATGCATAACACACAGGCCAATTATCATAAATCGATAGCTTTAAGTGGTAGTGCATGACAATTGGCAGTAAACAAGGTATACTTTAAAGTTCACCGATTAGATAAAAGCTGTCTTGGGGTGAAGATCAGATATACAGCAAAGATCTCCACGAACATCGATAATACATTTCGCTACATTTATTACGAACTAAGGTTCAATCAATCTGAACATGTTCACTGAACATGTTCAGGGTAATTTAACCCCGTCTCTGTTCAACAGACTGAGAAAGAGTAGCGCACTCGTTAAATAATGAACCCAGCGCATTTGACCGAAGGCAACCAACCCCCCCCCCCCCCGTTCACTCTGTCTCTGTTTCTGTCTGTCTGTCTGTCTGTCTGTCTGTCTGTCTCTCTGTCTCTGTCTGTCTCTGTCTCTCTGTCTCTCTTCTGTCTGTCTGTCTCTCTGTCTGTCTGTCTGTCTGTCTCTGTCTGTCTGTCTGTCTGTCTGTCTGTCTCTCTCTCTCTCTCTCTCTCTCATTTCCACGGCTAAAGCAGCGTATTGTCGAGATTTGAAAGGACGTGTGTCGTGGGAATGGGTTCAGGAGACGACCACGCAGATGCATGGAAAGGGTTTGTAACGGGCAGCTCGGACTTCACGCAAGACGTCGTCGAAAAATCCGTTCCAAGCCATAAAACACGGACTGCGGAGAACGGGACTTAGTCGTCTGACAGGGAAATCAGCGTCCAGTCGCCACCGGGTCTGATGAGACCTCATCGAAGGGAAACCGCCGTCGGTCGGTCGGGGACGGGGAGACGCCCGGTCGAAGTAGGCAAACAGGGATTAGGTGGAGGCACAAGGGAGATTAGATGGACGGGTAATCAAGGACCAGACTGTCTTAGCCACGATTCGCTTAGTCGTGGGTCCACCCTTGCCCTCCTCTACTCCTCTGTCTCTTACAACCGCTCTTCGTCGTCGTCGTCGTCCTCCTCCTTCTCCTCCTCCTATTCTTCTTGTGCCTCCTTTACCTCTTCTTCTCGTTCTCCTTCCTCCTCCTCCTCTTTCTCTTCTTTCTCTTCTGCTTCTTCCTCCCTTTCTCCACCTCTACTTCGCATTTTCAGCCTCTTACTCTCATTTTCTCTTCATCATCTCCTCCTCTTCTGGCACCGCTTTATTCTCTCCCTCGTCTTTATAATCTTGATCATCATTGTCCAATTTCTTCTCCTGTTCTTCATTTTCTTCATCCTCCTTTTCTTCTTCTCCTGTTCTTCTTCTTCTTCCACCTCCTCATCCTCCTCTGTAGCTTAACAATTTTCGTTCTTTTTCAATCCTCTTCTTGTCCCTTCCTCTTTCTCTGCTTCGTCCTTTCCTCTCCCTCCTCTTCATCTCCCTCCTCTTCTTTATTCTACACCTCCACTTCCCTTTTCTTCCTCCTCCTCCTCCTCTCCTTTCATCTTTCTCCTGCACGCTTCCTCCTTTTTTCCTCCTTCTTTCTCCTCCTCCTCCTCCTCCTCCTCCTCGCATTCTCTCCGTTTTCTGGCATACCATAACAACCTTTTCTTGATTGTCCGAGATGAGTGTACAACGGACAGAAATACACACAGGCCAAACAGACAAAAAGATGGACAGACAGAAGAACGGACAGTCAGACGTACATGTACAGACAGGCAGACAGAAAGACGACAGACGGACGGACGTGCAGGCAGTATTCAACACACATTCAATGTCAAAATACGCAGACTGACCGGCGAAAGTGGCCTGGAAATGCCTGGCATACAAAGATACAGACAGACAGACAGACAGACCGACAAGCAAGCTGACAACAACAGTGAGTCCGATAGACATGGACGCATACAGATAAGCTGCTAGGCAGGCAGATAGACAGACAGACAGACAGGCAAACAGACAGACAGACAGATAGACAGACAGACAGACAGATAGGCAGACAGACAGACAGGCAGACAGACAGACAGACAGAATTATATCTAATAAGCATGCAGAGCACGAAGCCATGCAGGCGATGTCATATTCTGAGGACATCTGTCGACGATATTATATGGAAAGCAATAAAAGCTGCAGTTGAACGCAGTTGTTGTTGGTCGCAGTCGCAATAATATATGGAGACAAAGTTGCATATAATATATATGTGTATATGTTCCATTCAGACTGGCTCTACAGCCTTATATATAATATGTATTATTATATATAATCCATTATATATATATATATAATATCTCATCATATATATATACATGATTACATGTATACATGTGTACATATATATATGGTGAGAAGATGCAGAAATGCAGGTAGTAATATATTATAATCAGACATATGACCATGCAGAATGTGCGCATGGAGGAAACGTCAAGGCCATACAGGGGTCGAGATGTGGGGGCACTACAGAGGAGCAGAAGGAATCAGAGAAAGATAGAGGGATGGGTGAAGACAGACAGACAGACAGACAGATAGGATCAATGAAAGAAGTAGAAATACTGAAAGATATAGAGAAGAAGAAGCAAAGAAATTAGAGTTAGAGAAGATAGAAAGACAGAAAGTATACTAAGAATATAGAGAGACAGAGACAGACAGACAGACGAACAGACAGACGAACAGAAGTGAAGGGAAAGGAACAGAAAGAAATATACGAGAGAATGAAAAGAAAGAAGGAAAGAAAGAGTCAGAGAGATGGAGAGAAGAAGAGGTTGGGATGGATAAAAAGAGAAAGTAAAGAGAATTAGATATCAATGCGCTGAGAGAGAAGAACAGAGAGGATAGGAGCAAAGACGAGAGTATGCAAGGCGGATGGACTCAAAGCTAAACAGAAAAAAAATTGCTAAAGAAATGGAGGGGACAAAGGGAGAAGGACAGTAGAGCAAGAAAAGGATAAATTCAGACAGAGAGAGAGAGAGAGACGGAGAGAGAGACGGAGAGAGAGAGCGAAAGAGACAGACAGACAGACAGTCAGGGAGAAAGTGAGTGAGAGAGAGAGAAAGAGAAAAAGAGACAGACAGACAGTCATGGAGAGACAGACAGTCCAGGAGAGAGAAACAGACAGACAGTCAGGGAGAGAGAGAGACAAGAAGGAAGACGGAGGGTTATATTATAAAAGAGAGAAAAAGGTTGTGCCTGCAGAGTAGCATCTGCTTTGACCATCATTTGCATTTTCTATGCTGCATGGTCAGGCAGCTGTTGCATCTGCCTCTCCATTTCTCCATCCCTCCATCCCTCCATCCCTCCATCCCTCTATCTCTCAATGCTTCGTTATTTCCCTGTATAAAGCTTAGCATGCATGGTGGTTGTGTTGGTGGCCATTCGAAGTCGAGGAATCCGCTGAAAACAATCGATTGATCCATTTTCTGTCTCTTGAAAGTAATTCTGATGCAGCTGGTCTCCGTTCTTCTATTATAAAAAAAGAAAGGAAGGTTTTAGAGACAAGTGCGTTAGACAATAGCCTATACAAAAAGTAGTCTCATTGTCTTCGAGAAATCGCGGTTCCTCTGACATGTGTTCATCAGATCTTGCCATCTAATTTAGAGGACAAGTACTTAGATCTTGCCATGTATTTATGAGGACAAATACTCAGCTTTTGCCATCTATTTATGAGGACAAGTACCGGTACTCACGTCTTGCCACCTCTTTGTGTGAACAAAATTATAATTACTCTCGTTGCTAAAGAGTTAATCCAATTTATACCAGCTATAATAGAGTTAAAATTTAATTCTAAACTGTTTGAAACTATGATTGTTGACTCTGAGCTGTCTAAAAGTAAGTTTATTATTATATGAATCTTTGGTGTATTATAAGTACAGTATGCTATAGTGCTTGTTGCTATATTTAACGACTCTGTATGCATATCAATGATGATTAGAGTCGCCCTCCTTCTTTCTTCAGGGTGAGACTGGCACTGCGAAACTGCGAGCAGTGGCGTAATTGGTATGCTAATAGCATCTGCTTCTTTTATAGACTCTGTATCGCTGTATACATACGCAATGCACCTTGCTAGACGCAGATAAAGGCATGCAGTGTCTGTCTGGCGGTGTATATGTCTATGTCTGTCTCTCTGCATGTCTGTCTGAGTATATCAACAGACAAACTAGCACTGCATGACTCTATCAGGTGCGAAAGTCATTCGCAGCAGTTAGCTATAATAATAGTCTCGGAAAGTTACAGTCCGTTAACTGTTGACGTGCTTTCTAAACGATCGTAAAAATCCACGTAAACGCGTTAAAGGCGTCTGCAACTTTGCATGCAGGCGGACATGCATGCAATTGCGCACAGGATGCCTGTCTAATACGCTATGGACTTAAACCGTCGACGTTCAAATTATCCTTAATGCATTGCTTGCTCGTCGACTGATGGCCTCCTCTATCCTTCACGACAGATGGTGGTAGTGTGGCTGCATCGGCGAGGTTGAGAGGTCGACCGGCGTTTCCATTTTCCAATGGGTAAAGGCAGAAGCAGCATCGGGAAGAGTATAATATGGAGATGGAATGGAAATGATGGAAAGCGTTTTCCATGCATCAACGTCACATTTGAATAGAGGTCGTTTGCGTTGCAATATTTTGAGCTTGACGACGTGATGTAATGTCTGGAGATAATAATAATAGTAATATTTGGGTTGCGACTTCAGAGTGGGTTCGACGAGTACACATTTATTTATGATAAACGTTATGGAAATTGCTGAACGTTGCATGATGAGGGAGAGGAAGTTGAGGAGCGTATGTATGTATGTATGTATGTATGTATGTATGTATGTATGTATGTATGTATGTATGTATGTATGTATGTATGTATGTATGTATGTATGTATGTATGTATGTGTGTATGTATGTATGTGTGTATGTATGTATGTATGTATGTATGTATGTATGTATGTATGTATGTATGTATGTATGTATGTATGTGTGTGTGTGTGTGTGTATATGTATGTATGTATGTATGTATGTATGTATGTATGTATGTATGTATGTATGTATGTATGTATGTAATATGTATGTATGTATGTATGTATGTATGTATGTATGTATGTATGTAAGTAGTAGTTAATCTTCGCTTCTGGATGTCTTTTATTATTTCCTGAGGGGGGTGCTCGGTAGTACAGTGGATAGCGCGCTGGACTGTCGACCAAGAGGTCGGGGGTTCAATTCCCCGCCGGGGCAGAAATTTGTTACGAGATTTCTGTTCCACAAGCCGACTCAGCTATGATGAGTACACGGTCAGTGGATGATGAGACGGCGAGGGAGAGGATTGGTCACCGCCCTTTGGAAGTCTTTTATTATTTCGATCAGCAAGGAAATTAAGGTCGTAAGAATACTGCCGAAAAGTCTCTAGCTAATATATTTAGTGCGATGTGCGAATAAGCGAATATCTCGAGAAAATCGGTATTGGTTACGAAAATTATGCAACTACCGGTTGAATTGTTAAACGCAGCTCCCGTTCCCCCTCCGCCCGCAATTTGCATGTAATTCGCCCCATTTCTATACAGGTAGACGTTACCAGGAGTGGTACTACTGTTACCAAATTCTATGTACGTCGAAACGAAATAGTATCCGGCTTTACCGGGAGTGAAACGGGTCAGTCCCGCACTTATGACACCATCGGTTTTGAATCTTACACTATCGAAAGTAACTCTTGTGTGAGTTTTAGCGATTAAGAATTGCCAAGTTAAAGAATGAATGCTAAGCGCGGGACCAATTGAGATAGAATCTACATACTGCTTCGTAGCTGCATCGCTGGCGTTGTTGGGTTCGTGTAGTCCTGTAATGTAAGCATCATGCATAAAGATGGACTTATACACATTTATTTTAGACGGAGGAGTGCCATCGAGTGACTTAACCATCTCTAACATGATTTCATTGTTTATTCTAAAACGAAATCCATCCATCGATTGTAATGTAATAGGATTGTTTAACGAACATTGTAGTTTATTTCGTATACTACCTAAGAAAATAGTGAATTCTTTATTTTCTCCTCTCAAGTCCTTACAACCCATTGAACGCAGACGATCGGAGCCAACGTTTAAGATTAGATCACCAGTCATGGTATCACCAGTTTTAGACACCTTCAATGTAACTTGTTCATCAACGTATTTCTTATTCGTCAAATGATTATCGTTGGACGGAGAATCGTCGTGATTCGTTATCAAATCAATGGCTTGACCCCAACTTAAGGCCTCATCCATTCCTGCTGTCAAAGGCTTCGTTGTGGGCAGTCCTTTAATTTTGTGACCACCCATTTTTAGATTTCCAGTCGCGATGTTTGCTCCATCCAATCGAAGAAAACTAGCATTTACTTGACTAAGAGTGACACCTCCAGCGATTACTCTTTGTGATGAACCAACATCGGTGTGACCGAATTTATCGACAGGCATTTTATATATAATAATAATTTTTAATGCAGATTAGTCATCGTATACATATAATTGCATTACCTGAATCCCTCGTGGAAGATCGTTATCCTTTGCCAGTACTCTAACTCTGTAATATTGATACGCATCCGTAGTAGAAATATTAAAAAATGTCGGAATAGTCTCTGAAGGAGTTGAAGATGTATGTAAGTGTGCAAACACTGCTCCATCATTGCTAGCGGATAAATTCCAATAAGATACAGATACGGTTTTCAACGCAATTCTCCAAATTTTAACTGGCTCAGGACATTTAATTTGTAACCAAACAGTTTCATCTTCACCCGAAACCCAAGCTGCGTTAACATCGTCAGTGAGATTAGTGAAAGCATGGTAGGCTTTGCTTCCGGCAAAACAAGAACTGGCGCTAGCAACGAATCCTGTTACACTTACATCAGCTTCCAAGGGAGGAATATACCCAGCACGACACTTTTTCAGAGATTTATCGACGTACTTTGTAACTTGTTCATCAACGTATTTCTTATTCGTCAAATGATTATCGTTGGACGGAGAATCGTTGTGATTCGTTATCAAATCAATGGCTTGCCCCCTACTTAAAGCTTCATCCATTCCGGCAGTCGAAGTATTCGTTACTGGGAGACCTTTTATCACATGTCCATTCATTTTTAAATTTCCAGTCGGCAGATTTGTCCCATCCAATCGAAGAAAATTAGCATTTACTTGGCTAAGAGTAACACCTCCAGCGATTACTCTTCGTGATGTTCCTCCAGCAGCGGTGTGACCAAATTTATCGATAGGCATTTTATATAATAATAATTTTTAATGCAAGCCATTTATAACTTCTTGGAAATTCATTCCATCACCCACCATCTTCAATACATACAAACACAAATGACCACAAAATACTTCGTTATCGGGTTGTATTCGCTCGCTGTTATATAACACTGGACGGCGTAAATACTTTATCAGTTCTAGAGGGGGAGGAAGGCCGTAACTATCGAAATATATTTTCTCATTACCGCTCTTTAAGAAAGCGACCCAGTGACTTCCCACCCCATTAGAACCATCTAGATTCAATATCCCACACTCATTCCGTCCAGGTTTCTTCGGCAGCTCGTCTCTGAGAAATACTCCTCTAAAATTATTGATGTTTAGTTTCTTAGCCGCTTCGATTAGATCCACATTCGATAAAGCAATATTCGGTAGCACTACTCCACAAACATCGATTTGTTTGACGCTCATTTATTTAATATAAACATTAATTAAAAATTTTCAACGAGTAGTGACCATATGCCAAAGTATGAATTCCATCCTCCATTATTACCCGTTTATCGTCATCTGCAGATAATGCAACTTTATTAATTTCTTCTGTATAAATATCGTGATGATAAGTGTCGTATCCCGTGTAAAAGGGCACTTTATTATCCTAGTGGTTAATCGGTTGGGTTTAACTTACTCAAGAAATTCTTCCAAATTCAACGAACTCCCAGCTTCTTATGAAATATATAATAGAATAAAGTTATTCAATATCATTCAATTGCACAAACAAATAACAATCCTATTTACCTAGTGTGGCGAGTTACTTAGGAAATATTATGTTTGCTCTTATCTGTCGAGTCGTATGAAACTCGAATGTCTTCGGCTCTCTCCGTCGTCCAATCGTCGCAGTCAAGAATGTTGATCAGACGGTTGAAATGCAGTCATGGAAGCAACCACACCAATCGCCTAACTCGTATCTTGCCGTGAATCAGTTGCACACAAGATGAATCGTCGCATTCACCTCACAGCTCCTCTCCAGTTGACCAAACGTCCCTCGTACTTCACACGCCGAATCAGCTGTTCGCTAGCCGATTCAAATTGCACGTCTCTTCAGACTGTTGCCTAAGAGTTCGTCTTCTTCGCAAGTGTCTCACACTTCACACGATGATTATTATGCACTAACGCAAATTTCTCATTTAAATTGCGTTGCACTTAATGCACAATACTTTGAACTATCGGTTGATCGTCCGAACAGTTCAATTACCTTCGTCTCTACTCTGAAAATCACAACTTTGGATTGATCACCGCAGCGAAACAACCACCATTTCCAGATATACCTGTAGAGAGTCAAAAACTTAACGTCCACTTCGCTGACGTCATTTTTAACTCGTCACGTCATTCGCTTCCAGTCTGCACCAATCACGAATAGGATTAGCGTCCTTTGTTGTCATGGTAATCTTGACCACTCGTTATTACGCTTAGCTGCAGTCATTGGTTTTATGTATTAATATTTTATATGTTGCCACACATATTACCTAAACTCGCCAATTAAATTGCCTAGCTTAACTTCTACCTATAATTAATAATTATACATGCATAGCAAGTGTTTAATTTGATAATCATTTAATATAACCACGACAAATACCCTTTCTTCAAAAGTCTGTACACAGGCTTTATCAACTTATCTAATTATCAAATTACAATAACTGCTTATGCCTATGCTTATACTACTTTACACAACATCACAACCTAACACAACTACTTCTTATCTACCTATAGTATCACCATTGATTTACTTAAATCTTAGGTCAATCCTCTACTTAAATAATCGGACATTACATTATTACATCCCTTAATGTAACGTATTGTAAAACAATAATTTTGAAGGGCAAGGCTCCACCTCATGACTCTTGCATTCTTCATCCTCCCTTCCTTCATGTACTGTAGTCCACAATGGTCAGTCTCGATCACAAACTCTCTTCCACACAAATATCGATCAAATCTACTGATTCCCCACATTATGGCTAAACATTCTCTTTCCTCAACTGAATATCGCATCTCTCTTTCCAACAGTTTTCTACTCGCATATGCTATCGGATGGTTTATTCCTTCATATTGTTGAATAAGAACACAACCTATCCCTTTTCCTGATGCATCTGTCTGTATTATAAATTCTTTCTCCAAGTCTGGTAACCTAAGGATTGGTGTCTTAGCTAGTGCTTCTTTCAACTGCTCAAAACTTTCACCTAACTCTTGGTTCCATTCAACATTGTTAGGAGCTAACTTTTTAGTCAAGTCGCTCAACGGTGCCATCAATTCTGCACAATGTGGTATAAACTTTCGATAGTAATTTATCGCTCCTAAAAAGCTTCTCACTTGCTTCTTCGTCTTAGGCTGTGGCATTTCCACAATCTTGTCAATAGATTCTCCCTTAGGGCTTATATCGTCGTTGTTCAATGTATGGCCTAGGAAATCTATCTTGCCATATCCTAGTGAACATTTCTTCGGTTTCAATGTCAAATGAGCTTTTCTCACTCTTGTGAAAAACTCTCTTAACGTCTTCATGTGTTCGTCCCATCCTTTCGTATGAGCAAGAATATCGTCGACATAACTTTCTAGATTTTCAGTTCCATGTAATATTTTCCGTATCAAGCGATTATAACTGGACGCGCTATTGACTAGTCCAAATGGTAACACATTGAACTTATATAATCCGCTTGCACAGATGAATGTGGTTAAGTCTTTTGATTCTTCGCTCATTGGTATCTGCCAATACCCTTTACAGAAATCGAACTTGCTATAGATTTTACTTCCACTGAGTTTATTGAAAATATCCTCATTCGACATCATCGGTTCTGGATCGAATACTGTCACTTTGTTGAGTTGTTTATAATTACAGCAAAGTCTGTTACTTCCATCTGACTTTTTAACAACTACAAGCGGCGCTGCATACGCTGCTTCCGATCTTTCTATAATTCCATTATCTAGCATCGTCTCTAATTCTTTGTTTATCTCCGCTTGAAGATGATATGGCGTTGGATAAGCTCGTAACCGAATTGGCTCATCACTCGTCAGATGAATCTCATGCTTTACCATATCTGTCCTTCCTGGCTTATCACTGAATATGTCCTCATGTTCTCTCAGTAGTTCCCTTAATTCTCTTTTCTGTTTTTCCGTCAATTTAGGATTGATATCCACATCTTTGTAAGTCTCCGTTTGTTTACTTACATATAAGCTCAATATCTCTTCTTCTTCATCTTCACCATCTTTACCATCATGTACTATCGCCGATATGTATGCTGACGTTTCTACATCATTACCTTCTCCATTTCTCTCGTAGTACTTCTTTAGTATATTGATGTGATATGTTTTGAGTTTTCCACCATCAATTTCCACCTTGTAATCATAATCTCCTATTTTGCCTCTGACCACAAATGGTCCTTGCCATTTTACAAGCATCTTATTGTTACAACTGGGTAACAGTAATAAAACTTTATCTCCTATCTTCAACTCTCTGTAACGTGCTTTCTTATCATAATACTTCTTGTTCTTTTCATTTGCTTTATGTATGGCCTTCTGTGCCATATCACATGTTTCTTCTATTCTTTCTCTCAAATCGGTCATGTATGTATAAACATCTTTTACTTCATCTTCCACTTTCTCATTTGTCCAGAGTTCCTTTAATATCTGTATTGGTCCTCTGCATGACCTTCCAAAAATTAATTCAAAGGGTGTGAACCCATGACTTTCGTGTACAGTGTCTCGTAACGCGAATAATAATGGTGCTAAGAACCTGTCCCATTCCTTGACCTGTTCTCCTATTAGCTTCCTCAACGTTGCTTTTATTGTTCCGTTAAGTCTCTCCACACATCCATTTCCCATAGCATGGTAAGGACTAGTGAAAGTGTGCTTGATCAACAACATCTTGTTAACATCAGCCATCAGTTCTGAAGTGAATTGGCTCCCTCTGTCAGTATGGATTTTCTGAGGAACACCCATGCGACAATAAAAATTGAACAAGGCTTCCGCCACCTCCTCTGTAGTTATTCCTTTCAGTGGAATCGCTTCTGGGTATCTGGTACTCAAATCCACTATCGTTAATATATAGCGATAACCTCTTGATGACATAGGTTCTATCACTCCGATAATGTCTACACAGACATGTTTGAATGGTACATCCAGTACCGGAAGATGTCCCATCGGTGCTCTGTGGCTCACCTTTTTATCCACCGACTTTTGGCATACATCACAACTCAGGACATACCTTTTAATTTCTTGTCCTATCGATGGCCAATAAAATTCATTCACAATTTTATCATGGGTCTTCTTCATACCCAAATGTGCTGACAATAGCGAGTTATGGGCCACGGCTAATACTTTACCTCTAAGTTCCTTCGGGACCATTAACTGCCACTTCGCATCATCTTCCGTTGTCTCCATGAATCTCCTATACAAAAATCCGTTCTTCTTCACATAAAGAACTTTCTCTGTTACACTGTCATCACCACTCCAATCAATTGCTTTATCCCAAAACTTCTTCAAAGTCTCATCTTTGCTTTGTAACTCTTTAATTTCTTTTGTTGATACATTTAAATCCGGCATCTCAGTAACTTTCAACTGTTTGTATTTTGTTACTTTCTTTGATTCCGCTCTGGTTTCAACTGCTGCTGTCGTTTGGCACACATCATCATTCTCGATGACGTCATCCGTTACATCATCATTTAATTCACTTGTGATTTCACTCGCAAAATGAACTTTCTTTTTGTCACTTTGTCCTTGTGACTCAACACTTAAAGATTTCTGAATCTTTTTCAATCTATCCTCTCTATTCTCGTTATCATCTGTATCACTCCGATCACAGTTTATCATGTTATCTGTAGTTTCTTTCACTACCAGATATTTTAGTCCCTTCATCCTACCGATAATTACTGGTTTCACCGGTTCTTCCATCACCATTGCTTCAACGTTTCCTGTAAAATACTCACTTTCAATATTAACCTTTGCTGTCGGAAAATTTCTCAATGTCCCATCGATTAATATGCATTGGGCTTCTCTTCCCGTGAAATCAACATCATTTACCAGCGATCTCTTGACAATACATGTGCTTGATCCAGAATCATATAGACAACTGGCAATCACACCGTTCACCTTTAGCTGACCTTCATTTTTATTCTCAAGGTCATCGCCATCATCTCTCCGATCAGTAACCATTGTACTTGCTGCCAACTGTATCGGTAATTCCTTCTTACGTTCTTCCTCTTTTTCAACTTCATTTAGTTTCAACTCTTCATTTGCTTGCGCTATCTTGTACGCCCTATTCTCATATACTTGTATAGCCGCCGCAGTATGTTTAACAACTCCTTTTTGTTTGTGTGAACAATCATATGACTTGTGTCCGGTTCGGCCACATGAGAAACAAGTTATCTTATGTTCAGCCGCCTGTTCTCTTTCTCTACTAAATCCTCTATTCATACTTCCATTATGATTCGTCTCCCTGTTCTGTTTCATGTCTCCTCGTCCTCTATTTATGTTTCCATTAAACCTCTCTCTTGATTTATCGTCGAACGGTTTCACATTCGGCCTTTCGTTACTGAATTTCACTGGAGGCCTTAGATTACTTTCTGTGTATTTATATCCGTGCGCCTCGATATAAGACTCGGCACAGTTTAATGTGTCCTCTAGACTCATCTTGCCTCTTTCTTTGAGGAACATCTTAAGTTCATTGCTACACGTAAGGTAGAACTGATCTCTTAATAATAAGTTCTCCATTCCTTCGTAGGTTTTCTCAAATCCAGCTTGAAGTAGCCACTGCTGCATATATCTCCTCAATCTATGCACAAAATCTGTAGGTGTTTCACCTGACTCCATTTTACTCATCTTAAACTTGTTACGATATCCACCCTCTGTTAATTGAAACCTTTTTAACAGATGTCTTTTCAAACACTCGTAATCTTGTGTCTCCTCAGATGACATTCTTTGATACACCTCTAACGCTTTTCCTTCAAGATGCTTGGCTAGCATCAGAGACCAATTTTCTGTTGCTATCTCGTATGCCGTGCATGTCCTTTCAAACCTTAATAAATATGCATCCAAGCAATCTTTATTCTCATTGAATACAGGGAATTTTATATCTTTCATTCCTCTGTTATGGTTACTGTTTCCTTGATATGAACCATCACCAACCATTGTGAATGTGGCTTCACCTCTATTCTGATTATTCCTAGAATCAATTTCTCTCATTCTTAATTCACATTCAAGCTTCTTGACCTCAAGATCCATTTCTCTCCTAGCTTGACATTCGGCCGCTTCACGAACCAATCTTGCCTCATTCTCACGACTTTCCCGTTCCAGTCTGGCGTCATTCGCCTCTCGTTCTCGTTGAACCCTGGCATCATTCGCCTCTCTTTCAATTCTGGCGTCATTCGCCTCTCGTTCTCGTTGAATCCTGGCATCATTCGCCTCTCTTTCCCGTTCAAGCCTAGCATCCGCTATTTTTGCTAACTCTAATTCTTGTACCCTGGCTGCTTGTGCCTCTTCTCGTGCTCTGGCTGCTTTAACTTCTGCAGCCGCGGCCTCATCTTTAAGCTTTCGATCTTCTCGTTCACGCAGTCTGTCGTCTCTTGCTTCCTGCTGTCTATCACGCACATACGTCTTCAACTCATCACCTTCCATTCCCATCTCTTTAGCGAGTTTAACCCACTGTTCATGTTCTCCAAATGACGACATGGTCTACTTACTTGTTTACTCAGTTAACAAGTATTTCCCAATAGCTTTCGCTATACAAGAATTAAATTCTTCAAAATATAATCTTAAACAAGATTAATAAAATGTTCCCTCTTGAAATGCGTACTCTATGGTTACGCGAGGTTAAACAAATCGCATCGAGTAAACGCTTATCAATAAAGTCGTTCTTTCGCAATCGCAAAAGCGATAACTTTAAAACTATACATTTTCAATACTTGAGATTATTGTTCGTTGATATTTCGAGTGTTAGTTAAAAATCCAGTTTTAATATTCCGGAACGTAGGACCCCATAGTTGTCGTATCCCGTGTAAAAGGGCACTTTATTATCCTAGTGGTTAATCGGTTGGGTTTAACTTACTCAAGAAATTCTTCCAAATTCAACGAACTCCCAGCTTCTTATGAAATATATAATAGAATAAAGTTATTCAATATCATTCAATTGCACAAACAAATAACAATCCTATTTACCTAGTGTGGCGAGTTACTTAGGAAATATTATGTTTGCTCTTATCTGTCGAGTCGTATGAAACTCGAATGTCTTCGGCTCTCTCCGTCGTCCAATCGTCGCAGTCAAGAATGTTGATCAGACGGTTGAAATGCAGTCATGGAAGCAACCACACCAATCGCCTAACTCGTATCTTGCCGTGAATCAGTTGCACACAAGATGAATCGTCGCATTCACCTCACAGCTCCTCTCCAGTTGACCAAACGTCCCTCGTACTTCACACGCCGAATCAGCTGTTCGCTAGCCGATTCAAATTGCACGTCTCTTCAGACTGTTGCCTAAGAGTTCGTCTTCTTCGCAAGTGTCTCACACTTCACACGATGATTATTATGCACTAACGCAAATTTCTCATTTAAATTGCGTTGCACTTAATGCACAATACTTTGAACTATCGGTTGATCGTCCGAACAGTTCAATTACCTTCGTCTCTACTCTGAAAATCACAACTTTGGATTGATCACCGCAGCGAAACAACCACCATTTCCAGATATACCTGTAGAGAGTCAAAAACTTAACGTCCACTTCGCTGACGTCATTTTTAACTCGTCACGTCATTCGCTTCCAGTCTGCACCAATCACGAATAGGATTAGCGTCCTTTGTTGTCATGGTAATCTTGACCACTCGTTATTACGCTTAGCTGCAGTCATTGGTTTTATGTATTAATATTTTATATGTTGCCACACATATTACCTAAACTCGCCAATTAAATTGCCTAGCTTAACTTCTACCTATAATTAATAATTATACATGCATAGCAAGTGTTTAATTTGATAATCATTTAATATAACCACGACAATAAGATCTAATAACATTCATCGTTCGTTGTTGTTCTTTTTTAGTAAATAAACAGTCTTTATAATCTTCGTGAGTAATAGTTTTCTGGACAACATTCTTCTTAATACCTTTACATTTCTTGTGCTCATCTCCAGCAGCCATCTTATAAGAATACAACTTTGCTCTGAGTCCAATAAATTCTTTTATCTGTTTCCCACTAGCTTCATCCTTGAACATTCCAATAACTTTTTTATTTACTCCAACCTCAATACCAGATGGATGATCTCTCGGGTATTCACTCGTGTCGAATCGAGTCTTAATATCGCCTGCGATATCTGAGTAAAAGTCTTCAGTTTTAATTTCGTATGTCAAAGAATCTGTATCGGTAAATAATAATTTAGCTCTATTTCCGTATTTATCCTTGATGTAATTGTAATGAAATTCATACATCAACGTTTTGCTCAAGTCTAATATACACATGCCAAGATATATAGGTTTATTATAGTACAATTTAGTTTTTTTCATGTGAACGGCTATTAGATTTTCATCGAAAATAGTACATCTCTCATAATTAGGTTTAGCGGCTAGTTCAATAGCCCTCTCCTCTTGACACACTAACTCTACATCAACACGATTTTCAATGTTCTCACAAGTTTTTCCAAAGACACTGTTATTCATTAACTTGAAAAAGTCTTTCTCAAAGTCATTAGTAGCTTTCGTTCTAAGAGCTGTATTTAAATCGATATACTTTTTCAACCAATCACTTTCTTCGAATAGTACACCTCTATGCACTTTTGTTATTTTCAAACCCAAGCTCTCATACAGCTTCAGATTATCGTAATGCAGCACATACTTCTTTTTATGGTTTAAGTTTGGAATTAACTTTTTGACTTTGTTAATCTCAATGCTTTCGGGGGCTAACGGAAAATCGTTATGCAGGTCGTGTAACTCTTTAGGATATTCCAAATCAACTTCCAATATGCATGGAATACTTCTCCAATTATTTAATTCATCTTCGTTCATCCATTTGAACCCGTGAGTAGGTAAATTTTTGATCATAGCCCATCCATATAGATTATTCGCATCCAGGTAAGTGATAAATGTAGAATTTTCGTTACTATTGAAATCGCTCATATATTTATTATTCGCTTTCCCGTAACGATTTGATATTGTGCTCACTCCTCCTCTCATCCCTTGCCTAAGCATCAGAATCATATCGTAATCATTCAATAACTCCAATTTCACGCCTGTCAATTTTAAAGCGGCATCCCAGGCTAAACCAGGAGATGTAAAATACCATGCAGGGTCAAGCGTATAGTTCTTCATACACACATCTCTAAAGTTTTCGAAAACATCGGCAAGTAACAGAACATCCGAAACGTTGTATAAATCGTGATATTCTCTGAATGTTTTGCATCCAAATTCCTTCCATACCGTTTTTGCATGCTCGTAGTCTTCATCGCTAATATTCGAATCATTTAGCTTAGAATAGAATGCGGATTTTGGTGGTAGTTCGGTTTCATTAAAGGTAGTAAATGAATCGACGTAGTCATAAGGATATATGCCTTTTCTCAGCAAAAGATCGAGCTTCTTTCCAGTATATCGTTTCCCAATATTTTTACACTGGTCTTTGCTTAGGTTCCTCGATAAAGCATCAAGACTAGAAGCCATAAATTTAAAACTGTCGATAAAGCGCAATTCGCGCTTGACGGTAATCTCTTTTCCCTCTTTATTTACAAACTTATCAACAACGACCTCTCTGCTAAAAGATATATACTTTTCCTCGTTATTAGGTATGCAATTAATTTTCTCTCCATTATTACCTCTCAGTTTCTTAATGAACAGATGACAATCGTACCCGGAAAGATTATGACACACTACAGGGAAAAACTTGGGGACTTTATAGTTTACATTACAAATGTTATGAGCAGCCCCTCTAAATTTACCGCTAAGATGACAGTGATCTCTCACTCGGTCTTCGCCCAACGGTTTTTCACAGATATGGCATATAGTAGCTCCATCAAAACACTTCTTGTCCTCTTCTGTAAATATCATCTTCTTAGGGAATTTAAATTGATTATATATTTGTTTTATATTCTCTTCTAGTTTATCTACAAATATTTGACCAACATCATCATCTTCGCTTTCAGCCGTAAACGTCACAGGATCTTGAGAATATACACTATCGTCGAAACATTTTATGTGGTAACAAAAGGAGCTAGGAATATGCTTTTGATATTTATTAGTGTACGACAACTCTGGATTTGGTTGGCATGTATCGATCGGTTTTACAAAAGACTCAAAATCTGCGTAGACTATCAACGGAACCCTCATAGAATTGTTATAATTTTTAAAACTTAACATAGTTCCTGGTTCTGGCATTTCTATTTTTTGTGCGTTATGGTGTTTGCAGTACTCATCATGGTTGTTAAGCGCTTCTGTCGTTGTGAAACCATTCATACACCTTTTACAATAGTGCGCTGAATAATGCGAATTTGCTGTTCGGAACGTCATCAATCGGTTAAAATTCTTTATCCAGCAATAATGTTTTTTTTCTCCATCAGATATAAGCAAAAGATCTACACAAATATCGCTTTCACAGTTAGACAGATAAAGCGGATAGACATGTTTTTCGTAACCAAATATATTAACACTAATATTATTATTTCTCTCAAATTTACCTATCACATTAGCATGAGTCGCTACCGGAAACTCAATACCACTCCAATTAAGTTTTTTCGATTGTTCTTTCAAAGCTTTCGTTATTTTTTCCGGATTTTTTACAACCGGATTCAAAGCTCTAGTGATACACCATTTGAAACATTCTTCGTCGTCGTTTTTCATATTTATAATAGCCTTTTTATTAGCTAAGAAGCTGGGAAGTGGAATGTAAGAACTACCTCTTAAGGGGGTATATTTTACCGTATTTATATCTAATTTTACAACAGCTTTAAATCTCCAATTACTTCCTTGCATCTGAAAACTAGCAATAGACTCCATGATTTTATCCTTCTTTCTGCTGTATATTTCATTCAAGTCGGTTGCTTCTAAAATAACTTCTGCCCTGGAAACGAATGGTATATCCTCAGAATTAACTATTCCCGATTTCATATCTACTCGTTCCATATTACAAGTAAGAACTAAATTAGTCTTTGTCTGGCGATTACTCGACAACAGATTAACTACCTGCGGTCTGACGAAATCAAGAAACGACGAGGCGTCCATTCCATTAGTTCCATCTATTCTATATTGCTTGGTGAATCCTTTAATAGCCGACGCCGTTTCTCTAATTTTAATTTTATCAAATATCCTAGAAACAGTTGACTTCAATGATTCTAGTTTTTCATTAACCTCTGCTTGTTCAGGCACATAACTAAGTAGCCAATCCGCAAAATCATTTAATTTGGATCTAACCCTATTTTTGTATTTTCTCTTAGGCGCTACTGGTTTGTACTTACCAGGTGTGGGTGTAAGCGTAGGAACCTTAATGTCAGGAACCGATGAGTCGAGCAAGTGTTCAACATGGTTCATGTTTCTTAAACTACTTTTCTTTAAATCCATTTTATCTTACCACGCAAAAATATTAAAACATGTGAGATCGAAGATCCACTTATCTGTGAGATCGAAGATCCACTAATTTCATATCATTTTATCTCTCGAACACTTTAATTTCGTATCTATCTCTCCAGACATTTCCGTTATGATAAGCTATTATGCCAGCACTCTGACCATACGCCTTAGCAGCTTTATACATCGATGGATACGAGGTAACAACGCCAGTCTCTCGATCTATAATATCTACTCTTCTCGGTTGTTTCCTGATACTACCCAGCGTGTCATGTCGATATGACACAGACTTGTAGTCCGTCGGAAGAATATTCTTTTCAATCAATACAGCTATCATTTGAGGTTTGTTGAGATGCGAAGTGCCTGTAACATCGTGATGCTTGGCTAACATTCTAAGCTCTGGTAGCTTCATAATATATAAGTATTCTTTAAATCAATTTTCCATACACAACACTCATTTTCTGCCCATCCGATTGGAACTGCAGCAACCTATCTGAAATTACGACAGCATACGCTTCTGTGTCGGCTGGCACTGCTGCATTGAAAAGAGCCTTAATCTGAATATCAACGACTGACGATTTCAAACGCTCGGATTGTTTGCTTACATCGAACACGAACAACGGGTATAATTCTTTATAATCTACAGGTGTTATATTGCTTTGGGTAATCAACTTATCCATACCATAGAATTTTTGACTAAAGGAGGACGCGTCTCTGTACGCTCTGGAGAATTGTTGATTAGGAAACGACAGGTTATGATCGACAGCTGGATATCTTTCTTGATTCATCATCACATATGTTCTTGAGATCGCAGTGATTAAATAGCGACGGATTACTTTCCTGATTACCGCTACGGTCCGTCTGAAATCCTACGATGATATATCTAGGTTTCTCAGGTGATGTTTTTACGCTAAGACGCCAACTGAAACTTGTCGACTGAGGAACCGTTATTGTGTCGCATTGACGAGCTCTATACGCAACTGGCAACGTTAATTTTGATTCAATCGTCTTATACAACTGCATTCGTTCCATATCGGAAGGAATAACGTGTGGAATAAACCATGAAATTCTGTTTATCGCAACTTTTCCAGCAGCTGCAGCGTTATCTCGGAATATTGCATCATCGTCGGCTTTACGAACTAATGTCAGCGTCTGTTTGAAGCCGTAAATAATCTTGTCGTAATCATCGCAAAACCCGAAAATATGCTTCAACGGAACAATAAAGCTGAACATTCCTTTAGTGTTTGGTTTGCGAATGAGAAAGCTTTGTCTAGTGGCAAATCCGGGGTTATCCGCAATAACAGCAGTCGCTCCAGTGTCTTTATACCACAGCTGATTTAAGCCTTGAGTCAGCTGAAAATCGTTTGGATACGTAAGTAAACCGAGCATCGTTGTAGCTTGACCCGGATGAAATAGCGTTTCGATTTCTTGATTAGATAACTGATAGGATATTTGACTGAATAGATACATAAGCCCATTATTCGTAAGAGCGACTAAATCGGCGTTAACGTATGCGGTGTCATCGGCTTTAATTAGTCTTCCATCGAATTGTAGATATGACTCTGCTGGGTGACTGTATAAGTCTTGTAATTCAATATTTATTCTTATTTCACCAGAACTGTTAAGGTTAGTTCTCGCTACAGGTTCGTACTCATGCCATTCGTATCGCTCGATACCTTCATCGATCAATGGTTGCTCTGTGAATCTTAGAATATCGGATTGCATTTTATTATACTTCTTCTTCTTTGGTTCTCTGCCGTCAGGCAGGTTCATATGTCCAATGACGCCACGCATATCTGTTCTGTGCATCCATCTTTAGCCCTCTGTAACCGTCCTTTGTCATCATCCAGTCCAGTAGCATTGTTCTTGGTCTTCCTCTTGTCTTTTTCCCCTCCATTCTTCCTTCGATGATATCTCGTACTATAGTGTCGCTCCTCATGATGTGGCCAATCCAGTTCCTCTGTCGCCTCCGTATTGTCTCCAGCATTGATCTTTCCTCTTCCACCATTTGCAGTATTTCTTCGTTCGTCTTGTGCTCCTTCCAGCTGACACGCTTCAATCTTCGCCAAATCCACATTTCGAAAGCCTCCAATCTTCTTATGTCATCCTTTCTCATTGTCCATGTTTCCGACCCATACAGTACCACACTCCACACCAGCGTCTTGACCATTCTCTTCTTTAGATTCATATTTAGTTTTCCTCTGAGGAGTTCCCCTCTTTTGTTGAATGCATCTTTTCCCATGGCTAATCGTCTTTTTATTTCTACATGACATCTTGCATCATCTGTGATCATACTTCCTAGGTAACAGAATTTCTCCACGTGCTCTATTTCCTCTCCGTTTAATGTGATCTTAAGAATTGCTTTCTTTCCTCCTTTGCTTATCCTCATAGCCTTTGTCTTTTTGATGTTTATTTTCATGTCGTATTCTGATGATATCATGTTCAATCGATCCATCATTCTTTGTAATCCTTCTTGAGTGCCTGCCAACATTGCCTGATCGTCCGCAAACCTCAGAGCTTTTATCAGTCTCCCTCCTACCTTTATCCCCTCATTCACTTCTTCCAGTGTTTCTCTTACAATTTCTTCTATATAGATATTAAACAGTATTGGGGATAGTGGGCATCCTTGCCTCACACCTCTTCCTATCTTTCCTGGTTCCGAGTATTCTCCATCAATTCTAATTTTCACCTTCTGCCCCATATATAGATTGCCTATCAATCGCCTTTCCTGCCATTCCACTCCTATTCTTCGTAGCGCAGTCATCAGCTTCTTCCAATCGACCCTGTCAAACGCTTTTTCATAGTCAACGTAGCATATGTATATGTCCTGTCCATGCTGGATGCTTCTTTCTGTTAGAATTCTCAGTGCTGCAATCGCGTCTCTTGTTCCTCTTCCCTTTCTGAAGCCAAATTGATCCTCTCCAATGATTTTATCATTTTCTGCTTTTGTCTGCAATCTTTTCGTGATCACTCTTAGTAGAATTTTTGATGCATGGGTAAGGAGACTTATAGTGCGGTGGTCCTCGCATGTTGTTGCGTTTGGCTTTTTCTTGATTGGAATCATTATTGTTTGCATGAAATCTTCTGGCCACTCTCCAGTATTGTAGATGTCCTGGCACAGCCGCACCAGTTCCCCCATTGCCTTCTCTCCTAGGTTCCTCAGTATCTCAATAGGGATGTTATCTATACCCTCTGCCTTGTTGTTTTTCATATCACTGATTGCAGCCATGACCTCCTCTTTGAGCACCTCCAGTCCTCTGTCATTTCCATTCTGTGCCTGTTCCTCCTCCTCATTCTCTAGGCTACTGTTTCCCATGTATAACTCTTCCACGTATTCTTTCCATCGACTCCTTATCTCGTTTGGGTCCTCCAGTAATTTGCCGTCTTTGTTCTTGATTGCATTTCCTCTATCCATATTCGGCTTCCTTCCCAGTGACTTGATCCTGCTGTAAACTAGGTCGTGTCGACCTTTTTCCTGAAGCATTTCCATCTCCTTGCATCTCTCCTCCCACCATTCCTCTTTTGCTTTATCCGTTGTTCTCCTTAATTGGTTGTTCAGTCTTTTGTATTCTTTCTTTGCCACTTCGGTACTCTGATGCTTCCATTTTCTTCTTTCTTCCATGTCCTCTAGCATCTTCGGTGTTACCCATGGTTTACGAGGTTCTACACCTGTCTGAAATCCCACAATCTCTGTCGTCTCACTGATCACAATCTCCTTTAGGTTCCTCCATCTAACTTCTGTTGTTACATCCGAACTTGACTCCTCTACCCTTTCATCTATTCTTTCTGACAGTTCGTTACTCTTTGTCTTCATATTTTCCTTATCCCACTTCCTTTTAACTATCCTTTTCTTTTTGACAAACTTAAGTTGCAGATTCACGGTCATGGCCACCAAATTATGGTCTGTATCCGCATCAGCTCCCGGTAGGGTTCTTGAGTTCTTTACACTGTTCCTGTATCTTTCTCTGACCATGATGTAATCTATTTGATACCTTTCCCCATCGCCTGGTGCCTTCCATGTATATCTGCGCCTTTTCTCCTGTTGGAACCACGTGTTTGTCACTATAAGCTTTTGTCCTTTGCAGAATTCCACCAGCTTTTCTCCTCTCTCGTTTCTGCTCCCCAGTCCAAAATTTCCTACAGTACCCTCCTGTCTTCCTTCTCCAACTACTGCATTCCAATCGCCCATTACAATCACGTACTCGCTGCCTTTGATATTTGACAGGCTTTCCTCTATCACTTCATACATGTCATCCACCTCTTCATCATTATGAGCTGTTGTTGGCATGTATGCTTGGAATACTATTATGTCGACTGGATATGCTCGTATCGTCACTATCAGCAGCCTGTCCTCGTGTCTCTCCACTCTTAATACACTTTTGGCGACTCTCTCCGACAGTAAGATGGCAACTCCATTCTGGCTCTTCTCTCCTCCAGCATAAATTACCTTAATACCATCACTTGTAATTTCACCACCATTCTTCCATCTCACTTCAGACAATCCTAGGATGTCTAAGTCTGCTCTCCTCATCTCTTTTATCACATTTGCCAATTTACCGGGTCTCCTCATTGTTCTTACATTCCAGGTTCCTATTTTTAATTTTTCCTGTTTCTGCGTTGCTTTAGCCTGGAAGGATTTCGCTTGATGACGACCTAGGGAGCCTTGTCCCCCTCTGCCGAACGCGACTCTTTCCAGTGGCTGGATTGAGTCGTTCACGTTGTTGTCTGTATTCTTTATTGTCGTCATTTTACATATACCTCGGGATGAGTAGGGAGGTGGTCTCCCGTTGCCTTCCTCCCGGTGTTTTTACGGAGAGACACCATCTCTCAGCGTCGATGCCGTCCATCGTCCGTCCTTCAGCTTCTTCGCCCATGGGGCACTCGCTTATACCGGCGAGTACTCGGTCGTCCACCACGCACTCCGTTGAAACAGGAGGGACCCCGTGAAGGTGGCGTGGGTGGACATTTGAGCAGCAGAGGCTATTTGAGTCGCTTGCATGCCCCATTCCCCCCCAGCATATATACATATATTTTTAAATAAGAAAATATGTTTAAGCCATTTTCAAACCACCTCCGTTTAAGCGTTTTACTAGATCTTGAATTCTAATAGCTCCTCCCGTCATTTCTGGATTCGATCCTAGTAATCTAGCTAGAATGACTTTAGTTTCCTGAGTTATCGGCTGCTGAACGGGAGCTTTAGGGAGTATCTTATTGAGTAATCGTTTTCCAACGTCGATCGCCTTATCCTTAGCAACACTCCCAATCTCTTTGACAGCTGTGCTCGCAATTTGTTTGGCTGCATTCGATGTCAGTAGTCTCTTGAGAAATCCTGCAATGGAATCGAATATTCCTGCTCCACCGACAACGTGTACTTTTTTATAACTTCTTCTCGCAACGACCAGCATTTCTATATCATCAATTTTTAAATTAGATCATCAATTTTTTATATTCATCTTTGGTTATCACTCTTTGTCTTAGTAACTCATCCGTCATACCTACAATTTCATTCCTTACACCCGTATTTCCCGCTTTGTAGCTATACAATCGTAACTCTAATTGTTTTACTAATTCATTTGGATCCGAAGGAATGGTAATTATTCCGCTTCCTGTTTTACCTCTTAACTTCATGTAATCGTCCCATATGGGTTTTATTATCTTTGCATATTTTACACTTCTAGACGATTTAGGTTTGTTTGGTTTATTTGGCTGACTCATGGCATTCGTTTTAATTAGAATCTCGGCGTATTCTTCGAGATCACGATTATCATAAATTGAACTGTTTGGACTAGCTAACGTTAACAATTCCCATAATCCTGGAGTTCCTTGATAAGTTGTGGTTCCAACTGTAATATCATTTCCTTGGATTGAGGCTTCGCTGTCACCGATGTAGAATTTTCCATCTCTTGATCTTAATCCGAATGTTGTATCCACAAGTCTTTTATCAGAAGCATATTTTTTAAGGTATTCAACTGCAATATTTCCTAATTCTAACCTTCTAATGTCTTCTACTGGGTCATCGTCATCGTACGCCTCTATAGACGGATACTGGGGAAATTGAATAGTTTTCAACGAATCTGGAAGTGATTTTAGAGCAAGTGATGTTGCTGCAGAATTATCCTTTATTGTCGACAGCAAAGCGTTTTGTTCTTTCGAAATTGCTGATTGAGAGTCGACTATTGGTTTGTAGATTTTCGTTAATTCTCGTTGAAGTCCAAGATCATCTATTCTCTCTGAGAGAAAGTTTTGTTTAATATTTTTTTTCGTTTTTAAAAACTCTTCGATAATAAAATCTCTTTTTGCAGGATCGCTAATTTTCAGTAGTGACATTTTTTATTATAATGTTTAAAACGTAACGTAAAACGTAAACGTAAAACGTAAACATAAAACGTAAACGTAAAACGTACACGTTATGCATCGTAGTAATTAACATAACATATGGAGTCTTTTTCGTTTATAGTAACTGGTGAATCGGAGTTGTTTTGTATTGTAATTATTATATCCTCTGCGTCCTCTAGTACTGTACCATCTTGAAGGCTCAGTCTGAGTTGTTTCAACTTCTGTCTAAGAGAGACTAGACACATTCCACTGGTCATTCGGACTCCAAGGCCTACTTCTACTGTAATATTTGTCTTTGGTTCAATCGTTATCGCTTGCTGAGCAAAAATCTCATATCTATCGCCTGCTCGTTGTCTTGCAGGAGCGTGAGTGACCACTTTAGGCAACCAAATTATTGTACTCACACGAGGCTTCCGTTTGGTGATAAATTTGTGTATTGGGTGACCGTATCCAGACATTTATAAAAGAGATTGTTTAAAGTAACATTCCAAGAATAGGAATATTTTTAAATGGTGAATTGGGACCAAGTATAAGACCTTCACCGCTGACATATCCTGTTCCTCTTTTCATAAACAGACCGGAACCTGATATCGAAATACCCTTTTTCCACGGAGATAGAAAAAGACCTTCCCCAGCAGGCACTATCTTACAGCATATTCCTCCTTTCTTAACGTACAGCACGCCAGATCCACTTATCGAAGATCCACTTATCGGATGTGAGATCGAAGATCCACTTATTTTATCGACAATTTTGGAACCAGCTGCAGAACCCAATCCTGTTAAGGCTCCTGTGGCTAAACTCGGAAGAACACTAGACAGAAGAAACTTTCCGGCTGTTGCTAAGAACGGTAGAATAGCGCCAATAAATCCGCCTTCGACTCTCGCATTGTCTTCTAATTGCTTTTTACCCATTTTAATTGTCACACCAGTTCCATTCTGATACGCTTTAGTTAACTTGTTAATTTGCCTCTGGTTTAGAGCTAATACATGCTCACCAGTTATATCTTCATGAGAAAGTCTTATACTCACCCCAGTTCCGACTTGAACAGCTCGCTTAATCTTCTCTTTTTGCCCTTCAGAAATATTAACTTTGACCTTAGCGTAAGCGCTCATCTTATATTAAATATAAACTTTAAATTAAACCTCTCTTATGTGAAATCGTATCGACAATTCCTCACCTCTTAAATTAATTAGTTTTCCATTTTGGTCTATTAGTTTTGTTTCCATCGATGAAATAGAGTATAGCGTTATTGGAAGATAAACCAGATTATGAGGAGATTCGATTATCTTATAACCAGGCCCGACCGATGGAAAGAAAGAATAAATTATGTTCTCCGTAGTTCCGTTGGCATACGATGATCCTATTATATCACTGGTAACACGTAAACTATTCACGCTGTTTATATCGACTATGTGCTCGGATTCGTTATATCCTTCGGAGTATACACGACTCTGAAATCCTAGAACCGTACTAATTGAATTTGGTACTGTAAAATCAACTTTATAGTTCTCATCAATTTCCAAAACAGCCTTCAAAGTATTGTTATTTGGTTGCAACTTTATACATTGTCCATGACCTTCTTCTTTTAGAATTCTCTGTATGTAATCGTTTAAGTCTTCGATTTCATAGCAACCGGTTGGAATGTCTAAATCTTCCCATGTTACACCGTTATCTGACGAATATACGAATTTATTATTTGTTTCATCTATATTAGGAAAACTGTAGTAAGTTTCAAGATTGACAAGAGCCATTTCATACGTTTTACTTTTGTCCAGTTCGATTAGTGGATTAAATTTCGTTCGAATTCGTGTGCTCCTTTCGCTCAACAAAATGCAAAAGGATTCTTTAGCCTCTGTGTTGCGTGCAATCGTTTGAGTATTAGATAAAATTTCGTCAAGAAGGGTTTCCATTTTAGATAGCTATTTTTAAACCTAGAATATAAAATCTTAAATTTTGTTATCATTTTATTATTGCTTTTATTTAATGTAAAATGTATCTAATCCACTTCTATACCTACCCTTATTTGTTTTGCTAGTCAAGTCAATAACCACAAAACCATGCGTTTCATCCCACGCAGTTTTGCATAGTTTTCGAAATTCTTCTATAGTCATATCATCTACACCTATATGATCGCTGTATATGTGGTTAATATTTTTAAGGTCTTGAGGGAACAAACATATAAAGTTGGCATTCTCTCTTATAGTTTGTCTAGGTAGCTTGAAATAATTTTGTGCTAGGTAAAAGCAGTCAACATTACTATGCCTACCTCTTATATAATAGGATTCGCATTTATTTTGCCTCTCTAATTGTAAATCATCAAAAATCATGAGATTCTTTTTATCTCGACTTAAGTCTCGTGGATCTGGAACATCTTCAGAGGTTTCAAAGAACTTGCATTCTATATCCGATTTTTTTGCTATGTTTTTAGACATCTCCTCGACTACGGCGGTCGGTGATACATTTAATTTCATTATCTCATCGCGATTATCAAAAAGTCTTATAATTGCTTCCTTTGGTAATTTCTCTTCGAATGCTTTCTTAAGTATCTTATATTCTGGTTGGAAAAGAGATTTTCCGAAGATATGCAGGTTATCGTAGTCTAACCAACCAGGTCTCAGTAATAAATTAAGTAGTAATATTGTCTTGCCGCATTGAGACTTACCGACGATCAAACCTCTGATGCTTCTTGGTAGGAGAGGACTGTTAAAGCGTTTAGATGTATCTTCATTCCATGACAGGTCATGGACTTCCATTTTAATTATATTATATTAAAATGGAGCACAGCTCGTATTGCGTAAAATGTAAACGAAAAACTGAGTGTAGAGATATTCAACGAGTCGTTAGTAAGAATGGTAGATCTATGCTTAGATGTGTATGCGTTGATTGTGGCGCTAGAAAAACTCAGTTTACTAAAATGTCTACTACAGGTGGAGATTTGGTCTCAGCTCTCAATTCTGCTACTTCCAACATTAAACTTCCATGGGCAAAGTACCCGGGTGAAATGCATCTTCCAGGACATTCTTTCACGGGTCCAGGAACTCGATTGGATTTGAGATTGAATAGTGATGGGACGCCAAAAGATTGGAGTAAACCAGTAGATAGGGTTGATCAAGCAGCCTATCGTCATGACCTAGCCTATGCTAAACATACTGATACAGCAGGGAGAAACGTCGCTGACAGAGCTATGATAGATGAATTAAATAATATACCTAATCCTACTTTCCGCGAACGAATTGAAAGATCTATAGTAAAACCAATATTATCGACGAAGACCCATTTTGGAATGGGATTGAAAAAAAACCTCTGAGATGGACAGACCAACTTGCTGACGAATTGCATAAACCTATAGTCAGGAAGTTCAGGAAGCGAGTTGTTTATGTTCAGGGAGTGGACAAAGTTTGGGCGGGTGACTTGATTGACATGCAGGCTTTTGCTAAATTTAATTCTGGTGTTAAATATTTGTTAAGCGTCATTGATATATTCTCCAAGTATGCATTTATTCAGCCGTTAAAAGATAAGCGCGGAGAATCTGTGGCAGATGCTTTCGTTAAAATATTTAATACGAGCAAAAGAAGGGGTGAAAAACTTTGGGTCGATAAGGGAACAGAATTCTATAATAAACAGGTAAAATCATTAGGTATGCAGTTGTACTCAACTGAGAACGAAGAGAAATCTTGTATCGTAGAAAGATTTAATAGAACAGTGAAAGAGAAAATGTTCAAATATTTTACAGCAAATTCAACTCAGAGATATATCGATGTTTTAGATAATATGGTTAATTTATACAACAACACAAGACATTCTTCCATTAAAATGACTCCTGTTAAAGCGAGCATCAAAGCAAACGAAAAAGCTGTTTGGTTAAATCTATACGGCGACGCTGTACCTGAAACTGTTAAACCTAAATTTTCGGTAGGAGATAAAGTAAGAATTTCTAAGAAGAAAAAGACATTTGAGAAAGGCTACACAAATCGTTGGACACAAGAAATTTTTACTATAGCACACATTCAGTACACAGACCCTATAACCTATAAAATCTCTGACTATCATGGAGAAGAAATAAAAGGGACATTTTATGAAGCTGAGTTACAATCGACAACGCAAGATACATTTAAAATAGAGAAGATTATTAGGAAACGTGGAAGTCGTTCTTTAGTTAAATGGTTAGGCTATGATGATTCATTCAATTCATGGATTGATAATAAAGACTTGATATCATTGTGAATTTACTACTACTATTAGCAAATTTTTTCTACTACAGCCCTTGTACAATCATTACTTCTCTATGAACACGCTTTATTAACAAGTTAAACTGTACATTCGCAGCCTGTTCTAAGAAGAAAAAGACATTCGAGAAAACCAAATTCTTGACTTTTTTGAACGGATGACTAAAAAAAAAAAAAAAAAAAAAAATTTATTAAACAAAAAAAAATTATTTTAAAAAAAATTTTGGTCATCAACTTTTTGGGGGTAGTGAAAAATTTTCTTCCCTCCGACCACTCCTTCGTCCTTCGTCCCCCAAACTGTTCGACCAGGTTTCCACCTATGCTGAAATAACATTCACAGATTATGAAGCACGCTTTAAAAACATTCGCAAGTCTCGAAGCAAGCTTTAATAATAAGTTCTACTGTCATACGCATGCGTGCCGTCCTAAATGAATGCGTCTGCGTGATCTGCTTGTGACCTAGATAAATTATCATCGATGATAGATTATCTAGGTCAAGTCATACGCATGCGTGCCGTGCTATATGAATGCGTCTGCGTGAGCTGCTTGTGACCTATATACGGTATCATGGGTGATACCAGAATCAGGTCAAGTCAGGCGCATGCGCGCCGTGCTATATG
>OX243823.1:5719888-5992388 GCA_945859605.1 Lumbricus rubellus | reverse complement strand
ATGGTTTTCACTTCGGGGCTTACAATGTACAGGGTGGGCCATAAGAAGTAATCCTCTAGCGATTTTTGCCAATATCTTGGCCCAAACTAAGCATTTTTCAAATCACGTTTTACTGGTTTAAAGGTAATTCATGATATCTACGTACATCGGCCAAAGTTCATGGAAATATTTGAAACAGAATAAAAGTAATGTCACTTTTAGTGAGCCAAACAACTGTTTTTTAGCGATCCAAACACGCAACGCAGCAAAAAGTATCAAAAGTGATTTTTATTACGCTCAGAACTGTATGTCGGTGTGTGCGTTTGTGTGGGTGGATGTGTGTATATGTGTATATGTATGTGTGTGTATCTGTGTGTGTGTGTGTGTGTGGGTACAGGTGACGTGGAAGAGGTTCAACGACGTGCATCCGTTGACGATCGGGATGTACGCATTCGCTCCAGACACCCGCATCAGCGTCGACTTCAACCAACGCATGAACGAATGGAGTCTAATCATACAAGATGTCCGACCACTTGATGAAGGAATCTACCAATGCCAGATCAGCACAAAGAACGACCACGACACATACGACATCAAGCTCAACGTCAAAAGTATGTATACGTATGTATGTATGTATGTATGTATGTGGGTATGTGTGTGTATGTGTGTGTATGTATGTATGTATGTATGTATGTATGTATGTATGTATGTATGTATGTATGTATGTATGTATGTATGTATGTATGTGTGTGTGTGTGTGTGTGTGTGTGTATGTATGTATGTATGTATGTATGTATGTATGTATGTATGTATGTATGTATGTAAGTGTGTATGTATGTATGTATGTATGTATGTATGTATGTATGTATGTATGTATGTATGTATGTTTGTATGACATTGTATGTATTTATGTATGTATGTTTGTATGACATTGTATGTATTTATGTATGTATGTATTTATGTATTATCATGTGTGTTTGTATACGAATCAGTGATATTTTTGTTAGCGAAAACTAAATTTATTTTCAGAAGTAAAATGTCATTGATCGATACGAATTATCTGAAACGCTAAGAAACCCAAATATATCGACTTAATTCTGTTCTTTTTCAGTTCTGAATCACCGCTTTGTTTATGTTCAAACTCATTGTCCGATATTTGTCTCCTTATAACGAGTCCACCACATCTCTCTTGTGTTATCTAGTCTTTAGACGAGATTGCATCAGACTGTAAACTTGAAGGGTTAATATGTCAGAAGAATGCGCATCAAATGCAAGCCACCATTAACATCATTATTATCATTACTATTATTGTCATCATTATTATCGATTCCACGAAAGACTTTCGCTGCTGCCCCACTCTCCTCTTCTCTGAAGTCAGCGATTTCTCCACAGATATGAATCAGTGCAACTCTCTCGGTTCCAAAAACTGCCAATATAATCAAAATGCAAGCACTTGGCCGATTTATGAGTTATGGTCAGGAAGCAATGAAGAAGAAGGAGCGTCGTAAGATAGACTCAGAAAGCATAAACCCGTTTAGCAAATATGAACGAAATAATTCATTTTTTAATGCATGATACGGTTCCTGCTTTGAGTATCACTAGACCGTGCATGGTCGACAGTTTTGTTAATTTTTTATACTATAATTTATATAAATACGCCGAATGATGGGATTTGCCAACACCCGCCCTCATATGCCGAGTCTAAGAAAGCAATGGAGGTTAATTGCGGACAGATATTAGGCAATTTCACATTCTTCCTCGCATTCGTCTTCTTCTTTTCTTCCCCTTCCCCCTTCCTCCTCCTCTTCTTAAAATTCATCTTCTTGCTCGTATTCGAATACTCTTTTTCATCGTATTCATCATCCTCATCCTCCTCCTCCTTATCCTCCTCCTCCTTCTTATCCGCCTCCTCCTTCTTATCCTCCTCTTCCTTCTCCCTCTTCTTCTTCTACTCATATATTACTCTTCTTTTCTTCGTCTTTTTCATCTTCCTCCTTCTCCTCCTCCTTCTCCTCCTCCTCTCTCTCTCTCTATTCTCTTCTTTTTCACGATGTTTTATACGCTGAGTCACACGCAGTTACACTGCGTTACGCATTATTACATCGCGTCACACAATGTTACATCGCGTCACACAATGTTACATCGCGTCACACAATGTTACATCGCGTCACACAATGTTACATCGCGTCACACAATGTTACATCGCGTCACACAATGTTACATCGCGTCACACAATGTTGCATCGCGTCACACAATGTTACATCGCGTCACACAATGTTACATCGCGTCACACAATGTTACATCGCGTCACACAATGTTACATCGCGTTACACAATTTTACATCGCGTCACACAATGTTACATTGCGTTGCACATTATTACATCGCGTCACACAGCAATGTTACATGGCTTTAAGTATATAATGTATACAGTATAACAGTATATATGCTGCATTGCGTTATACTTTTGGCAGACATCCAGGTGACAGGGACAGAGTACGTGGAGAGAGGATCAACGATAGAGTTGATCTGCAACGCCACTGGAAAACCAGAACCACCTCACGACGTCGAATGGTTCAAAGGTGGAACAAAGATAAATTCGGATGCAGCGAATGGCGTCATCATCACGAAGAAAATAGAGACGAAGGTTCTCGTCAGCATCATCGTCATTCGAAACAGCAAGATGGCCGACAGCGGAGAGTTCACGTGTCGATCGTCCAATCAAGAATCGGAGACCATCAAAGTACACGTACTCAACGGTAAGTAAGCCGGTGTCACGCAGGGCCATATAATTATAGCAGTTAGGGGGGTGGGTGTTTGGGGCATTTGATCAACCCCGAAATGAAATACAGTAAAAATGAAATAATGCTTTTACTTTTTCTTCTTCTTTTTCTTCTTCTTCTTCTTCTTCTTCTTCTTCTTTTCTTCTTCTTCTTCTCTTCTTCTTCTTCTTCTTCTTTTCTTCTTCTTCATCTTCTTCTTCTTCTTCTTCTTCTTCTCTTCTTTTTCTTCTTCTTCTTCTTCTTCTTCTTCTTCTTCTTCTTCTTCTGCTTTTTTAAATTCTTTTTCGTCAGTCAAGTGACGACGACGAGGCTCCCACATGACTTCTCCAAATTTCTCTGTTTCTGATGAGATTCTTTGCTCTTGCAAGACATGTCAATGTTCATCTCTTTCAAGTCTTCTCTGACGTTGTCTATTCAGGCTTTTGGTTGTCTTCCTCTGCTTTTACTAGAACACGATTAATTTTAAGAACTACAGTGTGTAATGTAATGTCGTTCAGAACCGCTTAGAGGGCTCGCGGCGCTTCTGTAAACTCCTTTGTCAATTGATTCGGTTTGTCTCCGGGCTTGCTCACGATCGAGTATACACCCCACCCCTTCCCAACAAAAAATAAAATCCTGGCTACGGCCTTGAGCAGGTGCCACGATATAAAGTCTCCCTTGAAACTGCCGTCTTATTTAGCCGTGGTTGGGCCGGGAGTGCTTCTGAGCAGCCTATCTTGAAGAGACGATATATGAAAAAATCAGAAAATAAATAATTAGATAAATATACATGTCAGGGCTTTTTTAACGTGCAGTTGTACACAAAATGTGCAGTTCTAAATGGATTTGTGCAGTTGTAGAAGCACTTATGTGCAGTTAAAACTAGATAGTTCAAAAGGGCCATTTTCCTCCGATTAGGAGTAATTTACCATGGAGGATGGGAAAGAAAGGAAGGGATTGTGCAATTCTAAAAATTCCTTAAAAACAGCCCTGATACATGTAGTGTCTGAAATTTATCGTTTCCTAGAATCTCTAACGGAATCTGCCTGGCTTTCTTTTCAGTCGCTGCCGTCGAAAAACGAGGTCAGTTCAATTAAGTTTGACCCGACCTTAATTGTTGCAACCGCCCTTGTAATCGAAGATTCGTTTAGCGCCAGTTCTACCGAATGCAGGTTTCCAACGTGAACATTGCGGACGAAGCTGGCAGCATACAAGTCATGTATATAGGTCTATTTGCGTTATTATGTCCACAGACATACACGTACAACGTCGTACATGTAGGATACACGCGTATAGCTTACGAGCTGCATAACGCATTCTCGGCCTTGAAATTTTTATTTATAACAGGCTTTGTGTATATACAATATACAATGTATATGTATCCCATTAGTTATTACTGGCTACTACCAAAGTTTTTGTATGCATGCATGGCGTATAATATCTATCTATCTATCTATCTATCTATCTATCTATCTATCTATCTATCTATCTATCTATCTATCTATCTATCTATCTATCTATCTATATCTATCTATCTATCTATCTATCTATCTATCTATCTATCTATCTATCTATCTATCTATCTATTTATCCCTCTGTCTTTCTGTCTGTCTGTCTGTCTGTCTGTCTGTCTGTCTGTCTGTCTGTCTGTCTGTCTGTCTGTCTGTCTGTCTGTCTGTCCGCCCGTCCATCTGTCATCATCTGTCTATCTGTGGAATTTATATAGCACACCCGTTCTACATAACTATTCAGAGGCGCTCCTGACAGAATCACGGTCAAATTGGAAATTCTTCAGCAGTTTATAAAAAGAGTTTGACAGGTCCCGCGACAGAGAATGCAGGTCAGAAGGGGTGAGGTTCATTTGAATGACATTGTGTTTCATTTGTTCTAGGCACGAACATGGAGAAGGCCATTGGAGCATCAACAAATATGGCGGCCGTCAGGCGCAGGCCTTCAGGTCACGTGACCTCAGCCGCGCTGATTGTCGCTGCCATGGCAACGTTAGCCATTGTGAGGTAACGCAAGACGTTTGCCGCGCTCGTCGTGACTGTGAAGTGACCGAAAGAGATTATATACAACGTCATAGAGCCGCGGCTGAGCGGAGATGGCAAAATACGTGTGGCGCCACCTATAAGTACTGTGTCCGTATCGATGATGTTCTGGGTGCGCCGCTATCGTCCAAGGATCGTGTATAAAGAAAGGACTCCGAAAAATCATTGTTCTGTAAGAATCGTCGCAGGTGTCTGATGTATACAGTATTGAACCACTGCCATGTGTCATGAGAGAATAAGAATTGTGAATAATAATATTGGGGTGGCTCAGTTGGGGGTGCGGAGAAACGACTGTAATATGGGGGGGGGTCCTAAGAAAGATTAAGACGATGCTGAGTCCCTCAAGTCAACTCCCTTCCCGGCAATTCTCACCAAGGCCATAATCTATAGTCTGCATGACTTGGCTAGCTGCCAATAAACTTCCCCCCCACCCGTAACATAAGTTTTTCGTATGTACACCTGCAGCGTATATATTCTGACTTGTGTTTCGTTATCTCCCTCCATGGATAGGCCTATACCACAAAGTCTTCAATATCTGAAACCTAGAACCTAGCTTGAGTGCTTGACTCACAATTTTATAATAATATAATTATTGTCTCCGTTTACCGTAAGTTTTTGTGTAGCTGCAGCCCATGATAGTCTGGCTTGGATATCAGCAAAAATATCTCGGGACTGATGGTTTTCGCCTATAGTCTGGCTGGGATATGAACAAATTACTTCCGCATATCTGCAGACTCGTAACCTTCCGCCACACCCATAATTATTATTGTCTGCATGCATGTCGCCATTGCAATTATTATAGTATACTCTTGTGCCATATTAAACTGTCGAATATATCTGCAACCTTTACAACAGTACTGTCGTACAATTAATTGAAGAAGACCCAAACGCTCAAGCAGTCAGTCAGAGCAGCCATACGTACACTCGTACAGGTATACACGCGCAGTCATGCTTGAAGATGGACAGACAAAAGAAGGCAGATCAGAGATTATAATCAATTGTTATTAAGATTAACAGATTCCTTGTTAATCAGTTCGTGTGACTGTGCATGCCTCCGCAGCATCATCGTGTTACCTTTTGTGCGTGAATTAATAAACAATATATATCTGTTTGTATTATACATCATGTGATGTGCTTTGTGCATTATGTAGTGATTGACAGATTGGCATAGATACATGCCAGAGGGGCCATTTCAGAATGCATGAACTAATGCATTCGTTGGAGCATTAATTTATTCATCCACGCATAAACAAATAAATACGTACAAACATAAAATTGGAACAATTGCTAATAATACATACATAATTTACATATATAAACATATAATTAAGAGCATGCCTCCATACATAAAGAGTTATTAAAACACCTTTGAATGCTTTGATTTACGCATTTAGCGGGGCTTCCGGGCTCATACTCCCTCCGAAAATATAGTTTCTGAATATATATATTAACAAACCAATTTTTGCATTATGTGGTCCCACCCTCTGGAAATCCCCGTGATGATCCCTGGAAAAATTATCATAATTATACACATTATACCGGGTGGCGCATAAAAAACGTCCCCAAACTTTGTTAACCTGGCAAAGATCTAATTTAAGAGATATCAAATATTAATTTGCACCAAAATGTTAAGCAATCATTTCTGTGCACACATGTCAAATTTCAAGAGAGTACGTTTATTATATCACACTCTGCGGCAAGGTTATAACGTCGTACCTGTTAAAATATTTTGCACAAAACTGCGTCATTTATTTCGCCGCGAACGAAAGTCTTCAATTGCGCCAGTAAGACTTTATCATGAGACTAGTCGTTTCTCTAAAAAAATTAATGGCATCTGCTGGAGTTTCGATGCACGGTAAAACACACATCATCGTCATTGATCCTCGGAAAACCAAAGTCAATGGAGAGTAGGCCTATTACGTTGGCTTGTTACGCGATAAGCTCATTCCCGAACGTCGTATAGGCCTAGTACGTAGACTCAATCCTGATGACAAGTAGGCCTACATCTTTCAACAAGACAGTGCTCCTTCACATCGTTGCAGATTGGATCAGCAATTTCTTTCAAGCAAACATCCCTGATTTTATCCACAGTGATGCCTGGCCTCCAAACTCTCCTGATCTAAATCCTATGGTCTACTATGCATGGAGCGCCCTAATAAAGGAGCTTGTGTAATGAGTATGCTGGTCGCAGAAAACCGTTTCTAAATGCTGACGAACTTAAGCAGGTCATTGAAGTAAAAAATTAATGGTCTCTATTAGACGACACACAAATAGGCCTACAGAAGTCAACAGGACAGTGGAAACAGCGTTTAAGGGTCGTTACAAGAGAAAGCGGAGGACCAATCAAACATTTTCTCCCGTAAAACATCATCATTAAACAACAGTACTGTGCAAAATTTTGGCCATGGGTCATACAGCTCTAACAACAATTTCTCTCAAACGGTTGAGTATTTTGTGCTAAAATTTGGCTGTGTTGTACAAATATGAATTATGATTAGTTTGATGTACTATGATTTAGTTTATCTTTAAAATTGTTTAATTGCCAGTCTGCCAGGTTAACAACGTTTGGGAAGGTTTTTAATGACGTAGGTTTGTGCAAAATATTTTAACAGGTACGACGTTATAACCTTGCCGCAGAGTGTGATATAATAAACGTACTCTCTTGAAATTTGACATGTGTGCACAGAAATGATTGCCTAACATTTTGGTGTAAATTAATATTTGATATCTCTGAAATTAGATCTTTGCCAGAATGACAAAGTTTGGGGACGTTTTTTATGCGCCACCCGGTATATGCATATATATATATATATATAGGCTAATATATATAAGATTATTTATGTACACTTGTATAATATAACAGCCTGTTCAGGTGCACGTGTATATATATATATGCATATCTAATATTTGTAGGCCAAGGTTTCATATATTTTCATGGAATTTTCTTCCACGAAAGTTTACGACGCAAACATGCTTGTTCCATCGATGACAAATTATTATTAGGCGCCATAAAAATTGGCGTCTATAAATCTAAAGGAACGATAAATGGCTATGCATAATTGTGCGTAAACTCCCATGCTAAGCGAGCGCATGCGCCGTGGGCCACTTCCGTCCGTCGGCATAATTTGTTATGTAGTCAATGTTTCTTCGGTTCCTAAGGAAACGCGAATCGTGCAGCTAATGCATATTGAGCCAGTCTGACTATATATATATATATACTTCTGGTATCTGCTCTTCATATATAAAAATTATATATATATTATAGCATTGCATATATATATATATATATATATATATATGCAATGCTATAATATATATATATGTATATACAGGGTGGGCCAAAAGTATTTGTTCAACTTTGAAGGCCTATAACTTAGGCAGTTTAGCAAGTAAGTGTATGCTTAATGCATCAATTTAAAGGTCGTTATATCAGCTATACGTCCGACAAATTTCATTACGGTAGCTTGCACTACGCGCCATATAATTATTGTGTACCGCACCTACCTTGTTTTCTGACGTAAACAATAATTTCATCATTGCGCCGTTAACAGAAGATGACAGCTTTGAAAGCCTATAACTTAGGCAGTTTAGCAAGTAAGTGTATGATTAATGCATCAAATTAAAGGTCGTTATATCAGCTACAACTGCTCAAAAATTTACATTTTTAGCTTTAATAATAATTGCATAAAACTACTGTACTGAATATGTATCAGTTTACAATGATTTTACAATGATTTTAATTCGTCTATCTTGCAAAACACAATAGCCTACTTGGAAAATTAGTCTTTGCAAGTTTGCATTATTGATAGCCATTAAGAAATCCAAGAATTATTTAATCAAATAAATATTCAATGTGTCTTCCACGAGCTCGAATGACTGCATGAATGCGACGTGCCCGTTGATCTATGGCTCCATTAATGAGTTCCTGGCTGATCTGAGTCCAGCAACGAGTGAGATGCTCGACGTTTACTATCCGTTCACGATAAACCCGTTGCTGCAAAGCACCCCAGATTGAGTAATCAACGGGATTTAAGTCAGGGCTATTAGGTCAGGACTTTTGCTTGTGCCTGGATTATCCTCTTGGCTACAGACCAATTCAGCTACACAAGCGATGTTGTCAGCGGTAGGCCTACGTCCCGAACGAAGACAGCCAGTAACAGGTTTACGTTTAGAACTTGCACTCGCGTCAATTTGTCTAATTAATCGGTTGAGATTGTTTTTACTCCAGTTTCTAGCAGGAAATTCATTCATCATTTGATATTCATTTAAATGTTTTTCAATTCTTAAAATTCGAATCAAAGTCCTGTCATCTTCTGATAGCGGCGCCATGATGAAATTATTGTTTACGTCCGAAAACAGGGTAGGTGCGGTACAAAATAATTATATGGCGCGTAGTGCAAGCTACCGTAATGAAATTTGTCGGACTTATAGCTGATATAACGACCTTTAATTTGATGCATTAAGCATACACTTACTTGCTAAACTGCCTAAGTTATAGGCCTTCAAAGTTGAACAAATACTTTTGGCCCACCCTGTATATATAATTTTTATATATGAAGAGCAGATACCAGAAGTATCATCACTGTGTACCAATATAAATCCTATATCCTTATTCTTCACTACGTGTCTTCAACTTCGTAATATTTTTATTAATACGGTCCATTCACAAGCATGCAGACGAAGATAAACCTTCTTCTTTGTACGGCTACTGTCACACGCAACTGTCCAGTACGTTATGTCAAAATATCTTCGTGACGCAAAATGAATATACATTGTATCTCATACAATTAATGCGCCAATCTGCATCGCCTGCAGTTTTAGGTACAACGTTTATTTCTATATAAGACGATTTATATGGCGCCTGGATTGAACGAAATAGTGTGATGGATGGAGCCACTGGTCAACTAGTGTATATAGGTGGCGACACTTGCCACTTATCGTGAATAAGGTCAAATGCGCGAAACTGTCCATAGTTAGTCACATTATATTGTGTAGGAATTAAAGCTCGCCAGAATTATAATGTATTGTAGTTGTTTCTTCGTGACAATTACGATTATACAGGGTGGGCCAATAGGAATGCAACAACTTTGACGCTTTATAACTTGAAGAATTTTTATCCGAACATCGTGATCAATATACCAAATTGAAGGTAATTATCCATTCTACCACTCTGTCAAATCTTGCGCTGATATACGGCACCGTTTAAATAAAAATGTCGGTGCGGCGCACACCTCTCAATTTTGAATGTAAATAATGAACATCATAGCGCCGCTCACGGAAGAGGATAGAATTTTAATCAGAATCTTAAGAGTAGAAAAAAGAATACAATGCACATCAGATGTTGATAGAAATTACTTCTAGAAAATGGAATAAATATGCTCTACATCGATTGATTAAACAAATTGATGCCACGGGAACGTCTAACAGCCGCAACTGTGGTCGCAAACGCGTTCTCCCGCCGGCTCATCGTTCACGTCATACGGTTGCCTAGGCCTATCTGAACGCTAACGTACTAGAGTTTATTGAACCGGAGAACTGGTCACCGAACAAGCCGGATTTAAACCCGGTTGACTATTCGATCTGGGGGTGTCTTCAGCAACTTGTCTATCGTGAACCGATACGTGACGTTGAACATTTGAAAAAATTGATTGTTTACTGCTGGGCTGAAATAACCCGAGCACTGGTGGCCTCAGCCATAGATCAGTGGTCGTCTCATGTCTATGCTGTCATTAAAGCACGTGGTGGACATATTGAATATTTGTTTGACTTATGATAAATTCACTCAAGATATGAATTGTTATTAATTGTTATAACTAGTGATTGTTTAGAATTGAGTCATTGACATATTCAGTTTAAGACTTGGTTTTTTCTTGCAGTTTCATGGCAAAAAAGGGACATCGAACATTAATAGCATTATCACAAAAAGTCGTAATAGTATCTCTTAGATATTTTGGCGAATGATAAAATGGATAATTGTGTTCAATCTGATATATAGGCCAAGATTCTCAGATACAAATTGTTCAAGTTATAAGGCGTCAAAGTTGTTGCATTCCTATTGGCCCACCCTGTATATGGATTATTATTGGAGAGTCCAATGCTGCCACGGTCTCCAAACGTTCACGAAGTCTGGCGAGATGCCGTGTGAAATTCCCGGTAAAATGCCCGGTGTAATGCCCGGTGAAATGCCTGGTGAAATGCCCGGGTAAATGCATGGTGAAATGCCCGGCGAAATGCCCGGTGAAAACCAAGGGGCAATTTCTCGTTCCGATTGCCGACTAGGAGCGATGGCATTTCTTTTATCGTCATTTAACCGATCATTGATTTGACTTTTGAAGTCATGTTGCGCTGCAAATCGATCTATTTCCGCTTCCGGTACTTCTTGTTTTTGTTCTGCTAAACATATGGACAAGCAGACGGTCGGAGCAGCAACAGCGTCAACTTTCGCTTCCGTTTCAACTCGAAATACTTCATTTGCCATTTCTACTGCAGGTGAACCGGTTTCAGTTTCTAAGCGGAAACCGGTTTCGGTTATTACATTGGAACCGGTTTCAGTTTCAACATTGGAACCGGTTTCCCTTTCTGCAGCTTTCGATACCGTTTCAGCGACTACTCTTCTTCCTCTCGATTGCAGCTTCATTCTTAATGCGTTAGAACTTCGGGGACCAAAGTCATATTTCGAAACACCAGAAGACATACAATGTGTTGTTTGAACGGACAGAGGTTCATTTACAAAGGAAGAACGCGGCAATTTTCTGCAACCAACGTTCAATTGATTTTCACAGATTCCTGCAGACATGACTCCAACTTGGCCATCCAAGCACCGCCTCTTCGTGACGTGATTGGATGAAAACAGGCCGCCAACGGTGACGTCAGCAGCGTCAACGTTGAAGCCACGCCCACTTGACCCATATCCTTGAATAGAACTCTTGTTCAGTACCCCCGTGTTTTCAATCATCTGAAGTGGTTTACGATGCCGTTTCCGGTCCACAACCGCATTCAATGACGTCATATCCGGTGTGTTTTCCGTATTCAGCGTTGTCGTCGTGCGCGGCAGCAGAAGCCCCGCCTGACGATGGAGCCGGGTAAGGAGTTGTGCGCGAAAGGCTTCCTTACAGTTGGGGGCCTCTCTGTCCAGGAAATTGTCGACTTCGTGCAGGCAGGCGGCGTAACCGCGCGCCGTTTCCGCTGCTCGTCGCTGTGTCAACAGGTGCAGATAGTTGACCGTCTGCTCGAGGATATCGGCTTTCTCGAGCTTTCCTCCTCCGTCGGTGAAGCCCTGAAAGAAATTTGTTTGGGCAATAATGCACGATTAGTGTCGGCTTGGATGCCGGGTATAAAAGAAAGGCGGGAGGAGTGGAAGGATAGAAGGAGAGGGAGAGATAAAAAGCTGATTGACAGACGGGGAGAGAGAGAGAGAGAGAGAGAGAGAGAGAGAGAGAGAGAGAGAGAGACAGACATACAGACAGACAGAGACAGACAGAGATAGACAGACAGACAGAGACAGTCAGACAGACAGAGACAGAGAGACAGAGAGACAGACAGATACAGACAGAGACAGACAGACACTCGGACCGCCGAGAGCTAAAGCTGAGAAACATGCATGCATGCAGAAGTTAATTAGTTAACTAATTTATGCATTCACTCATTCATTCATTAATTCATTCGTTAATTTATTTATTCATTCATAGCGGGCAATTTCAATAAAATTGCTCCAATAACTTGCAATAAGCCGTCTTGAGTCGAGAAAGAGGTGACTGTCCAGATTGGGGTTACTCCATGTCAAGAAGACATCCAGCAAGAAATTACGATCGAGTATAACAGCATAACCCATACAGTGCATGCACTGTGGATATACATACACACAAGAATACAAGCATACACACAGACTCCAAGAAAACTGCCCAAATACAAGCATAGCCTACATACAGACAGGCAGAGTGGCAGACACACGAAAAGGCATGCAGACGACAAGACAGCGATATGACGACATAGTAAGAGAGGTATTATACAGGAACTGAGAGCAGTGAATTCGGTCAACAGACTCAACATAATCGTTGCCAGAACAATAAAACGCCGTCAAGCTATATCGGAATCGGGGAAGCATACAAGTCATAGCTTAGGCATACGCAAGAACAATTCTAGACTGATACAACCATACACTCACGGGTCCATCCAACCTGGCAACCACACATACAACACAAGTATGTCAAGCAACGAAACATGCAGGTGAAATAGGCTTTTGTCTTTAACAACCGACTTCCTATAAAACTTTATGTTGATGCTTTCATGCGCCATGCATGGCTATGCAATAAATGCATTGAATATATATCCGCGAGAGGCTGCAGTGACTTTACTCCGAATTCACAAATACGGAACGTGGAGAATGGGAAAGTCATAAAATTGCAATGATGAGCCATATATTACAAGCCATACATCATAAGCCACATATCATAATAATAAGCCATACATCATGAGCCATACATAGTGATAAGCTTCCATATTGTAAACCGCGAACAAATTAGCATTTCACTGTAGCCTACACGACAATAATGTTAAAAGAATTGAACATAATATGTTCAATTCTTTTAACATTATTGTAAAAGGTATGCACAGTTGCACACGCATTCATGCAACCTCGCCGCTCTGCAATTAAGATTGAAAAGATTAATGCACTGTAATAAATCAATAAATGTTAATAAATTACGCGTATTATTCGGATATATAAGTAGATAGAAAACAGAAGCATGAGAAGAAGGAGAAGAGCATAAGACTAATTCAGACCCAATTAAGGGTTAGCGACTTCATTTTCTTAGCCTCGTGACAGTTTCCATATAGTTAGTCACAGGTAATGACCAGCCATGCTATAATAGTGATGTTAATCACCAGCAAGAAGCACATCAGTCAAAATGGAATTTAGTATAGACCAGTCTTTTAAAGTGGCAACATCATAATACAGCCCCTCTTTAATATAATTATACTAGCTGGGTACCCGGCGTTGCACGGGAAATTTAATGTTTCGTCCCAAAACCCGGGTTCACCCGACCATCATACAGCCCCTCTTCAATAAAATTATATGAACTGCCCTCAGTATACACTATGCAGTCTAGATAAATCTAAATATATCATTCATTAAGCTGATATGCTTGCGCTAAATAATTTGTAGATTACAACGCATCACCCACTTGCTCTTGCTCCAACGTATACAAGTGAATATATACACACACATATATACAAATATAATATATACATATACACATATAAATATATATATATATATTGGCGGAACGAGTAGTGCACAAGACCTCAGACTTACAGGGCTGCTGCGACTGGTGATGGTGGCATCGGTGTTGTTGGTAGATACAGCAGCAGCAGCAGCAGCATCGGTCTGGAGGATGAGTCTGAGATGCTCCAGGCAGCGATCGATTCGCTCACGACGTCGTCTCTCGACCAATATCTTCCGCAGCTGAATATATATACAACATATATATACATATACAGTTATACATGCATGTATACATAAGTATTACATCTATACATATATATTCATTCTTGCATATATATATACATGTATATAAATGCATGTGTAAGATGGGGAAACAATAATGCCATTTAAAATCACTGTACATTATACCTATTTCTCACGATTATGCATGCAGTGGACACCTATGCCGTTTTAAGGGAAAAGGAAAGAAAGAAGGAGTTAGGTATAGTACTAATCATGCAGATAGCATATCTGTGGGACGCGGTGGTGTAGTGGTGGCGTCGTTGCCTTGGAGCCAGAAGGTTCGAGGTCGAATCCACCTCGCCGCGTAAGGACCTTTGGCAGGTCCTTCTCTCACAATTGCTCAGCGCTTCGGCGTGAAACTCCGATGCAGTGTCCGCTCTGCATTCGGGAGCGCCTCTGAGTAGAGAGAGCTTGAAGGGGCGCTATAACAAGTGCGCATGCAAACATAATTATATCAAAAACTTTGAAATAGGATATAATATCTTACCTTTCTGCGCTCCGATGAGTTCGGTTCTGTTCCAGACGCCATTCACAGTCAGTGAGGAGCAGTTGGATCTGACCTTCACACTTCACGACTTCAGATCAGACTCCAGATGGATGTGAAGTGACAATTGCTGATTGACTCTGTCACTAATAATAATAAACTGCCTCAACTCCAATGCAGTCAAAACTAATCGCTGCGACTAACAAATGCCGATAATTCTTAAGCCTTAATTCAGTTTCTGTTCTTATTCTGAGCAGCTATTAATTGTCTCGATCAACAGCTAGAACGAACTGCTATCGATGGATGAACTGATCTGGTTCAGAACAAAGTTACGTGAACCTCTTGCTTCAACCACCTCAGTGTTCAGTTCTCCACATGCAGCATCCAGATGCAAACGATTTCACCTCAAGATGATGATATTCCACTTCTCGGATGATGACTGAAGCGTGCAGCTTACACATGTAGACCCGAATCGAGAGTTCATTCCGTTGCAACCCCTTATAAGATGCACGCTCCCAGCACGCGTCACCAGCGCGCCACGCTCGCTTTCGCGGAACCCCCCTGCAATTGGTCGGATAAACCCCCAATTGGTTGGGAGGCAACACGCCAGGAACGCGACGGGGCTTGACGGGCGGACAGCCGCGCGTCGGCATCACCATCCATGAGTGACGTCCATCAGGCATGACGAGGTCACACTTGACTACCCCCTCTAAGAATTCCATTCCCCTCCGACTAACTATAATACGTGGCAAGTACGACGAAGACAAGTCCATTAAACAGGTGAACGCGACAATTAGACTGCAACGCCACATTGCACAGCGTCCTAATTTTCTTCCTGCCATGCCTGGAGAGCGCGGTGGTACCCTCTTCTCCCACCCCGTTCACGCGCCCTCGACTCAATTACCCTGACGGGGCGCGAACGGGGAAACGGTTCTCCCATGCAGCCAGGCCGAGATACACCACCTTTGAACGTGTCAGCCCGTTATCTGGACATTGCAGCAGGGGCTTAATCGCAACGAATGGAGTTGATTAAAACTCTTAAACGACACCCGTGGGGGCGTCCATCCGTCCGTCCGACCTTGGGTGGACCACCACACTCACGCAGACCCCCCTCTCCCCTCACCCCCGACCGTAATTATTGTTGGCGGGGACGCGAGGCTATTTTATACTCTCGACATCATAATTATTTCCAATCGAGTCCATTACGGACCACCCCACTGGGGCTGGACGGATGGTCCACCCCACTGCGGCTGCATGGACGGTCGAAGGCAGCAGATTCTTGTGTAGGCAGTAATTTGAATCTATACGTCCGTGAACGACGGCCATGGAGTAAATTTATATAGCGCCGCAGTGAAGGGGCAATTTTCGTGAAAGCATCGACGAGTCTAGGTCTGATTTGAGGCGTTGGTCTATTGAGAGCAAGGAATGGACATTGGATAGAAAGGAGGGATTGGTTTTTAGGGGTTCGTGTTGTGGGTTGTGGCATGGATTCGTTTTTCATCATAGGATGTTTCAGTTGCGTCATCATACAGCATCAGTTGGGATCGTTCCTCACTAAGGATTAACAAGATATTAAAACTTAATATGTTCTATACCAGTGGTTCCCAATCCGTGGCCCGCGGGTCAAAAGTGGCCCGCCAGACCTTCAAAAATGGCCCTTCATCTCTCAAAGAATTAACCAAAATATATGAAAATATTCACATTTTGAACAGAATAGAACACATTACTAATTTATTATAAATTATATTATTTTGAGGTCTATAAAAGCATAAAACATTCTATTTTTTTGTTCAGTTGTAAAGATTTTATATGCTGCCTTTTAGCTAAATAAATTTTAGCCTTGTGGCCCCCTAATGTCCTTCAACTAAGAAAAAGGGGTCCTCGTGTCCTCCAATTAACTGAGAAAAAGTGGCCCTCAGTCAAAAAAGGTTGGGAACTACTGTTCTATACGCTTTGAATATACATACACACGCACATACATGCAGGCATATACACATATATAGAATGCATGCACGCACACACATACATACATACACACGTACATATATACATACACAAAGTTACACACCTATGCACATACACACATATATACAAACATACATGTGCATGGATATTGGATACATAGATACATGCATGCATACATGCACATGGTGTAAATAGCCCGCAGGAATAATTGCCATGAAGTCATAAAGTGTGAGAAGTGGTGTGAAGAACACCTTTCACTCTGACGTCACCAGTCAGTCACCTCTTCCACGCAATAAACGCAAAAGTAACTCACCGACACAATAAAAACACCTTTCAAAAGCACTAATGAGCAGACAGACAGTCAGGCAGACACACAGACAGACAGATAGACACACAGACATACAGATAGACACACGAGAGACAAAAAACTGACTGACTGGCTCGTTGGCTGGGTGGCTGGCTGACTGACTGAATGACTGACTGACTGACTGATTGACAGGCAGACAAACTGACTGACTGGTTTACTGACCTTAACAGAAGCAGGAATAGGCAAAAGGAAACGATTAAATACAAAGAGAGATAGGCTAAATGCAGCCTTTCAAAAGGTAAAAATTAACGAAGGAACAATACTAAGCAGTTGGCATTGAAAATTTAGATAAAGGATCGATCACAATAGACCGACTTAGACTAAGTTGCACAGTTGTGTAACTGCAGGGAACGCATTATGTCAAGCTCTATCATACATCCTTTATTTTATTGTATTGTCTTGATTTGTCAATTATTGTCAGAATTGTTAACTGTTGTTTTTCCTGTCCTGCATTGCATTGTTGTACATTGCATTGTTCTATAAATAAAGCCAACCCCCGGACTCCAATGCGAAGACAGCACCCATCTTTTGCTCCCATACCTCAGAAGGAAGCATAGACAATGATCCCTTCTGGACATAATTCCCTTGATACCCATGACTAGATCTTCCGTCGGATTCCACCCATGGGGACTGGGGAGGGAGCGTACGTGCTCCCAGACTGCGTCCAGCCATTACAAAGCTCTCGGGGTATCGTCATTAGTTGGGGAATTCGTCCGGGATAATTGCCTGTCGCCTGGCTATACATGTAGATGGCAGCAGCTCCGCCATCGTCAGCAGCCGTTGCTGTGTGCACTTGTGCGGATGACCGACCGACTGCCCGACCAGCTGTATGATGGTCTCAAGACACTGATGATGAGACGGGGGAGTGTGGGGCAACTGCATGATGGTCTCAAGACACTGATGATGAGACGGGGGAGTGTGGGGCAACTGCTGAGGCAGGGTGGTGGTGGTAGGGGAAGCAGACACCATGCACCTGCCGTCGTTTCCACGTACTTTGCGTGTTAAAAATCGACAGAGGCAATTCCGCATCGTGTGTGTCTGTGGTTGGTTTATTGTTTGCCTGTCTGTCTGCAGTCTGTGTGTCTGTGTGTCTGTCTGTCTGTCCGTCCGTCTGTCTGTCTGTCTTTCCTGTAGGCTATCTGACTCTATCTTCGTTTCTGTACAAATTTCCTTTTTCTCTGCGTTATTTCTCTCTGTCTCCGCTCTCGTATTATCCCTCTGTCTCCATGGAAAACTTTCCTTCAATTGGAACCAACATAATTATCTTTTCAGGATATTACGCCTCTTGCCGTGATGCATGCAGCAGTACAAATTTTGGATGAGATAGTCAGCAAGATGCCATAGCCTTCAAAGTGTTGGCGACTGCCATTATAAGCCTTCGACGTTGGTTGGTTTCATCTAACCTTTTCTCCAGATGAAGGATGCTTATTTTGGCATTAGCCTACTGATCGTTGCCTGACTCGGGAGGTTTGAAGGAACTGAGCAGTTAGAGAAATTCTTGGGTACGTTACAGAATAAAATAATATTTTAAAATTTTTTTAGTCATTGACTGTAAAACGGCTGCTTCGACGTCACATTATTTTTCATAACCGTTTTTGTCGTCACATTCAGTTTTATTGCTAGTAGGCCTACTGTTGGTCAACTTGGTTTTTCCGTATAGATTTTAGATCTACTTTCGCCAACACGTTGGTCAGTATATAGATAAAGGCTCAGTGCAACTGCACTACATGTATAAGTCTTTTGATTGGAATGGATGAAGTCTTTCTGATGGGTTCGTGTTATCCAATACACATAATAATTACCTCAGCAAATGGACATTGCCTTCTTCCGCCACTGGTTCATATTACATGCATTACCCAACGAAGATCTAAACCCATGAATTTCCCCATTATATATTTTCTCCTCTGCTCATAGTCTTTCCTACATTGGATCATAATTATTAATATTACATGCATTCCCTAATTGTATTGTGTTGTATTGCATTGTATTTTATTGTATTGTACTGTGTCCGACCATTTGTAAAGCGCTTCTTGCAGCAAGAGTCTTTCAGAAGCGCTCCCAGAAGATACACCTATCACATGTATTTGCGCCATTTCCACATAATATTGTTGCCTCTGCTAATAGTTCTACCTCCGCTGTCTCATAATAAGGCTACATGCATTCCCCAATGACGACACACTCGTCCCGTAGATTTCTTTCCCACCCTAAGACTATTTTCTTTCCCCACTCCCTCCAGCCACAGACCACAGCATTCTCTCCATGGTACATGAGGACAGTAATTAGAGAGTCAACCCCGTCAAGCGTGTCAAGCTCAGCACGACCCCCCCCCCCCCCAAGCGAGAACCTATACTCCCCCACGCTGGTACAATACATTCCCTTCGATCCCACACCAGTGACACAACCATTCCGCCCCCACCCCATCCCCAGTTTCTTTTCTTCTTCTCGCATTTGACCCCCGCGGCGAAGAGCAATTGCAATAAGACGGTGTGCTGATCTCTCCATTATTATGTGGTCTACTTATCTCTCGCCGGCGGCCGATAAACTGGAGTTTCGAAAATGTCAGCGAAATTACACCGATCACCGAATTAAGATGTTTCCTCTGCAGCTCTGCTAGATTAAACAAATGTCCTTTGGAGAGACCTATCTATACCTTTTCTCCCAATGCATTGACACATAAAAGAGTGGGAAATCCTAAAGGAGTAGAGGGAATAATAATAATATATGCTGCATGGAACAGTCTTCCATTAGCAATTCGCGATACTGCATTGCATGTAGCCTACCTAATGAAACGTTTTTAGTCACTAAGTCTCGCTTTTTCAGACCTGTCCGTTAGCTACAATAAGCGGCTTCTTGAGGTTATTGCAAGGTGCTATAACAGGGTGAGAATTGCCGGGGGGGTTGGGGTTTCAACCCCCCAGTCTTTTTGGAGCCCCATGTTAAAGTATGTTTTTTACACCCCAATTCCAAGTGGATAATGGTCCAACCCCAACCCCCAGTTATTTTTCCACAATTTTCACACTGGTGCTATAATATTCGTCCACCTACGTCATAATCTAGCACTTATATTCATCTGTTTGATCAAGGATCTGTGACTATTTCGTCCCTGCAGCATGGCTGTCTGGACTCTGAGGAAAATATTATCCAACATTACGTTTACGCTTAATCTAACACAAGCAAGCGCCATTGAGACGCGATAGAGAAACTTCGACTGCCACCCCAGTATAAAGTGCCTTCATGACATAATTTTATAGTACACCCTTTCCACCACATCTTCATCATTGACACAATGTCATCGTAACAATAAACTGTCCCGTTGCTCTCAATTAATTAACAGAAGTTGGCCTACTGTAACAATACGCACAATTTTATCATGCTTATACATAATATATTGGATCCTGCAAAACAACATTGTATACATGCCACTATACATGTAACGGATAGAACGGGCGTGAATGAACTGCGCAGTGGGCCCATTTGAAAGGAAGGGATACGATAATAATCCGACTCATTTGAGGGTAATTAGGACATCCTCGGCTATTTAAGGACCAGCGGGGAACGCCGCTGCAGTGGAAGAATCATTTGTCTGCGGTGGAATCCTTTGTCTTGAATATCCTTTGTCTTGAACGCTGTGACACTTTCCAGCGACATCACGACCGGAATTTTAATTGACAGAATTAGCGCTGGGGTTGGTTTCCAATTGGGGGTGTGAACCGTTTCGCGCCCCCACCCCACCTCCAACAGACTATGCCCTACGAGCGTCGCGGCGTGAAGCCTTCGTGAAAGAGGGTGCGCGCGCGGTTGGGGGGCGTCGCCTGCCCTCGAGGGGCACAGTGATCGCCCCTGAAATGGGGTTGGTGGTGGTATGTTCTAATTCCTAGGAAAGGAAGAGACACGTTTTCACGTAATCAATGTGTCAGTAACACGAACGTTTCTGGGAGGAAATTTGCGCTACACGAATTCGCGACGTGCAATATAATTGTCGAACACCGTGAGATACAGAGAACTCTAGTATACTACGCTGCTGCTCGTATACTCTGGCAGAGCCAGTCCCAAGCCTGTAGAAAGGAGCAGGAGGAGGCTACGAGGAGGGCGACACTAATCATCCAGCAGTGTACCACCTATGCATTGTGTTTTATTTTTGTGAATTTTCAAGTAGATATGTTTCTTTGGATCAATAAACTACTGAATTGAAATGAGTTGATATGACACAGTGTCCTTAAACAGCACCAAGTAAAACATAAGGGACATAACCGATGGGTCTGGAATGAGTTGTTATAAATTATAGTGTGATGCATAGTAGAGGGAAAGGCAAAAGTCCGTGGACAGCCGACTGGAGCGTGCCACCACCCTGGTCCGAGACTGAAATGTAAAGGTTCCTGGTTATGACGGATTATCCATGTGAAGCCAGCGAGACACTTGTGCATAGGAATAATTCAGGCATTTGAATGCACTGCTGGATTGGGAGCCAGTGCAAAGTGTACCGCATACGGAGGCTATATCGTCTACGGCCAGATGCATTGGCTGTGCGATGTAGAATTTGTATAAGTCAAAAGAAATTATAGGGCAGAAGAAATCATGATGGGTTAGAGACGAATGTGAAATCACGAGAGTCATGCTATTGATGTTAGTGGAAAAATGAAGATGAAAGTGATGATGATGACGGTGATGATGATGATGATGATGATGATGATGATGATGATGACGATGCTGCTGATGATGATAATGATGATGATGATGGTGGTGGTGGTGGTGATGACAACGACGACGACGACGGCGGCGGCGAAGACGACGACGACGACGACGACGATGACGATGACGATGACGATGATGATGATAATGATGATGATGATGATGATGATGATGATGATGATGATGATGATGATGATGATGATGATGATGATGATGATGATGATGATGATGATGATGATGACATAAATTACGTGTATATAGCACGGAATCAGTTAAATTAATTTATTCGCATTGTTCTTTGCAAGCAATATTTTTACAGAATATGTACAGAAGTAAGAAAGTCTGAAGAAAGTCAGCATTCTGCGACGATACTTTCAAACCAAGTCCTAACCACCAGTAACAGTTTACAACAACTGTCAATATTGTTCACGATAGGTCCTACATAATTACAAGTACATGTAAGTAAGGAACACAGTAACTGTTCTCTCATTCTGAAAGCTGCTTTGTACCGTATTGAAATTTCTTCAGTCTTGGAATGATTTGCACAACTAAATTTACACACGGATGCTTATAAGCTTATTCAACGAACAAACTAATGCCAAGCCACTCAAATAGACTAGAAAGCCAGCCAGCTAGCCAGCCAGTGAACTACAAATGTATATACGAGATCGATATGCCAGTAAGCTAATCAGTAGGTAAACCATGCAGCCAGCAAGAAATCCGTTAAAATGTCAATCAGTCAATGAGTCGGTCAGTCCACCAGACTGACTGAGTTAGTACTTAGTTTGTCAGTCAGTCAGTCAGTCGGTCGGTCGGTCGGTTAGTCAGTCAGTCAGTCAGTCCCCCAGATGGGCAGTTAATGAGTTAGTTTGTCAGTCAGTCAGTCAGTTAGTCAGTCAGTTAGTCAGTCAGTCAGTCAGTCAGTCAGTCAGTCAGTCCGTCGGTCCATTTGTCAGTCAGTAAGTCATGTAATTTAAGTCAAACTAAGTATTTCTCAGCTGCAGACATAAGGAGTTCAGTTCAAAGTGAAGAACAGTATGAACACGGGGGATGTAGCTGTTGACTGGCTGAGTCACCCTTGACTCTCAACCCCCCCCCCCACCACCACCTTTTCCTTGAGATACTAACACTTGCCATGGCATACAACCTATTTTACATAATTCACTTCAAGTTTTAAAATATAGTCTTAGCTTTCATGGTCAGGGCTGGATTAACACAAGGGGTTCCTGGGACAGATCAGCACCATGCCCCCCCCCCCCGCGTGGAATAAATTAGGTCCTGTACAAATTGTAACCAAAAGTTAACAGCCCATGGGGGGGCAGCAAAAATAACGAAGAATGTGTAATCTAATTGAACTTTCTTGGCTCTACGCAAGAGCTGTGTCGGGCAGGCCCCATTACTCTCCAGTGTTATATGAAATTTAGTGGTATTTACAAATGGGGGGGGCAGCATGGGGAGAACAATGTCTCATGTTAACCAGAAGAGGGGTGTGCAACATTTTATAAGTTACAGTGCTGGGTAACTTTTGAGATTTTTCACATAATTATGTTGACCAGAATGAGGAAGCGTTCTCCAAGTCCCACTTGGGGGATTTATATGTCACTGGTCAAACGAAGCCCACAAAAGTCATGTTCATGAGTAAAGTTCAATTCAAGGTTAGGACCTTGTGGGTCACAAGTATCAGAGTGGGAACTGCCGAAAGGCCACCCCCATTCTTTCTTTGGACCCCCACAGTAAAGTCTTGCACACCACAACTCCACAGTCCACATAGATCAATGTCTGAGCCACCCCACCCCACACCGTTACTTTTTCCACAATTATTCTCATACTTACTATTATAATTAGGGCATCGTATGTAAGCATGTGTTGTGACCCCTGAGATATTAATCCAACCCTGAATGTATAACACACGAGATCTGTTAATCAATGCGGGCCAATCAATCACTTTGCTGCGTGATTAGAGTCTAATGACTCATTAGTGGGATTAGGATTGGGATTAACAATGGGTCTGGACGACGATTGTTTCGAGAGGTCAGTGTTTGACGAACTCTTCGTCGATTCTCGTCCGTCCTTCGATCTTTCGCAGGACAAGTCCTTCGCTGATCGGCGACCGAATGCCTTCCCAAGTGAACCCTGTTCATTCAAATAGCACAAAAACATCCGTTTACCAATGGCATCAAATGTTATAGAATCCGAGTCTATAGGCTACTAAAGAAATTGCATTTAATATATTCCATTAAACAGGCTTTCAGAAGCTGCATGGAACTCTTACTAAGGTATTTAAAAGAATTAAATCCAAAATATATTTTAACCAGGCAGCAGTTTGGAGCGCCTCTGAGTAGTTCTATTGAAGAGGCGCTGTAGAAATTTAAACCTTAACTAAGAAACGTTCGTTAATATCTATGTGCAATTACAAACATCCTAGTATAAAACATGAAACCTTGGCAAAGAAAACGTTTGTTCATATTCTAAGAATCCTAATTAATACATACGCACTTACAAACATCCTAGCAGAAAACATCAAATCATAACAAAGAAAACATTCGTTTAATATCGAAGAATCATAATTAATACATAATATGAAATTTAAAACATCCTGGTAACTAAGAAAACGTTAGTTCATATGATAAATATCTTAATAATTTGCTATCGATAATAATTATCTTATAATACGAAACATCAAACCACAACTAAGAAACTAAGAGAAAGTGCTAGACACAAGGGGTAAGAGGTAAGATTGTAAGAACCTGACTATGCGTTCCATGCTAATCAATTATACACTGTTAATTGCACCAACGTACCCGAAGACTGAGCTTCCTCGACCCGGATCCTCGACTCCCTGGTGTTTCCATCTCCACTTTGTTTCCACCGGAATAGGACCTCGTGAAGGCTGTTCCAGATCGTCTTGAATGTCTCGACTCTTCGATGGCCACTCTGAAATAAACCAACGACAGAAAATTCACACTGTTATTACAGACCATTCATTTTGTTTAAATTGTCAAGAAGATTCACAGAATCCTATTTTGATAAAATATTGTACTACTGTCAGTTTTACATACAGTACATTCGGCAGAGGTCAGTTTACAAATGACTAAAAGAACAACGGAATAAAATCACACAACATACCACAATAATATTATACAGGACAAACATGTGCCTTAGGCAGTGGTTAGGCCTAAAGTGGTTTGAGTGAGCGGTGGGAACGCTCAATGGGTGACCAGTGGGAACGCCGAAGAAGAGTTTTATACAAAGCATGGTTTTCCAGGGTTCCATGCATGGTGAGCAGTGATGAGCATTGGGAACGCAAGCAAAGAATTTCAAGAGCAGAGAGAACGCCGTTCCCACGCTTTCCCACTCACTCGTGGGGCGCGGTGGTGTAGTGGTGGCGTCGTGGCCTTGGAGCCGGAAGGTTCGAGGTTCGAATCCACCTCACCGCGTAAGAACCTTGGGCAAAGTCCTTCACTCACAATTGCTCAGCGCTTCGGCGTGAAACTCCGATGCAGTGTTCGCTCTGCATTCGGGAGCACCTCTGAGTAGAGAGCTTGAAGGGGCGCTATAGCAAGTGCACATACATACACTTAAACCCTGGCCTTGGGTGGTTTCACTGTTATAAAAAAAGTCAGCACTATCATAGCACAGATGTAATTGATAGAACATAGACTATTATACACAAAGTCCATAGAGCATAAAACGAACGATCATCTCATCGGCCACCACACCTGGCTGGTTTAATAATGGCGTCGAGTTCTGTGGATAGGTGGCGTCTCACGTAAGACTTTGACGCTGGAATACCAAGCAGTGATGCAAATACATCAGATGTGAAGTTCTGATCGAAAACGAGGACGGCACCGTGAATTCCACTCTCCTTCAGATTCTGTGAATATTCCTAGACAGATAAATAAATAAAATATAATGGATATTGGCTCTGCCGGGCAACTGTTGCTAAATGTATAGCCTATATAAGTATATACCATATACATGCATATATGTATGAATATATATCTGCATGTATAGTATATATGTAAATAGCCGTGTGTGTATATATATAATATATACAATACAAATAATATAAATATGCATTATATTATAGCTATTCAAAATTCAACCGTTTACATTTTTAAATACACGACTACAACATCTGGCAGAATTTGTCATCACTTTCATCTTCTAGATGTCAGTACACCAGTGTGCAATAAGTAACTGGTCAATAAAGAATATACAAACTTATCATCATCATCATCAAGGGCGAGCCCCACTCCGGAGCGTAGCCGTCTCCACAATTCTCCGCCAACCACTACGGTCCTGCGCACACCTCCAAGCTGCGTTTAGTCCAAGGCCCAGCGGTCTCAGGTCTGCGTCGACCGTCCGGGTCCGTGTGTGTCTTGGTCGTCCAACCGGTCTCTTCCAGGTCTTGGGGGGGGGGCCACGAATCATGGCGCGCAAAGCTCTGGCGTGGTCTTGGCTGCCGTCGCTTCGTGCGAAATGGCCAGTCTCCGCTCTTCAATCATCGACGAGATTGGTTGTTGTTCGGTGCGTCTGTATATTTCAGCATTGGTTATGTGTGCGGTGAATCGGACTCTCAAGATACGCCGCAGGCACCATTGGTGAAAAGCGTCCAATTTCCTCGCAAGAGCCACCGTTAGCGTCCAGGTTTCCGCTCCATACAGGAGGACTGGTAGCACATAGGCTGCGAACAAGCGAATTTTCGTACCTAATACAAACTGGTGACTCTTTCAGCTAACTGTGTTTTGTTTTGCAACTTGTTGTTATTTTTTGCTCGCTATGACTGTTAACTTAACATCATTTCGGCTAGTTAGTGCAGAGAGCGCCTCTGAGTAGATATCTTGAAGAGGCGCTATATAAATTCTCAGAATGAAGAATGAATGAATGAAACTTACTGACTCACATTATAACTAATTGAAGGAATATGACACAAGTTTTGGTTAATAACCAAGTTAAAGAACTTCAAACAAGTTTTGGCTAATAAAAAACGCACTTACTTACTTGCTTACATAACTAAATCAAGAAATACGAGACAAGTTTGCTAACGTGAAGATCGATACGATCCGCCCATTCGATGACTTGATCATTCGTCCAAACAAGTGGATCGCTGGAACTCTCCTGACTTTGATAACGCCGCTCCTGCAGCACCTGCAAGAGAAATGACAATTGAAAATGAAAAATATGTATTCCATTTGAATACCTAATACCTACCTGAATAAATGTAATACTGTATTTGATACTCAGGTAATATCAGAACACATAAATTATACAAAATGAGAGAGATATGACATTCCGACAAATTTAGGGAACACGACCGAACGACCCTTTCTCAACAGAGGGGAGGAGTCGAAAACAGCCTACTTCTTTGCGTAAGTAATAATTATGTGGATGGCCTTTAGAAGGGGACGACACAGTAAAAGACAGATGAGCCGAGACTGAGAAACTGAAGTGGTAGATAAACACTTCAAATACTCTAAGCCATTGTTGTATCCTGGGTTGGCAGGTCTTGTCATGTACATTGTACACCCTCTTTCCCTGTCTTATTTACTTACTTGACAAACCACGTGTATTCGATGCACTTGATTTGACGGGTTAGGTAGGAAGAGCAGAGACACGAGGGCAGTTAGGTCTACATGCTTGCAAATAGAGAGACAGAATCCAGTGATAGGAAGATGAAAAACAGAATGAAAATAATGCTGCTGTTGCCATTGCTAGTGTTCTAGGTGGTGTTCTTCTAGTGGAAGTGATGGTGTAGGACTGTAGGACTGTAGGTGCTGGTAGTGAAAGCGGTAGAGGTTGTGGTGGCGCATGCAGACATTTTACCTCTTTGTCGAACTCCAACATGCGCAGTAGTTCTATCCCGAAGGCGATGCTGAGCTGATGGAATTTCTTGTGTACGTTAAGATACTTGTCGAGGTCTTTCCTCGTCAAGACGTTCAGGAGTCGTCCATCAACCAGCTGCTCCTCAAAAGCGCGGATGAACTGAGGAAGACCAAGACCGGATATCCATTCCTGACTCACCCAACCGTGGCTGATTTTCGACGCGTGGCGAAATTGACTGCCAGAAAAGAGAACAAAATAATAGTAGCGTAAGGTAAAGAGTCTGTCATTTAAATTAAAAGACGCTAAGCCTGTGAGTACAATTGCCCGAAGGTGTGTGTAAGCATGCATACTGACTATGCATGACTAAGCATGCATACTGACTACACCACCGCTGTGGTGTAGTGGTAGCGTCGTTGCCTTGGAGCCGGAAGGTTCGAGGTTCGAATTCACCTCGCCGCGTAAGGACCTTGGGCAGGTCCTTCACTCACAATTGCTCAGCGCTTCGGCGTGAAGCTCCGATGCAGTGTCCGCTCTGCATTCGGGAGCGCCTCTGAGCAGAGAGAGAGTTTGAAGGGCCGCTATAACAAGCGCACATACAAACAAATAAAGAGACCGTCATTTAAGTTAAAAGACGTTAAGCCTGCGAGTACAATTGCCCGAAGGTGTGTGTACTGTGTAAGCACTGACTATAAAAATGCATTATAAGAAAAGTATAATTTTATACCAAAGCATACTAAATGCAAACTGAAATGATGAGTAAGCTTATATATAAGGTAAGTACACACATGTGTGCCAAAAACATTTACTTAACGCCATGCCAGGTCAGCCTACACTACAGGTAATATGTCAGACATGGTGAACTAAGACAGGTGTTAATTTGCAAACTTTTATTCGTCAGAGGGCCAACCTCATTTGACGTAGACTAATTCTCTGATGCCATAGAAACAAGATTGACTTATGTATGTATGTATGTGCACTGCACTGCACTTGTTATAGCGCCCATTCAAAGATTGCTACTCAGAAGTGCTCCCGACTACAGCGCGAACACTGAATCGGAGTTTCACGTCGAAGCGCTTGAGCAACTGCGAGTCAGAAACTTGCCCAAGGTCCCTATGCAGCCGCTTGAGGTGGATTCGAGCCTGCAACCCTCCGGCTACAAGGCAACGAACATACTCACTACACCACCACGCAACACGGGGTTTTGTTAAGTGTGGTCAGAATGTGAGTTCATGGTTACGGTACCCCAAGTGTTTTGTACTGTCCAGCAATTCATTCATTCATTCATTTATTCATTCATCCGGATACTTATATAGCACAGTTCCAAGAAAACTACTCGGAGGCGCTCCCGACTCCAGCGTGCCTTAAAGAACGGTTTTACGTTAAGAGAGGAAGGATCTTGGTAGAGTCCCATGCAAGTTTAGGCGTAGCTCTAACGGAAAGCCGTTATTGTCCACTGGGCAAATCACAGAGAAGACTCAATTCTCCATGTGAAAAATGTCTATAGTAATCGTATCTGATGATAATCTAGCAGTGAAATCGACATCAGTGCTAAAACACACAAGAGTATACACTTTGTATACAAAGTTGCTAACTAACACTGAGGTCGGATCTCGCAGTTCCTCAATTGCCAATCGCAATTTTCGACGATGCAACGGCGACTGAAGATGCAACGCGGATTCTAATTCTGAATCACTGAGGCCAAGTAGAACCTAGCAGCAGTCAAAAGAACACATACAAATCATTAAGAACAAAAGAACACATACAAATCATTAAGAACAAAAGAACACATACAAATCATTAAAAAACAAAAGAACACATACAAATCATTAAGAACAAAAGAACACATACAAATCATTAAAAACAAAAGAACACATACAAATCATAGAAATATCGCCGGAAACATAGTTGGTTATAGTGCAAACAATAGCACAGATTGCACACAATTTACTTGACTAGCCTAATAACCAAACTTGCTAGAGGCACACGCACAGCAGAAACTTCTAAGGGTCCATGAACTCATGTGAAACTTCTGCAAGCTAACCTAATTTAATACGGTTGCACATCCAAAAATGAACCAAAATATAAGAAAAACAATATGAAACTCTAAGCAGAGTGGAGCAAAGGTTTTCACAGGCTACAATAATTATACGCATACAAAACCATGACTCTTTTTAGCATATAGTGGAACTCAAATTTTCACAAGCTATGCGTATTAGTAAACATATGAAGCTTCTTAGCAGGATGGAGTTCAGGTCTTTATGAGCAAACCTTGCCACTCTTGATGTTATCTGCACACGCCGAACCATACGCAGACATGTTCATGTCGAGTTCAATCCAAGACAGGACATGATTAGCCTTCCACTGACCGACCGGCAATTCCTTCGCCTCCGCTATCGTCCTCATCTTCTCCTCGTAATTCTCATGTGAAAGAAAGCTGATGCGGTTGACTGCAAAATAGAACGAAAAACATTTTCACAGAAGAAGCTGCAGATAGTTTGTCCTTCCCAGACACATTTATAATCAACAAGTAAAAAATCTGAATTCACAACATAGACTATGATTTATTATAGGATAGCCTATTATGTCCTTTTGGTCGGCCAGTTGCGCTGCCATCACTCAGTCTGCCTCTTATTAATTTTCATAATTAATTGAATCACATATATCATAATAATAATTATTATTTGTGGTTGATCAGAAAGAATCAGAGTTAACCTTTGAACAAAATGCTATTCTCAGCTGTCTATTTCAGATGCAAATTTTCAATACTTTGGACACCTCGTGACTACTGTAAAAATAATAGGAGAAAATAAATAAATTACTTATAAAGATATAAAAAAATAAACAGACAATCAAGCACCTAAACAAAAAGTAAGTAATTAATTATTAAAATTACTAATAAAAAATGTTATAATATAATAAGCAGGTGTCTAGCAGGAGAGCTAAACTTAAGTCCATAGAATGAATGAATAGAATTTTTTTAAATATAAGCATAGACGACTGTATGATCTCATTCGAACCGTTCTGTTGTTCGCTGGACGATTTCCTTGCGCCCTGAAATGGGATGAGGCTGGCGTGTCTTTGGTGATGCTGCTGCTGGCCTCCTTCGTTAACATTCTTCGCTGAAGACATCCTTTCAATCACCTTCTGCTCCCTCAGTGGAGAATTGTTGGTGCTGCTGCTGTTGCCCCCACCTCCACCTCCTCCGCTGCTCGTCTGAATGTTCCCTGTGTACATGTATATAGGAAGATCAATCAGAGACAACGGACACTTCATTTAATAGTCCGATGATGATGAACAGAACCAACACGACCATCGAACACGACCGACCCACCGACCCACCCACCGACCCACCGACCCTCTCTCAACCAGTCACCAAAATCGATTAGGGTCCGTCCTTTCGTCCGTCCGTTCGTCCTTCCGTCTATTCGTCCTTCCGTCCGTCTGTCCATCCGTCCTTCCGTCCGTCTGTTCGTCCGTCTGTTCAACCACCCGTCCATCAACCTTTCTGCAAAACACATTGGAAGGGTAATTATCCCTGATGCTCCGATATAATCACTATCATCATCATCGTCGTCGTTGTCATCATCATCATCTGAAATCATCTAAATCGTCATCTAAACTTTTCTAAATCACTATCATTGTCTTTGTCATCATCATTATTGCAGTCATTAACATCATCACTAAAGTGAGGGCGGTCACCACTGCCACCACTGACACCACCGCCGCCGCCGCCGTCACCACCACCACCACCATCATCACCATCACCACCATGCAATCCATGTCATGTTTGCTTTCATATATAATTGGCACTATGGTAATTTTGCAAGCCATGGCACTATTACACTAAACGAATAGATATATACCCACATCTTCCAATATAATTCACTCAGAATAGAAACTGCTGCTACCCTAAATCGCTCCGCTTACTTATAATTATAAGTACACTATAACCCACTTTTGTCCCAAATCTGAATGGTGCACGCTCGAGCATGCCTGAAGCAAATGTGACATACGCCAGTTTTTGTTTATAGACTCTATATCTATTAATTGCACCCATTATGTGATAAAAGACCAGGAAATTAGAATCTACGGCTAATACAAGCACGATCAAGCAGCTTATCCATACAGTCATAAAACCGAGTCTACTCGTCTGGCTCATAGCCGTAACCGTTGGACTTAAGACCTAATATGGAGGCTTACACTACCGGATGCACTACCGCACACTATATTAGGCTACTAGTGTTACATGTACTATTGTGCAAACATTACCATAATGTCCAAGCCTCCAAGGCATCAATCGATGGCTAGAACTGCAACGGCTAATACGGCCAGCCTCTGCAGCTCTCATTGGCACTATAGACTGCGGAACCAGATTCCTTCTTCGATATGTTCTTCATTATTAACTGGTGATTGGCCAATCGTGCCTCTTTTAATCGCTGTTTCAAGACCATTTTCTCTCCTGGTCTCACGCAGGGCTGTTTTAAAGGAATTTTTAGAACTGCACAACTTCTTTCCTTTCCCATCCTCCATGGTAAATAACTTCCAATCGGAGGACAACGACCTTTTTGCTAGTTTTAAATGTACAGAAGTGCTTCTGCAGCTGCACAAATACATTTAGAACTGCACATTTTGTGTACAACTGCACGTTAAAAAAGCCCTCTGGGAGAGTCTCTGATTGGCGTGAACTGCGAGAGGCGCTATATAAATGTATGGATACAATGCAATACAATCAATACTGCAAACTTTCTTGTCGACACTCATCTCACCTGACGGATTTCGCGAGAGCTGCATCGGCATCTTCTGGAAGGACTTCTGGACGTTCGTTTGAAGGTGACCTTCGGAAATGCTGGACGCACGAGGCAGGACTGGACTCTGGTGAGACATATCAAGGACGTAGACCTCCTGGTAGGGTGGAAGGTCGTCTCCGCTGCTCGAGTAGTGACCGTCGATGGCGGCCAACTTCACGACGGAGTCGTCGGAAAAACTGTTGCGAACCGCGTTGTTAAGGAATTTGCTCTTTGTGTTGACCGCGTTGTTCCACGGCTTCAAGCCAAACACAACAAAGCACAAATAAGTCAGGGCTTTTTTAACGTGCAGTTGTACACAAAATGTGCAGTTCTAAATGGATTTGTGCAGTTGTAGAAGCACTTCTGTATGGCCTACAGTTAAAACTAGCAAAAAAGGGTCATTGTCCTCCGATTGGAAGTAATTTACCATGGAGGATGGGGAAAGGAAAGAAGGAGTTGTACAGTTCTAAAATTCCTTAAAAACAGCCCTGAAATAAATAATTTATAAGGTCGAAAAAATAAGGTACGTTTCCAGGAGGGTAAAGTGCCAATCTTGCCCTCATGGGCGGAGTTTGGTCTCCGTTCTGGGGGGGGGGCAAAGAAATATCATGGACAATATTTTCTCGGCCCAAAAAAGGTTTATGACTTTTTTTAGTCATTCGGTTTCAAATCTCGTGGAGACCATACCTTTTTTGGCAGCCAAACGTTGATGACTTTTCTTAGTAATTTGATTGAAGTTTTGTGAAAAGGAGCCATTTTATCCAACTAAAAGTTATGACTCCGGAACTTCTTGGGGGGGGGGCTAAACCCGTGAAAAGATACATGTACCATTTTAATGGTCAAAAAGCTCAGTCTGGGCCTTCTCGGGGGCTTAGCCCTCCTAGCCCCTGATAAATTCCGCCCATGCTTGCCCCCTCATCCCATGTTCGATTGCCCATGAACAGAGCATGCCATCTGAAGACTTCAGCGCTCTGAATATCTTTGCATTTCAGCAGAGCTTGAGTTGAAGAACCTATGTGCTCTGAATTCTTTAAAGTTTAACAGTGAAGGCCAACCTGTCCATTCTTGCTCTCCAGTTTTGCTCGGAGAAGAAGGCATTCTTCCACCGCTGCATTTTTCTCTTGCTCCAGGCCTTCTCTTTCGGCATTCATCTGCAAGAGAAGCCAGATAACAAAAATAATGCACCGTCAGTTTGATACTGGTCGTTTGCAAGACCTGCACATCCGGATACTAAACACCAGCTGAAAATACTTAGAAACGATAAATAAGAAGGATTAATATGAGGAACAAATAATTCTATTTATTGTTAAGATTCAATCAGACAAAATGGATTCATGAGCATTGTAAAGTGAAAACAAGTGCTTCTTGTGAAAGTGGCGGTATATTCTGTCAAGGCCATGTCACGAAACCCATTATTTCATATAAACTCCTGAACTTTGAAAAAGGGGCAGTATCAAAATACAGCTGTATTGTATATTGTATATTGTATATGGTATATTGTATATTATATATTGTATATTGTATATTGTATATTGTATATTGCATATTGTATATTCTATTCTATTCTATTCTATTCTATTCTATTTTTGGATTTATAAAGCGCCTCTCACAGTACAAACTAATCAGAGGCGCTCCCAGTGCGAAGAACTCCTGGAAAAAGAAAAATTGTATATTGTATATTGTATATTGTATATTGTATAATGTATATTGTATATTGTATATTGTATATTGTATATTGTATATTAATTGTATATTGTATTGCTTAAAAATAGTTCTGACTGTGTCTGTTAAGAATCACCAAACCTTTTTCGCTTGCTCTGAGATTTCATTCATGCGCTGTTCATAGTTACGGATGAATTCTCTCAGTTCCGATTCTTTGTCCTCGAGAGTATGATAGAGCTGTTTCATCTGACCAACCAGATCCAGTTTGTCAGATTTTAGACGACGTCGATCCGCTCTCATTGCTGAAATTCAGATCAAAATCAGATATTATAAAAAAAACAGTCTGTTACCATTCAACCATTTCATCATCTCTGTTAGTATATGAAAATTTGAAAATGTGAAGAAGTGTGAAGAATGCAGACATGGTGAACAGGCAAATCGTGTGTAATGTGAAGAAATCATTGACGTTATAACACACTACCGAGAGGGAAAATAAGCAGAAATGGGAAGTAAATGGAGAATTATTGCAATAACCAAAAAGCGAGAGAGATGTGACAAATGATAAGAATCCATAGACAAATTAAAACTACAGTGCTATATTTACAGAACAAAGGAATCGGGTTTGGGGGATATTCATGAACCTAGGGCCTAGGCTGTCAGTGCTACTCAGATATCCGTGACTGGAGTGAAATATATGGAAGAAGCAACGCCAATGGAAGACGGTTTGAACCAAATGAATAGACCAATTGGAAGAGACAAAACAATTATAATCAGTGGATTAAATATATAAATAATTATTTTGGCCTACATGAATGCAATCAATAATTTACAGCAAACGTGCTTCAATGAGGAAATAGCGTGAATCAGTGGTGGGAGGGTCACATTTCCTACCCACACATCAGAGACAATTGGATGCAATTTCCAGTTCAGCTTGCCAAGAAGCCAATCTCCCTTAGGGTCTGTTCAAAGACATGACATTGTCTCTGCCTTTTGTCTACATAGGAATAATGCAATGCCCTGTCTTCTGTTCTCGTGAATGTCTTTGTCTCCGGAATTTGGCAACGTCTTTCAAGATGCCTTCCATGCTTAATAATGGATCTTTCAGTATTCGAAATCCAGGGTAACTACATGATTAAACATTGGTCACGGGTGAATTATACATTGAAAAGACTGACGTAAATAATTACACTTGCCAATTATTATTAAAGTCTCATTTACGCAATAAACCTTTTTTTACCTTCAATAGAGATTAGAGTCGTTGTGATTTACATTTCAGATTACATAATCGCTGCGTGCTGATTACCGATAAGTAAAGGTCAAGTAGAGTTCCTTTTTGTCTGAACTTATCGCTTACTCAGAGATAACCTGTGATAATTATTATTTTTATTTCTTTAAATCACGAGACTCTTTGGCGAGCGTCATAATTATCTGCTCTGAGTACACACCAAGTGTCCTACCAGAGACTTAAGTACACTTGCCATGATTGTAGTCCTTGGTCACTCTCAGTTCACTCAGAGTATAATTAAACTCAGTGCTAATACTGAGAACATAAAATTATGTTGACTTTGACACTTCTACATGTATGTGTCGTTTAAGTAATTCCCAAAAATGGGCTTGCAGTAAATAATTCACTTCAACCCTGTTACAATTTCGTACTCAACCAACTGAAACAAATAACATAGGCCTACCAGGTACTCGAAATATTATTTTCAAATTTGAATCTATGACACAGCAATCTTGACTGCCCATCACAGCTGGCTGTCACAGCCGTCTGTCACCTGCCATTAAGCGACTAAGGCGGCGGGCAAGACACACACACGGGTGACAAACTATCACTAGCAATATGTGACAACCCCACTAATGTTCCGCCAAGCTGATGTCAGCCTTTTGCATTTAATGATCTTTGCTCAGCTCTTCGCTACCTCAACCTACAAACCTGGTTTTAAAAGCTGAGCCAACAACAACACGAAAATAATCTGAAGAATCCGATCGACTCGATCGATTATAAAAACCACTCAGACACGAACAGAACAGCTACTTGACAACTCCGGTGGATTTTCTTCGCCTTGGTAAATCAAGAAGTTGCAAATGAAGCAATCAAACTAGTAGGACAAGAGGAGATACATGCAATGGGATGCAGATGAACTGAATTGATGACCAATATGCAGCGTGACAAGTCTGTGATGCAGAGAATTATTGTAGCGAAAGGAGAGAATCTCAAGGAACAATGAGAATATCAGAATCTCTGGTTTGCCAAACAATTGGATTTCAACGGAGTTTTCTTCAGTGTCTCACAATTTAATTCTATGATTCTATACGAAGCTACCAAAAGATGTTAGGTCAACAGATTGATTGATTAATGGATTGACTGAATTAGTGGTTGATTAATTAATTAATTAATTTAATATTGATTGATTGATTGATTCATTGATTGATTCATTGATTGATTCATTCATTCATTGTTGATTGATTGTTCGATTGATTGACTGACTGACTGAATGAATGAATGATTGATTGATTGACTTATGACATCTGTATCATGAAGACAATCTTTGGAAGTCGCTATTACCTTTACTGAGCATATTTCCAATGTTACACGCTCGTCTTATTTTCATTTAAGACGTCTCAGAGTCATTCGTCGCTCTGTCTCCTCCTCCATATTCACTACCTTAATTCATGCTTTTATATGTTCACGAATTGACTATTGCAATGCTCTCCTCGTTGGTCTTCCTAAAGTTCGTCTTTCACCGATTCAGTCGGTTCTCAACTCAGCTGCTAGATTGATTGCCCGCCTTCCCAAGTACTCTCACATTTCTGCCTTTATGTTTCATGAACTTCACTGGCTTCCTCTCTGTGCTCGCACACAATTTAAGATCCTCACTCTGATCATTAAGGCTCAACGGGGTCTTGCCCCAAAATATCTGACTAATATTTTACTTTGTCCTCACTCGGCTTCCTCCCACCGTCCACTTCGCTCATCCACCAGATTTGACCTCTTGGTTCCTCGGTCTAGAACTGCTATGGCTCAGTCTCGATCATTTGTCTCAATTGGTCCTTCTCTTTGGAATGCCCTTTCTCCTTCTGTTCGCTCTACACTTCTCTCTGGTAGTCTCTCCTCTGCTTTGTCTCTTCTCAAAACTTGTTTCTTCTCGAGGGGCCTTGCGCACTGGGAGCGCCTCTGAACGGTTCACCCTACTAGAGGCGCTTTATAAATGTTTAAATACAATACAATACAATACAATACAATACAGTCCCACAGAGAGTTTGACTCCAAACACGCAAAGAAGGCAACCAGGACCAATGGCTAATGGGACATTCAATGTAAGAATGGCAGCAAGCGATGACAAAGAAACTTCTGTTGAGAAAACAGTGAGATATTTGCACAATAAGTTTCACACGTACCCACGCACGCACGCACGCATGCACGCACACCCCCCTATACACGCATAGGCCTACATACATAATATTATGCGCGCGCTCACATACACACACACACACACAGATATACATGCACAAAGAAGGACTTGTGCAGGACAACTACAAACAACTATTATACCCTACTAAAGATAGCAAATAGTATCTGCACAGTTGGCCCTTATACTTCATATTCTGAATGTAAAAATGTCCCTTTCATTTGTCATGCTTCTCTTTTCAATATTCACCCATTTTCCCCTTCACATTTCGATACTGCATGGGAAATACAGGAGAGCATATAACAAGATGCTGACTTCTGTGGTCTACGTACCCAATGTTAGAACTTGTTTTTCTACACACACACGCACACACACGTGCACGACCTATTAACATACCGCTGTTAACTGAGGCATTTTAGATTGAGACCTTGAACGTGGAATGCTGTTTCATTTCACAATTACCAATGACTTAATCAATCGGCCGAGCAATAAAACTAACCACATTTGGAAACTTTTTCCGGTTTATCATCAGTCCATAAATAGACTCGTACACCATTTTCACTGCAGTTGCAGACAAGAAATACCAGTGGAAAAAGTACTACATGTATGAGTCTAGCAAAATAATACAGAAGTGGATCGGCTCCATAGGCGTATTGGAAGCGGGGGCTTGAAGGGTTCAAACCCCCGACATTAATTGCAAATAAAGTAAATAGGTGTTCCTGTAGCATCATTATCATCCATTATGGCCTTCCTTGTTGCCATCCGATTTTGTGAAGCATGTTATGCTATGACTAATTATTTATGGTTGATGGTTACAATAAAATGAATTGAATTGAATTAAATAAGTGCTTAAATATTTTAGAACTTGTTCTGTGTATTCTGTGACCATGCACCCCCATCCAAAAAATTCCCAACCCCAGAATCGTTTGCCTGGCGAGTTAGTGATGAGTGAGCGTAATGTAATAATGAAACGCAAAAGAGTAATGTAATCCTGAATGTGAAAATGAAGAAGCTGGTCAAAATTATGATAACCTGATTCTAGTCAAGTTGGCAACAGGTTTCCTGTAAGGCCCACATACATGTACACCATGTGTTGGCTGCACCCCACTGATAACTTATCATCAGCATCACATCAATGTCCCCTACCTCTACCACGGAGACAGGGACCAACCACATAGCCTGGATTCATTTATCACATAATATATGATAAAATAATGTTCAGTGTTCAGAACTTCAAAACAAGAACACAGTAATGAATGGACGAGAGTTGGCAGTGGATACGCATCACTAATTTCATTGGCCTACAGCTCAATATGGTTGAATCAGTGCAGGTCACGTTAATATGTATGCACGTATACATGGGCTTATGTATGCATGTGTTATTGGTGAATATATGAATGCATTATGTGTGTGTGAAAGAGTTTCTGTGTGTGTTTTTGTATGTGTTTTGTGTGTGGGTGTCTTCACATATAAATGTATGTGTTCATCCATCTTTCCATTCATGAAATCACCAATCCACCACCAACCAAACAGCTCATAACCACCCATTACGCACGCACCATCCACCACACCCAGCCATTCATCTATCCACCACCTACCACCTATTCAATCCCCTAATTCCCATCCACCCAGCATCAGCATTAATACCAGTGCTGTTATCATTATAGCTATAATTTATGAAGCATAACAAAGCCTAAAATGCTTTAATCGAATACACGACCGAACCACTGAAATGCTCCTGCTGCAAGAAGTACTTCATACATGGTCAGATACATTACAATACAATACAGCGCAATACAATACAATACATTACAATACAACTCATTACAACACAACACAATACAACACAATGCAATACAATACATTACAATACAGCACATTACAACACAATACAATACAATACATTACAATACAGCGCAATACAATACAACACAAAATAAAACACAATACAACACAATACAACACAATACAATACAACACAATACAACACAACACAATACAATACAACACAACACAATACCACACAACACAACACAATACAACACAATCCAACACAATACAATACAATACTGACCCTGCAGTGTTTCTTTACATCTGATCAGCTCCTGTTTCGTCTGCATCAGTTCAACGGACTGTTGACAGTTGTTTGGTGTACAGAGGTTAGTGGCGTGAAGTTGTCGCAGTTCTCTCTTCAGCGCTTCCATCTCACTTCGATAATGATCGTTCTCCATCTCCAACCGACGAACAACATTCTCAGCATCGTTGAATGCTTTCACCTCTTCGTGATGAGATTCTGCAAAAGATTAACAATGGAATTCAATGTCAAAATGAATTTGAAGAAATGCATCTTTCAACTGTTTGGAGTCAAAATGTAGTTCACCTGTATGAACTCAATCACCTTTTACTCTACACGTGTTTGAATGAATGCGATTCTGCAAAAAATGTTATACGCAGGGGCCTTCAATGTGAAGATGAAGTCAATGTCCGAATTTGAAGAAATGCTTCTCTTAACCATTAATTTGAAGTCAAAATGTAGTTCACCTGTATGAACTCAATCACCTTTTAATTGATCTATGCGTGTTTGAATGAATGCAGTTATATGTGGGCTTATGCATGTTCACATGTAGGCATAGCCTACATTAATGTATTTGTCCATGTGTGCATGTGTTTAATGTTTATGTGTGTGTGTGCATGTTGTATGTATGTATGCATGTTGTATGTATGTATGCAAATAATGTTTATATTTACGCATGTCTGTATGACTGTATCAATGTATGTTACAGTATGTATATGTGTACGTATGTAATCATACATAAGCCTGTATTCAAACCTGTATATGTATGTATGTATGTATGTATGTATGTATGTATGTATGTATGTATGTATGTATGTATGTATGTATGTATGTATGTATGTATGTATGTATGTATGTATGTATGTATGTATGTATGTATGTATGTATGTATGTATGTATGTATGTATGTATGTATGTATGTATGTATGTATGTATGTATGTATGTATGTATGTATGTATGTATGTATGTATGTATGTATGTATGTATGTATGTATGTATGTATGTATGTATGTATGTATGTATGTATGTATGTATGTATGTATGTATGTATGTATGTATGTATGTATGTATGTATGTATGTATCTATGACATGAATGTATGCATTCAGGCATACATGTATGGCATTACATGTATGTACGACACGAAAGTACGCATGCATGCATGCACGTATGCGTGTACTATACAATAGTATGCATGCTAATAAGGGCCATTAGGAGGCACTCAAATAACTTTCAAACTCAGTATTAGCAATTCATGAATTACATCTGAGGATATAGCTGCCTATACGTATGGTTAAGTTAGCACAAACATAAAAACATGAAAATTACGGTAACAAAGTTTCTTAGAAGTCTAGAAGTCATAAATATTAGGAAAACATATTAAACTAATGAATTCATAAATTTAAAAATATTATGTATAATAGCCACAGGTGTGACATGGCTATATAATAGCCCATGACAATAGCAGAAAGGATATAATATTCTGGTACAATAGGCCTAACAGATGCTTTAAACTAAGGACGAAATTAAAATTCCGCCATGAAACGCTCGAGTTTTCATGACTGGCTGCAGCCAGCTTCGGAAATTGCAGCCAGTTTAAGAACTTCCGGTCAGTTTAAGAACCTCAGCCAGTTTAAAAACCTCCAGCCAGTTTAAGAACCTCTGTCTTGTTTAAGAAACCCCAGCAGGCCTAAGAAGAAACTCAGCCTGCGTATGACGCACAGTGTTTAATCTAGGCGTCTCTGGGTGGGGAAAGTTCCCCCCCCCAGGATTGACATATCCCCCCCAGAAAAATTTGACAAAATGATATTGGTTTTTAGTTACTGTTTTCATATTTGTTTTACATGAAGTGTTATAATATACCGTGATGTTATTTACTATTATATGATTATAATGACATTATTTACCAATATTATATATGATACCATCATGTTGCAATGAGTATAACTTACTGTATATATTTGTATAAACACTATTTTTGCACAACTAAAAACAGATATGACATCCCCTCCAGAAAATTTGACAAAAAGATAATAGTTTTAGTTGCTGTTTACATCATCGTATTACGTGAACTGTTATAATAATAATTAATTGGTTAATGTATGGTTATAATGTTAGCCTATTATTTACTATTATAATATATGACACAGTCCTGCTAAAATGAGAATAACTTACTGCTAATATTTGTACAAATACTACTTTTGCACAACTGAATGGCTTCTCACCAGTGGGTGGTATCCTTCAAATTTTAAACTGTAAAATTTCAAAATGTTTGGTCCTATTATTTGAACACATAGGCCCTAATATCATAGTAGAACTTAAAAACAACATCATTACCACACATGGTTTCCTGAATTTGGTACTGGTAGTTTATTAGTTCTTTGTTGGTTTGTGTACCATTAAATATGATTTCAGAGGTAACGGCCCACTATTCCGAGGGTCCACTATTCCGAAGGTCCACTATTCCGAAGGTCCACTATTCCGAAGGTCCACTATTCCGAAGATTGTTATAGATCATACACCCCTCCGTCCTTCCCTCCCTCCGTCCGTCCGTCCATCCCTCTGTCTCCTTCCCTCTCTTCCTTCTCTTTCTCCCCTCTCTCCCTCCTTCCCTCACCCTTTTTCTCCGTCGCTCGGTCCCCGTCCCCGTCCCCTCCCTCCCATCGAGTGGAAACCTGGAAGCTGTGGGAAAAGCTGAGAAAGTCTGGAATTGCTAGTGATAATACACACAAAATGTAAAAAAAGGGTTTTCGGCCCACACCATGGTCCCTCATGGTGGGAGAGATTCGCCGACCCCCCCCCCTATTACCTGCATAGGGTCCATCCCGACCCCCTGCGAAGGATTGGGGTCGATTGCTTCAAAACTGTGGCCGTGTTCATCTAGCAAACAAACACACAGATTTACCAAAATCATATTTATAGATATAAATAAAAATGTAACTGAGTTTGTGTCGGGACCAAGGATCTCGGAAAGGTCTTGACCGATTGTTTTCAAAATTTCAGCAAAACGTTCCGTTCGATCATGCGCGGGTTTAAATAATGCTTTTTGGAAAAAGCTTTTAGAACAAAAAAACAACTTTGCAATTCGATTCGACCGATTCCGACTTCAAATTCAACCCGTCCATATGCCTTCACCTAATTCGGTCGCGTTTCAATTGGTGGTTCCGCGAGCCTTTATATAGTGCATATTCAACACATTCCACAGCGGTCGTGTTGCGTACGCGTTTCTTGGGCGCTATCCGCGCCGCTGTCGGGAAGGGACAATGTGGGGGAGGAAAGAAGGGGGAGGGAGCGGGACGAAGATGGAGGGGATAGGAGGGAGGGAGGGAGTGATAGTTGGACGCTCTTATCAGCCACAGCAACGCGTGGCCGGGTTCAGGTAGTATATAAATAAAAATTTAAAATGTTTGTATTTAATCAAGGATCTCGGAAAGCTTTTGACCGATTCCTTTCAAAATTTTACCAATATCGAATACGATCGCTTTTGTATGCCCTAAATGCTTTTTTTAAAGCGCAATCTTTTCGCACAATTTTGCATTCGATTCGAGCGATTTCGATTTCAATTTTCACACAACCTTGCATTCGCGAATGCGGCCGAGTGGATGGGGCGGGAAGAAGGAAGGGAGGAGGAGGAAGGAGAGGTGGTAGGGTGAGGGGAGGGGACGGGAGGTAAGGGGACGAGAGGGGAAAGGAGGGGACGGAGGGGATGGGACGGAGTGATGGAGAGAGGGATGTAGGGAAGCAGGGTAAGAGAGCTAGGGAGGGAGGGTTGAACAGTCTTTTCAGCCACAGCAACGCGTGGCCGGGCACAGCTAATTATATATATATATGGTTGAAGAATAATAATTCCTGCCCAAAGCACGACTGCTGCAATTCTCTTTTCCTCAACCTCGATTTCAAAAACCTCAAACGTCTGTAACTAACCCACAGCTTACTAGCCCGTGGTGTCATCAGGACGGGACACCCAAGCACAATCGTATCACTCTCATTCTCAAATCACTCCGTTGACTGAAAATCCCAGAGCTTCATAAGTTCGGAGATTACTGTAACGGCCCACTATTCCGAGGGTCCGCTATTCCGAATATCCGCTGTATTTTGTTCTGTATCCTTGGTAGTTATAGGTTTACGGTGAGTTAGGGCTAGGTTTAGGGTTCGGAATAGTGGACCTTCGGAATAATGGACTCAAACCTGACTGATTTATCATAATAGGCGTATAACAGTACAATCCTCGGAATAGTGGACCTTCGGAATAGCGGACCTTCGGAATAGTGGACCTTCGGAATAGTGGACCCTCGGAATACTGGACCCTCGGAATAGCGGACCCAAACCGATTTCAGAAAGTATGTCCTGATCAGCAATTCAGGACCATCTTGGAAAACAGGGTTAAACTGATATCGTGCAGAAAAGTCAGCTTATATAGGCTACTATTATATTATTCATGTCTGCATTTATTCATTAGAATAACTCAGCAACAGGAGAACTGAGCTGCTGAACTCGATACATAAAGATATTTTTATTGTAATTATAATAATATATGTATTCAATCCTAAAACACTTTTTAACAGTACTGAAAAGTCTAATGGAGTTATTTTGCTAAAATGGCACCATAAAAGAGTACCATTACAGTGTGAAAATAGCCCCCCCCCAATATTTGTTAAGTGTTGCTTATATTTATTTAAGTCTTAGCCCACTCTTATAAGCACTGAAAAGTACTGTACAGGTATTTTGTTAAGATGACACCTTAACCCTCGGGCTACCAGGGGGGGGGTGGTATCCACCCCCCCTAGGTTTTTTCCAAATCAAACTTTCTTCGTTTGGAATAAAATTTTGACGTTTTAGGTAGCTGTAGAGGATTCATTTGCACACATTTTGAGCTGAAATGTGTGATGATATACCATACCATTCAAAAGTTATACCCGATATACCCGAGGCACCTTAGATTATCGGCTGTATCTTGTTGATGAGCTCTCCATTAGCAGTGGGCCTAATATTGCATACTCCTGCATACTAATAAATGATATCTCAGACCATCTTCCAGTTCTGCTTCATATTGACCTTTACCCTTCCTCTCGCACCTCATTATCTCCTAGTTATAAGCGTACATTTAATGATGAGGCCAAATCTACCTTTATTAATTCCCTTCTCACAACAGACTGGACTTTTGTTGATGAGCTCTCCATTAGCAGTGGGCCTAATATTGCATACAAAGCCTTCTTTGATGCCTATAAACGCTTTTATGATGAAGCCTTCTCTCTTGCACTTGTGAAAGATAGGGGGCGTAGCTCTATTAAACAGCCTTGGATGTCTAAAGCTCTTCTTAAATCCTGTAAACATAAAAATAGACTATATAAGAAATATTTACAGAATCCTTCTGTTGATAATAAACGTGTATTTACACAATATCGTAATATATTTAAAACTATTAGAAATGAGAGCGAATCTCGTTACTATGCTGATTGTTTCCTTCAATGTGGTAATAACCTCAACCAGACCTGGAAAATAATTAAACAAATCATGAACTCTAAGGAAGAGTCTTGTCTCCCTGACACCTTCCGTATTGGATCTGATATGGTTCGAGATGCAGGGGAAATTGCTAATGCATTTAATAGGTACTTTACTACTATTGGTACGACTTTGGCTGATAAAATTCCGAATTCCTCCACCACATATGAGTATTTTATGCCTACTCCACCCAGATTTTCTTTTGGAATTGTCCCAACGTCTGCTAATGAGATTATTCAAGCTACCAACCTATTGAGAGCCTCGTTTTCCACAGGCCCTGATGACATTAGTCCATCAGTTGCCAAATTGTCTATAACAGCCATTGCAGCCCCACTCTGTAGCATAATTAATTCTTCATTTAATACAGGTGAAGTTCCAACTTTATTAAAAATGGCTAAGATTATACCTATCTACAAAGCGGGAGAGAGGGATAAGTTAAATAACTACCGACCTATATCTGTCTTATCTTTCTTCTCAAAAATTCTTGAAAAGCTAATGTCTAATAGAGTTATTGAATATCTGAATAAATATAGCCTATTATCATCCACACAGTATGGATTCCAGAGGGGTCTTTCTACATACACGGCTCTATTGGACATGCAATCCAATATTGTTGATGCGATGGATAGCAATAAATTTTCGCTAGGTATTTTTTTTGACCTTTCTAAAGCTTTCGATACGGTTAATCATAGGCGTAGGAGGCGGGGGTCCAGGGGGGGCAAATGCCCCCCCAAATTTCGGGCAAGTCTGATTTTTCGGGCAAGCAGACCCGGAAAAATAAAAAAAGTTTTAAATTTTTTTAATTTTTCCGGGTCTTCTTGCCCGAAAAATCAGACTTGCCCGAACAAAAAACCTTTCTGGCAAAAATTAACGGGAAATTTCAGAAGATTTCGGTCGGATGACTAGAAAAAGGTCGTCAGAATTTTCGGGCAAACGTAACGGAAATTTTTCTTAAGATTTCGGCCGGACGAAAAAAATTTTCGGGCAAAAGTCTCATTTTTGCCCCCCCCAACGCTGAAATGTCCCCTACGCCTATGCGGTTAATCATAAAATATTAGTAGAAAAACTTGAATATTATGGACTTAGAGAAACTACTAAAAACTGGTTTATTGACTATCTCAGTGACAGAACCCAGTATGTGTACTTTAAAGGTGTACAGTCTCGATCTCTGTGCATTTCCTGCGGTGTGCCACAGGGATCGATACTGGGTCCGCTTTTATTTTTGCTAGGCCTATATATAAACGATCTATCAATGACTTCCTCAGTTTTAAAATTCATCTTATTCGCTGATGATACGAATGTTTTTCTTTCCCACTCATCCATAGATCACCTTTTTAAAATAGCTAATGAGGAACTAACAGTAATTGCTGACTGGTTTAAAATAAACAAACTTTCATTGAACCTTGAAAAAACAAATTTTATATTATTTCACTCTATAAAGAAAATTACGTACGGTGACAACAGACTCTTAATTAATAATGCCCCCATTGCCCAAACAACCTCCTCTAAGTTCCTTGGAGTTATAGTTGATCAACATCTTACTTGGAAGGAACACATAATGGCGATTTCCAAAAAGATTGCAAAAAATATTGGGGTTTTACTTAGGATTAAGCACTGCCTTCCAAAGTCCATTCTAATCAACCTATACTATTCACTCATTTTTCCTTATCTCTCATATTGTAATATTTCCTGGTGCTCGAATTATCCCTCACGTCTTCATCATTTGATCACATTACAAAAACGAGCAATACGAATAATCTGTGGTTCTCATTGGAGAGCTCACACTGCTCCCCTGTTCAAAAATAATAATTTGTTAACTTTACCTAAGATAAATAAATTTCAGATCTGTTTATTCATGTTTCGTTTTCATTTACACTTATTGCCTATGTCTTTTAAACATTATTTTACTAAGGGCTCTGATATTCATAGTCATTTCACCAGGCACTCGCACTCATATAGAAGTGAATTTGCTCACTTAAGAATCAAGCAGTTCTCAATTAAATATTTGGGTCCTTCGCTATGGAATGGATTGCCTGGTGACATTACTAGCTTACTGTCTTTTGGTCTGTTTAAAAACTCACTTAAACGATTTCTCCTGCTCAATTGAAGAATTTGTATATTTGTCTTGTTTGTCTAAGTTAGAGCTATTGCTACCACCTGTTTATTTTGCCTTATTGTAATTATTATTATTTTACCATCATGTGATGTATCTGTTATAACCATAAGGTATTTTGATGAGTCCATCTGATCTGACGGGTTTAACTGGGTTATTTTGTGATAATTAACCCCCCCTGGCTATATTGTAGCATAACCAATGATGATAAATAATGTCGTACTTTGTATAGTTACGATGCTGGTTTTTTTCCGACTAGTAATAGGTCTGCTCAGTAATTATCAAATATATAGTTACCAAGATGTTTATTGTGTTTTTCCTCTGGTTCCTTTGCCTCGATATGATTGCTACTAGTATACTACCTTACATGTGCTTAATGATTCAGGTTGCCATTACTGACTTATGTTTGTTGCTTATTTTTTGGTTTTGCTTTGTTTTTTTGTTTGTATTTTTTATGTTGTTGTTTTTTTGGCTTGTTGACAAAGGCTTTTTTTGATCATGTGATTTTATGCCACATTGATTTCTTTTCTGGTATTTTCTTTTTAAAAAAATTCCATTTGCAGTTTATATCTCTAACCTCACCATCTTGACTTACATTTTACGTTCAGGGGTTATCCAGGTTAGCGGGACCTGTCCCTTTCTGGATGACCCTTTCTGAGTGTTCACCGTTTATACTATCAAGGTGTCCTGCGAACATTAATTTTTATTTATGTGTAGGGCCTACTGTGTAGCCTAGTATTTTTCTTTGCAGTATACCTTGGTTTTGTTTTGTTGTTTTGTTTGTCTTGTTCATTCTCAGAATAAACTGATTTGATCTTATTCGTCCTTTGACATGAAGAGACACCAATTACACCATTCTGTAAAGGGAATGTTGGGCTACATTGCGGTGGTCACGGAGTTGTCAATTGACAACCGGAAGTGCTCAAAATAAATTAAAATATATAAAAAGATGTTTTATTTTCATAAAATTTTTATGTTTTTCCTATTAAAAATTATTCATAATTTATTTTTCAAGAGAAGTAAAATATGCCATTCTATAGAGGGCATTTAGGGCTATTTTTTGATACCAATAAATTTGACGTTTGATGACCGGAAGTGCTCAAAATAAATTTAAATGTGTGAAAATGTTGGGGGTTTTTACAACGTAAACCGATAAGTCTGCGTAAACGTTTTTCAGCAGCTAATACATGTTTTTTTCTTTTTATTTTAATTAAAACTAACTTATTACTAGTTTTTATAGTTGGATATTGGACTTTATTATATGTAAACTTTTTTTAAATAAATAAATTATGTCAAAAACACACAAAATCTAATATTTTCTTATGCGAAAGTATGCATTTTGTAAAATCGACGGGTGCCTACGGAAAAAAATTCATAATTCAGGGGTGCTTTCATATATTTCAAACCTAAATATACCATTTTGTGCAGAAATGAATGCTGAATCCAATGATGTATTGCACGTTATGATATCTCAAACCAAACCCAAAATCCAGGGGGGGGGTGGTAACCACCACCCCTTGGTAGTCAGTGTTACAAAAAAAGCTTGGTAGCCTGAGGGTTAAAATGATGCCATTGTAATGTGGAAATTAAAAAGTCTCTGATGAGGCTCTGAAAAAGTACAGGTATTTTGTTAAGATGACACCTTAAAATGCTACCTTTGCAATGTGGAAATTGAAAAAGTTTCTGATGAGGCTCTGAAAACGTACAGGTATTTTGTTAAGATGACACCTTAAAATGCTACCATTGCAATGTGGAAATTGAAAACGTTTCTGATGGGGAGGGGCAGCCCCCTCCCCATACCCCTCCCCCTATACCCCTCCCCCTACGGGTCTCGGCGCTACGCCCCTCACGAGCGTCCTTCGGAAGCTCGATTGTCTCCCCCCCCGAAACTTGAATTCCCCCCCCCCAGCGGAGGGGGACTAGATTAAACACTGTATGACGCATGCAGTTAGGAAAATGAATAAAATAAAACAAGCATTTGTGCTGACAATTGACATTGTAAAGTATCCTTAAGACATTGTAAAGCATCCTTCCCACTGACAGGGCTATATAAATTGTCCTAATAATTACAGTTACAACGTGAACCAATGGTTCCTAAACAGTTCTTCTGGAACTGCAGTTAAGCAGGACAGAACCTGGACAGCCTGTAAATCCGGTGTCTTATTACTTGCCTGGATCCCTTTTGTCTTCTTCCATGTCAGCCGCTGCCGATAACCGTGACCGCATATCAGATAGAGCGCTGTGAAGAACGGCTGTAGAGGATGTGATGAGCTCGAGATCCTTTGTTGTCAGGGTACCAGCGTCCTGAGGGTCGCCACTCGTGAGGCCCTGAGAGGAGGGGCTCACGAGCTTCAAGAGCACTTCACTGAGATCGTCAAGTGACGAAATTGCTACATAGACAAAGAAACGGGTAAATAGACAGAAGACAAAGAAACAATTATTAAACATTGTTATTAATTAATCCACTGGTGCAGACAACAGATGGCTTATCAGAGAGATGTACCGGAAACTGAAGTGACAAATTTATATAGCACCAAGTTTATGTTAACTCTTTGGAGGCATTTTCTGAAGCCGACAGCACACAAAATACAGTCGAACAGAAGACTGGTTGTTATCAAGCACTTATGGAAAAACAAGATAAGGTAATTGTGTTTGTAGGTTTCAAGAGAAAACCAAGACCCGTTGTACTTCTTTCTGTTCAGCAAGTAATCTCTTTTTAATTGGGACTTAATGGTTTTTTGCAATATTAAACTGCAGTTACATGTAGTAACTGGCAACTTCTATAGCTAGTGTCTAAAGCACTAGACATCAACAAATAGCAGGCCAAAGTCAAGTTGCAATCAGGTCAACCACTTCAAGCAATCAGAGTGCATAAAACTGGTCCTTATTCCTCAGTCTTATCACAGTTCAATGACGTAATCTCTCTGATTACATTTTCGTTATCGTCATCCCTAAACTAATTTAACTATTCTTCATGAACGGGATTTTCCTTTGCTGGACCAACATATAGTTTTGGATCATCCTTCCTGCATCTTTTTTTTCCTGCACAACCACTTGCTTTGTCTTGTTTTGTTCTCTACTTGTCCACTATTATAAGTGGGTGTTCGATAGTGTAGTAGTGGTAATCAAACCCCGCCGCTACTCGTACTTTGGCAGTGCCAGTCTCATGCCTGGATAAAGGAGGAGGGCGAGACTAATCATCATTCATACCAAACAGTCTCGTTAAACAGCAGTAGGGCCAGGGTGAGTATTGCCGGGGGGCTGGGGGGGTTCAACCCCCCAGTCTTTCTTGAAGCCCCATGTTAAAGTATGTTTTTAATACCCCAATTTCAAGTTTATCATAGGCCAACCCCCCTCCATTTATTTTTCCACAATTCTCATACTGAGTAGGGCCTAAGCATAGTGAAAAATCATGCAGCACTGACAATGGAGAGGTCGAGGTACAAATTCCCACCTGCGTACATTAACCAACTCTGACATAATGAGTACTTTGACCGTACACTGCCGGAGGGAAGTTGACTGGCCACCCGACTTCATATGCCGAGGCTAAGAAAATGAAGTTGCTAACACTTCAAACCAGTGGCTGCCTCATGACTATAGTCTAAGGCAGTCCAATCCCATGCTGACTCTTTTTCTTCATTTAACTTCCTATATTTCTGTTGTACAGTACATGTATGTGCCTCTCCAAAACACCAGTCAGTCAAAGGACGGATGGGTTGGTTGGTGACAGTGTAACATAAGTCAGTAAGCATGGGCGGAATTTTGTTTCCGTTCTTGGTGGGGGGCTAACCCCGAGTCTGGGCCTTATTTGGAGGGGTAACCCCAAAAATGATACAATTTTCATGGTAAAAAAGTTGAATCTGGGTCTTCTTTGAGGGGCTTATCCCTCTAGCCCCTGATAAACTCCGCCCCCGCCAGTAAGTAGGTCATTATGCAAATCCTTGGAAAAAGAAGCACACATGTAGCTGAATTATACGCCTATTGGTAACAAAGATAACTGGTAAACAATAATTTTCTTCTTCCCTCCCCCCAACATCTCTCACCTGTCATTTTGCCTCTCACCTGTGAGATTACCTGTCCACGCAGGTGGGGCTTAATAGGATTTAGCCAACCGCTGACACATTGATTGGATGTATTATACATAAAACATGCAAGACCAAAATAATGTGTCAGCGTTTAAAAACAAACATCTCTGTTCGGACCAGCAACAACTGTTTCGTCTACTATGTCTGTGTGGAATTGCTTTCATAACTTTCTGTTACTTTACAATACAACGATTGCATTACACTAATTGAACTTAATTTGACCACATAACCTAACCTCAAAAAATAATAAATAAACATAAAATAATTATAATTATAATTGTAATAATAATAATAAATCGTATTGTAATCACTAATAGATAGTTAGTAATATCAAGAGTTAGTAATTATGCACAGTTGACTTATATCGACCGACTACATGACTCCATTGTGCTCGATATACGCCATGACAAATGCATCGACCTTTGACCTGGGGTTCAATTTCAATTTCGCAGTCGTCACGTGATACCATCGCATAAATTACGTCATCACCGATTCACTCACGTGTATATAATTATTATGACTAGCCTATAACTATGAGTGCTCACTGCTCACTACATCATGCTTGAAATGACCCATTTTAGCACCTAACCACAAACATCCAGCGCAGAAGTTCCATGGTCACCCCGATATAGAGGAGCAACGTCCAGGGTGGTATTGAAACCACTCAAGACCAACCAGCATCCAGTGGCGGATCCAGGGGCAATGCATTCCGGCCATGCCCCCTCCCATCACAAATGCCCATAGGACGTGACCCCCCTCAGGTTGCAATAAGTTTTCGATCAATGGAGAGGGAAAAGTTGAAAGTAGGATATGACTAAAAACAGAAAAACGGATGATCATTGTAGCATTGGCTTGGAAAAATGGTACATGTATAAATGTACAAGGCAGTTGGTCGACCAACTGACTAAAAAAGGTCATCAGCTATTTTTTAGGGAAATTTTCTACAGGCCTATTCACAAGACATTTCGACCAAAAATAAAAATTTAATAACTAGAAAAGGTAATCATTTCGGCCAAAGAGCAACGAAAATTTTCCGACCTAAAATTTTTCACCCCCCCCTTCCAAAAAATTCTGTATCCGCCCCGCCCACATCACCTCTAAAAGTCAATACTATAAGGTAAGATATAGACTCAAATCAAATCAAATTAAATCAAATTTATTTAACTCGATTCATCACAAAATACATTCACAATGCACATTTTGAATTACAAGTATTATATAAAATTATAGCAAAAAAAGTTTTACCCGACAAAGTCAGGTAGGGTTAAGAATGCCCCCCGCCCCCACATTGAGCACAATACGCGATTACATATATAGGCTAAATAAATTATTACTAAGACGTCATTCATTGGCAGGTTTCGGCCTACACGAAAGAAACGGGTATAAATAAATCGATGAGAACGGACGAAATTCGACGACCGGAAACCTACCGCGAAAAACTCGACCGTATATAAGAGCAATAACTTAAGTCGACCGACTCGGGAAATCAATATCCCTTGGCAACACTCATTCGCGTCGCTCCACTGCAGGTGTTTCCATAGTGAAATCGATGACAATAGCAATAAAATTCTACAGCTCCGAAGAGAACCGAGGCCGAAGAAATGGGGGAGTGGTCTTTCATGTAGCGATATGCGTCTCAGGCACTCGCGTTAATTGGATTCATAATATTTATGGCACCCTCAGCAAGTGGATGTTTGATTGTGTACGGACCAATGTGGGCCCAGATGTGCCCGGCAGGGTAAAGAATTCCACATGCTCGTTCAATGATAGATGGACGCTTGAATTAATCGAAATAGTAACGAATGGATAGATAGATGGATGATTGGGTGGATGGATGGATGGATGGATAAATGGATGGATGGATGGATGGATGGATAGATGGATGGATGGATGGATGGATGGATGGATGGATGGATGAGTACATTAAGTAGATGGGTGGGTTGGAGCAACTTGGAGGTTGATTGGGTGGGTGCATACAGTAGAAGGTGGGTGGATTGAGCGATAGATAGGTTTATAACCTATCGAATAGATGAATGATGGAATGGATGGGTGGGTTCATTCATTCATCTATTCACTCATTCATTCATTCATTTGATTGTTCGTTCATTTAATTCTTCATCTGCTCATTCACTTATTAAATCAATAGTCGTACAGCTTCTCCCACTAGAAATGATGATGATGATGATGATGATGATGATGATGATGATGATGATGATGATGATGATGATGACGACGACGATGACGACGACGACTGCAAATATGGGATCATGATATCTTATGAACCACTAATAGCAGCGAAAATTAATGTCAATGGATTCATCAGACATTTTAATATGAAATGCTTTGACAATACGTTGACTGGCATACGTCCAATCTGAAGATTCAAACAGGTGGCAGCTTCATCCGCAGAGCCAAGTATACCGTAAAGAATAGCATCCGCATCAGCAGCATCGATAGCAATTATCCTCAGCAGCCAACATAGTCGAATAAACATCGAGTCCCTGTAGGTTATGCAGCACTAATGAATATCTGACTCCTTCCCGAAGTTCTGATCTGAGGCTATAGACGGTTATATAGATCTATACACTTATACAGTATAGATGGAAACAGTTACAGTTTCTCATCTAGGCCTTTTGATAACTCGAATTGATCTGCTCACAAGGTTTAAGTCATTTTAGAGCTTCTGCAGTGCTTCATGTTGGGGCGCTATTATAGCGCCCCAACATGAAGCACAGATGCATATTGGAACCAGTCTATAATTATACAGACATTATTTTCATATGCATTCATCGAACCCGTTAGTCTAATCTGGTCGTTACGATAACGATAGGTCAATAACCATGACACCAATTAATCTAATAATTATAATCTGACATAATCATGCAACTTCTGTAGGCTACATGACCGTAATAACAAATTCCTATTAGCCTACATCTGCAGTCAACGGGTTATTCGATAAAATTTCATCGTGATCACTGGGGAGTTTTTTTAAACACGCAGATTGAAAAAACGCGATATAGAAATGTTCTACTACCGGTACATATAACATTGCATATACATAACATTGCATGCATAACATTGCATCAGATAACATTCCATTGCATTGAAGTGCAAGTCAAGTCGTGATCTGATCATCTGCCGATACTTGAGATTAAATCATTAACCTGTCGAGTTTTAATAATATACGGTTATCACTGACACAAATGAGTCACCATGCATGTGTGCTAGGCTATAATATAAGCTTACGCATAGGCTCATAGGTCTATCACTAGGCCTAAAGGTCTACACAGGTCGAGGCCTACGCAGTTGAAGGGATCATTAATCTGCTCACCTAATTCCACGTTGTTTGAATTGGAATCCATGTCCTTCAATCGTAGCTTAATCCTCTAAAGCGATACTCGAAAGACAATCGCGGGGGCATCAGCTTATTCACGAGCACTGACGCGTTCAACGATCGAGAGCGTTTCGCAATGCCACAGTGTTAATATTTACAACGTCCGAAATCCTTGGTTTTAGTGACCCTTAGGCCTTGCGTCAAGTCGAAGTCCCGTAATCGTAAACTCCAAAATTTACTAAAGCGCTACTCAAAAGCTGACCTGACGGCGGGGGCACCAGCTTATTCACGAGCGTCTTGAACAGAATCGATCACACACGGAACGAAATGAGCCTATCCTAAAGAGCGGACGTTTCTTGAATCGATTTGATCAGGTAGTTTCTTGCAGGTCGGCGGCATCCTTAGAACGCATCGTATTAGCGACAATAGGTCGTAGGCCTAGTCTCGAAGGCTAGGCTTGTGAATGAGAGCATGCAGAAGCGTAGCACAAAGATTCACCGTAGCCTCGAAAGAAACATCACAACACGGTGGCATAGCATGGCCGTTACTATCCTAATTAATCAACAATTATAATCCGATTAATTATTTCGCACTCGATAGAGTTCTTCTGACGTAACAACGGTCCGAAAAATCAAAACTCATATCCAGCTACGTTATTCAGCCTCAAGCGCTGACCGAAATAAAAGCACTGAGATCAGCGGCTGCGTTCTTTCGCTGACTACAATGTCATTGAACATGCAGGGCATTTAATGTTGGCAAACTTTAAAGCTCCTTCTTAGCGAGCAATCGTTGCTGTCTCTTTCAATTCGTGCGTTTCTATCAGCGGTTGGCCAACGTCTACCTGAATTACTGTGGACGTCTTAGTAATAGTAAGTGAACAGATATCTGTGATAACCGACGCCCGATAAGTTACTCCGCCACTGGTTGCGTTCTACCAGTGCCAGTCACAAGTATGGATAAAGGAGGAGGGTGACGCTAATGATATTTGTTTGAAAACCAGTGTCGTTAAACTGAAACTACTACTAGGCTATTTATTGATTGATTGATTGATTGATTGATTGATTGATTGATTGATTGATTGATTGACTGATTCATTCATTTTATTCATTCATTCATTCATTTTAAGAATTTATGTAGCTCCTCTTCAAGAAATCTACTCAGAGGCGCTCAATTACTTATGGCGATTGGTTGTGGGCTTCGTCTGACCGCCTATTTGAAAATAACTTTGCTTTATTCATTTACGTTTATCTATGTATAAATATGTGTAAAAAGACGCTTGCAATAAAATAACCCTTGAATTTTTCATTTGACTTTTTACTGACTGATTGGCTACAGTTAGTTACTAGTCCGAAATTGAAAACGTTTGCTTGCACACTTAGGCTTAATTCCTATAGAGTATAGACCTAAATAGAATATTTTAACTGTCTTTAAAAAATTAATCTATGGTCTTACATTACAGGACCCTACGATTAATTTTTTAATTGCTTATCTTTGATTTACTTGCATAGATAACTGCCACTGCAGCCACTCGCTACATAAATGATTTTTCATAAAGGAAATCGGATTCTTGTTGAAAACATCGTTGACTTGCTTTGATTTAATGCACATGACATTGTACTCATGCAGGCCTACTCATGTAGCCATACAAAAGATTTAAGTACAACTCGCTTCCCGGAGAATGTTTTACTGCATGCGTAATTGGATGCTACACACGCCACGTCGCTAGGCAACCGATCTGCCAATCAGCCACTGGAAAGAAAACATAGTTTACGATAACGCCCACTATTACGAGCTTAACGTGACAATTCTGCTTTGACGTTCGCAAAGAATGTCGGACCGTTGGTGTCACGTCCATTTGCCATTGAATAGACTTCTCCAATAAACGTCGGTAGAGCAGTAAAAGCTCTTGTACCCGTACGCCTATAATACTGCTAGGCCTACGCTGAGCCTTTGAGAAGCAAAACTCTCAACTACAGAAGTAAAGGACGCCTACAAGTCATTTGCATTATATGCATAGGCCTACTCGTGTAGATTGGCCAGGCAGAGGCCAACGGATTAATATGACCGACCTCGCTACGGTAGCAAAGAAGGAACGGTGTGTCTTGGGCGATCCCATTACGGTGGCACAGAGGGGACATAGCCCAACATTAAAAAAAAACGTTAATCGACATGCAGAGAGAGAGCGATAAGGTGTTACGAGCGACTTGTAACTATGGTGGTAAGGGAGTCGTAATAGTAAACTTAAAACTTGTAAGACGCCACTCGAAATCCAAGCGCTGGGCACCAGCTTATTCACGAACGCTAGTGCCCACATGATCGGTAAACACATCGGTGACTGAGAATAATCCATAGATGGCTTAAAACGTTTGACTGTTCTGTATGTTAGTTTATCATAATATTATGTCTGCACATCATATTGCGGATAGCAATTGACCGTTTAAAAATATTCTTATTTTATCATACCATACTGCTGCTGTTGCTGCTAATGCTGTTGTTGCTAATGCTGTTGTTGCTATTGCTACAGCTACTGCTGCTGCTGTTACTATTGCTACAGCTGCTGCTGCTACTGTTGCTATAGATATAGCTACTGCTGCTGCTGTTGCTATTGCTACAGCTACTGCTGCTGCTACTGCTGTTACTATTGCTACAGCCACTGCTGTTGCTATTGCTACAGCTACTGCTGCTGCTACTGCTGTTGTTGCTACTGCTGTTACTATTGCTACAGCTGCTGCTGCTACTGTTACTGCTACTGTTACTGCTGCTGCTGCTACTACCACTGCTACTTCTACTGCTGCATGCTGCTGATGTTGATGTTGCGGTCCTAACGCTCTCTTTCACAGAGTCCAACGCGCCCCTGTGAAGTAGAGCGTTACGACTGCGATTCGCTTCCCGTAAGTGACTTAATAAGCGGGTTCACCATCACGGTGACCTTTTGTCAATGCTACAATAGTTGGTGGATATACCAAAAGTTCGGAAACTTAAAGACTCGCGCGTTGCGAATTTGCGATATTTACATAATGTATATAATCCACCATCTATTGGCCTTGACCACTGCGCTGTCTGCGCACGCTTATTCAATAATTCACATCTTGCCCGGTCCGTATACGAGGACCTCAAAGGGTGAGATTACCCATTCAAACGGAGCAGCGGTGGAAAAGGATCTCACTCGATAAAAGTGCATGGGTGACTGAACAGGGTCGTCGCCAAAACCTGGTGCTATAGAAAAACGCGTGCGTGTGCAATTACGTTGAATACCACCGTGGAGATGGGGGGCCTGTGGCGCATTGGATAACACACTGGCATGGAAATCAGCGCAGCCGAAATCGATTCCCGAAGCCCGCGTAGGACAGGGGTCGTCCATAAATGACGTCACGCAATTTTGGACGATTTTTACCCTTCCCCTTCCGTCATAGGCGTAGGGGACATTTCAACGTTGGGGGGGCAAAAATGAGATTTTTGCCCGAAAAATTTTTTTTCCTCCGGCCGAAATCTTAAGAATTCCCGTTACATTTGCCCGAAAATTCTGACGTCCTTATTTTTGGTCATCCGGGCAAAATCTTCTGAAATTTCACGTTACTTTTTGCTCAAAAGGTCATTTTTTCGGGCAAGTCTGATTTTTCGGGCAAGAAGACCCGGAAAAATAAAAAAGTAAAAATTTTCTAAAACTTTTTTTCTTTTTCCGGGTCTGCTTGCCCGAAAAATCAGACTTGCCCGAAATTTGGGGGGGCATTTGCCCCCCCTGGACCCCCGTCTCCTACGCCTATGCCTCCCGTCGTCACGCGTCAACACAAAAGTCATATTATGATAAATGAACCGTCACACATCGTCAGGTGCGTGACGTCATTCATGGACGGTCTGGTTCCATAGACGTTCCTTGAATACTGCTAGGCCTATTACCGCCGTGTGTTCTGCTAGTAGTTAAGATTTATGCTAATTAAGATAACTGCATAATATGACTGCACACTGTAACCGGTTGCGGTCTGTCAATCGGATTGTTCAAAAAACGAAAATAATTATAAAGTGTCCTTAACAGTTCTTTCGTTCAAGTTATGTTTGTTCACATCAATAGCAGCTGCAATGTATCGCCCACCACCTGACGAATTAATATGAACATGAAAATGTTCAACACTTGCATTGTGCTCATTGGTACACACAACCACCTAGCGAATGAAGATGAAAGTGTCCAACGCTTGTTACCTGCTTGTTACAACGCCTGATGGAACACATAGCCACCTGGTGAGCAACAAAAAGAAGTACCAGGACGCTCCTTACATTTTCACGTGTGCTGGCCAAATAAGTGGCAGGACCAGGGTGAGAATTGCCGGGGGGTTGGGGGTTCAACCCCCCAGTCTTTCTTAGAGCCCCATGTTAAAGTATGTTTTTCATACCCAAATTTCATGTTTATCATAGGCCAACCCCCCAGTTATTTTTCCACAATTCTCATACTGGGCAGGACGGCAGAGAGATCTGAAAAGAAGTGCCCTGGACGCCGTCCATGACCGTACTGCCACACTTTAAGCCCTGCTCCCAAGTTACAATTGTGGAAAAATAACTGGGGAGTTTAGACATGATCCACTTGAAATTGGGGTGTGAAAAACAGACTTTCTCGCACTGTGCATAATTAATTATGCTAATTTTGTTGCTATTAAATTCATCACTCCATGGCAACCCAACTCTGATCTCTATTGGACAGCACTCTCTCTTTCGCTCTCTCTCAACACACTGCCTGAGCAACTCAGAAATGCAACACGCACACAAAATCGTTCTAGAATAATTAGCAGGTGAAATGCCAATCATTATAGACTAATATTAGAACGCAATCGTGTGTGTGTAGTTAGCATCAGCTATTCTTTCAAAGACTTTCACTCTGCGCTCCACCATTCCAGTCTCCAGACACGTCAATTATAGCGCGCACTCGACAATGCCAACTGCATGCTTTGTGTCAGAGAACAATGGATTTTTTTGTTTAGGCCCTGATTCTGACATCTGCTTTCTTCACATCCGCCAAGTCTCCTTCGATTAAACGTCTCTCGTTCCACTTGACACAGAAATACGGGCTGACGGTCATCATGTACAATTGTACAATTGTACATGATGGATCTGACAGCATACACTATACAGTCGGTTCGCTGTCACTTAATATCGGCGACGCCAAAGATATGGACTCAGAAATGTAGGCCTATGTATACTTGTATAGTCTATAAATACATACATAGATACATACATATACAAACATACATACATACATACATACATACATACATGCAATACATACATGCAATACATACATGCAATACATACATACATACATACATACATACATACATACATACATACATACATACATACATACATACATACATACATACATACATACATACATACATACATACATACATATATACGGTCTCTTCCCTCGGAGGTTATGGTTATTGTACCTTTTGTTGGGAACCGTATTGTTCTTCAGTGACATGGGAACTAGCTGGACGTTTCCTCTCCTTCTTCTTATTTTATTGGAACACGGTGTATTTTCTTTGTTTCAATTTTATTTCAGATGACATCGTTCTTTCTTCAGACATACGAAGATTTACATTCTAACTATTCGTCTATCACATTCATTAATTGTTTTATCGTGTGGAACGCAGTTCCAACACTACAAATTTAGTAAAATGTTTTAACGTTGTGTTGTAGTTGGCAACGCATAGATCTCGCCAAAGATGTAATAATTATCTAAACCTTAATATACTGTTTTTAATGTACCACGGTGTAATCGCAGCACAAGATCTACTCAAAGATACTCAAACACTGGCAGCAGGCCATTTTATACTATTTTAATAAAGCAAACCATAAAGCTATATCTAGAATTACTGCTTAAAAACACTGTCTATCCCATTCCCTCCCTGTCTAAGTCTGCGTATGTCTTTCTACATGTATGCTCGTGGTGTGCGCATGTTTGTCCCTTTGCCTGCGTCTCTACACCCGCGTCCTACGTCATAATTTAGATATTCAGAATATATAAACACTGGTGGTTGAACTAAGCTTCAATTAGTTTGAATTAGCCAAACACAGCTATTGGTAGACTGTCATCTGGACTACCCTATGTCTAACCTTCTTCTCCTGTCTGCTCAACCTTCCGTCTTCCACTTCATGTCTGCCCCTCTCATGCTGCGCGCGTGCTTAACCCAGAAACCTAGTATCTCGTCCTTGTTTTCCCCTTTCAACGTATTTTCCCCGTGTCACCTTTTTGCCCGCCTACTAGGCCCACGAGGCCCAGCCTGCTCCTGCCTGTGTGGAAGACCGTCGCCCGCTCTCTCGGGCTGCGCTCGTGCTCTTCTAACCACCTAGCGCCCGTGCTCTCCTAACCACCTAGCCCTCGGCTGCTTAGTTCTCGTAACAATATACCCCTTTTTGCTCCTTATAAGGACTGTCAACGTCTTCTATGCTGTCTTGCTATTATCCAATCTGACCAATAACAATCTTGCCCGTTTGGCTCCTTCTCAAGCGACGCCTCTCTTCTCCTTTTGTCTGTCTCTCAGGACTTGTCTGGTAGTGTTTGTGTGCATCCTCTCCCTTGTCTGTGTCCATCCGTTTCTGTCCTTCTTTGTCTTTCTTTGTCTGTCTTTTAAACCTAGACTATCCCTTGAATGGTTTCAGCCAAGCCCTCACAGACCCCCCAACTACGGAAGTTTGTGGCCCCTGCCACATATAATAACTAATTAATTAACTAATTACACAATCAACTACTTAACTTAATTACTTAACTAGCCTTGCAGTATGAAATTATACCAGAAAATAAAATCTAGGAAATACAGTTCCGAAAAGGTTGTGCGGAAATGCGGTGTCTAACGTACATGCAAGCAAACTATTTTCATTCACGGGAAAATCCCAGGATCGAAAGTGATACAGAAAAGTACGCAACTGCATGCGTTCGGAAGAATATACATATACGCTGTAAACACAGACGTTTGTCAAAACTGCGTAACTATACGACCCCCAAAATACCCATAGTTACCAAACCAGTCAAACTGATTGCCTGAAGAAAGCACGCTATGACTAGTATCCCGTTTCAGCTTATCTGAATATACTATCAAAAAGAGCATTTTCCAACTGGGAAAATTTTGGCGATGTATTAAACCCGAAAGTTACACTTACGTAGTAATGTAGTTAGTATACGATTAATTAATTAAATGTGTGTGTCTACGTGTCCGTTTCCTGTAGCGTGTCTCTTCGTGTAGTTGTCTACTTATAAGTGTAGTTCTGTGTCTGTCGGTCTATTTGTCCGTGTCGCTATCTATCTGTCGCTTCCTCACGCTGGCTCTCACTGGATATTGCTGGCTATGTGTCTCACTGTCTGCTATCAAGCCTTGCTATCCTACCGTTTTGGTCTCTCTATATCGGTTTGTCTGTCTGCGTGCGTGTGTACTTGTGTCCAGGGATGTAGGGCGAGGAGGGAATGTGGGTGAGGCATGTCATCCGAGCTGCTGGAAGGGTGGTAGGTGGTAGTATTGACACAATGTAAGCATCCCTACGCCGAGTTTAATGTACGTCTTATCTGAGGCGGCTAATGGGTGGGAGGTGTATGCAGCTGTTGGAAGACGAGAGAAGATCGTATCCGGGGTGAATTAGCGTCAGATTAGTTTCAAAGTGCCGTCCTCGTCGTTGCTTAATGATTATAAATTGGTACGATGGCAGACAGTGGAAGAATTCACTTCTCTTCTTCCTTCTTTCAGACCGCCCTTGACGAACTTTATACCAACTGGGTTAACATATTACAGAAATACTAACTACTAAGCAGTCTAACATGCACATCTTAATGAAATCGTACTTAAGCCATGTGTTTACGACAGTGATTGTTCGTATCAGCTTAATATAAGCGTCGCCTGGATGATCCACGAACGTCGCCTCCTATGTGATCTCAATAACACAATAACTAATAACATCGAAGTACACATAGTGGTAGAAAACTCTTTAACTGCTGAATCAGTGTATATAGGTATAACGAAACTATATAGACTATGAGTCATTATCTAACATGCACATCTTAAGTCGTGTACCCACAATGCGATTAATGCATTATCGCATCAGAACAGTATGTGACTACAAACAATCAGGTCTAAATGAACGTGGACTGCCCGATATACGAATTTCAGCGTACCAGGTTGTCAATAAAACCATAAATCCTAGCGTGAAAATATACCAAGCGCTAGAAAACCTTAAGTTATGACTTGAATGTATCTACAGGTACGCAAACCTATTAGCATATAATATAAGCCAAATTCGATAATGCACAGTATAATTGCGCGTACATGTTTCCTTTTGGGTCTCGATAATTAATTACACGCCACATAATAAGCAAAGACTATACAGAAACATTCGATTGAAAAGAAAACGCTACATGTATTCTAGGTTAATATCTGAAAATAAGCACAGCGGTAACTGTAGTATATGGAGATATTTGTATATGTAGGTAGAGTACCTACGTATTACCGTGGATAATTATATTCTATATTATATATAACTCTGCGCTCCGCTGTTCATGTCCCCGCTTGGTAGGTGGTTTTAAGACCACTTAGGTATCTAAGGTGGTATTGGTGCAAAGAGCGAACTCTCGCTGCTGCGTACTCTGTCAATGGACTCGTAAATCAGTGTCGTACCCCTCTACCCTTAGGGCGAGGCTATGTTGACGGACGACAGTCATGCCTTCTCCTGGCGGTCGAGCGAGGGGTGCGGGGTGGGAGGTGGAGGGATGCTGGTGGAACCAGTCCAAAGAACAGCGTCCTGATTCAGAGACATTGGGTCATCTGGGTGTGCCTTCGTGTATGTGTTTGTGTGTGTCTAAGTATGCCTCGGAAGCTGTGTTGTGCATATCATACTAGGCTGTATTTGTATGGAAATGGTGAACTTTCGATAGACTGTTTTACACAAACAATGACAACAGTAAAAGGACAGTTGGAAAGCCAATTGATGTCCGTACGTTTTCACTTTATAAAGTTGTGAAATTGAAAGAAAGAGTGTTCAACGTCAGATACATTATTTTACAGGATTGACTTTCACTTTATTACATTGTATCGTTTTAATCCTGTTTCTATTTCAACACGTATTAAAACCCATACAAATAATCGCAATCAATTGAACAGTAATACATTCAAATCAACGAAGGGCGTATGTAGGTTGATTATAATATTTAACTCGCAATTGAACTAAGTATATAGTAGACATTCAGATTAACTATGTCTATATATTTGTGGATTGTGATATTTAAACCGTCGACCGTACTAAGTATATGGAATAAGCTGCAATATACATAGACATCCCTTTGTGGGGTGGAGCTTTTGGCCAATCATGAACTGGGGTTTGGATCTGAGTGACTTGTCCGCTAGCACCGATGTGGGTGGGATTTAAATATGCAGGTGGGTTGTGACGGGCGGTGGGGTACATACCCTCTCTGGTCTTAGTGAGGCAAGCGGGCCAGGGTAGGCGTGGTTTACCCTGATGGAAAGCCGGAGAGTTTTTGTTTAAAGACGGGCTCATAATCTATCGCCCCCATACGACAGAAAGATTTTTAAACTGATTATACTATTATGATTAAACGTAATGCACTGGAAAGATAATCTGTTATGTGGTTTTACCCTAATCACGGAAAGCATTGGTTATAATTGCTTCCCGATTTTAGAGTGACGCTATATGATGGAGATCATCAATGAGTTAGATAAACTTCGGTATTCTCCGTTAGGCCTATGATTTGACGACGGATCACGGAACATCACTCAGAATTCTAGGACGGCTGTCTATCTCGATCCTTGTAAAAGGCAAGTTATTGGCGTTTCCCCTCTTAATCACTGCACAGTCATGGCTGCATTACATCTAAGGGGCACTAACAGTTAACAGGTTAAAAGAACTCATTGCGTAAATGCTTAACATGACATGTATGACAAATACAGTGTACGTCACTCAAACTTTGAGAATGCAATGCGAAAAATACGTTTTGCAATTATACGACTAAGCTTAAACGATTAATCTAGCACATTTTCGTTAACATGTATGTACATTGTAATACCGGAAAACTTCGCAACATCATTTTCGACTGAAAATAGCAACAAAATTATGCATACGATTATGGTTACATTCAACAAAGTAGCGTTATTAAAATACAATGAAAACGTGAAAAGAAAATGCGCTCACTACTAAGACGTGATTAACACAATACTAAATACCAACGACAGTATGAACGCTAGAGATAACAGTGGTAAACGCTCTTTTATAGTCTTTCTAAGCTTGGAATAATAGGTAATCAATGCCTCAGTTAATCAATGCAGATTGAGCGTATAGGTCATGTACTTATGTTTCAAAAAGGTGGGTCGGCTCTGTTCACTTGCGATGTGTATTTTGTTTGCTATTCATAAAATGAGGACTGTGGCTTTCTAATCATTTTGGCATGCGTATATTTCGTGGCTGTGTCAAAAGTCGTGCTGTAACAGAATTTTGCGATGTTCGGCGTTCCAGCAGCACCCATGGCATGTGATTATTTATTGGCATGCCTGTATGCTGCGGTTCACGGAACATGGCATATTGCACCCCTTAATGACATAACTGATTGCTGCTTAAACTACATAATTATGCTGGCCATAAGACATATCCATAATTCAGTCCATAAGCCGTGTGAGTGTAAGTGTCGACTGTTGGTCTGATGCTCTGAGCTTACAGTCTTATTTACCTGGTCTGATGATTTTGCCTACATGCTTTTTGTATATAATCATGTAGGCATTTTATCAAACCGGTACGTGAGATGTGACGACGCTTAAGTGTCATCACCACCACGTCCATCTAGCGTGTAGCGAAGAAACTAAGTGAGCCGCATGAAGAATATGAAAATAACTTTGAATGGAACGTTTATGGCGTAGCCATCTGGTGAACTGATTTGTTATTTAGTAAAACCAATTGACCTTCCACAAAACTGAAAGTATAATTGTCAGAAATTGCAGAATTGAGCCTGAAGTTGATGTTGTGCCATTTATTATGACCTGTGGGACAGAATCGGGCACATATTATTGATATATGTATGTCTCGTCCCCGTCCCACATGACATGAGCTCTGTCGTTCCTACGCCTCCCAGCAACCGTTATTAACTATTAGTCACTCTGTCCCCTTAAAAGTACAAGTAAGGCCGACCTTGCTCTGAGCACTAGCTATTTATGGATAGGTCTTCTGATGTGTGTGGCACTATGCTAATTGGACATTGGATCTTGCTACCTTACAGAAGCCTACGTTTGAAAGATTGAGAATATCGATCGATGTCCCTTTGTTTCTCTATATTTTCTCTGGGCCACGAGCCATGATATGTCTGAATTAGACTACCATATCATGCTCCTCTCCCAGGGAAGGTATTGTGAAAGTCAATGAAGTTTCTGTACTGGTTAGTCGCATATATTATGTCATACCGTTGTCTACGGTCCGAGTTTCGTGCTATGTGATGAAACTAACACGCACGATCCTCGTGTCCTACACTAGGGTATGAATGGCATGAGCAATGGCATTCTGATGTGTGGTTTAGCGTTTACCTAAAGTGCAAAGCCTAAGTGCGTAATCTGGAATGCTACCGACATGTATATTTTGCTGTATGTAACAAGGTACTGGTGACGGATATGTGTGTCTATTGTGGCGCCAACTGGTGAATGGTGCGGCATTCTATTTGTGCGTCAACTCTTTATCGAGGACGTGTTAGATATTGGGTAGGTTTGAAATTTACCGATACACTTGTGAACTAAGTGCATTTCATCCTGTCATCTCTTGCTGTCTTTCTTGTCTTATTAGTATCTAACTATATCGGCTAGTTAACGTTCAAACTTCCGTATCTAAGTAAATAGTTTATTGTTTATCGGAATGAAAAATATGTGACTGTATGGATGTGTTTTGTTCCTGATGTGATCTTATCGTTCTGTCTGGTGCGCTCATCCGATGCGTGTCTTCCTTGAGCATCATGCACGGTTTGCGCATCGTACACGACGGTGTGAACTAAACGTCTATGCCTGGATATATTGATGATTATGACTGCCTGTATGCCTATAACTATTATCCTTTTCTGGGTTTTGTGAGTCCTAGTTTCTTTATAGGTTACTTAGCGTATCTCTACTTACGAAAGCAATCTTTCTGAAAAAGAAAATCTATAATCGCACTTAAAGTATGACGAAGTGACTTAGTCGCTCTGTTGTATGTGGGATGATGTCTCGTGATATGTTATACCAAATCCATACTTCAGTCACATCCCACACATGACGCTGCGAATGGCTCCTATTACGCCTTAATCGGTTGTCTATTCATAGTAATGTTGCTTCTAGTTTCGTTGACCCATACTGTAGAAAACTATGTTGTTTCATTACCTGGATGTTTAGTCGTAGTGTGCTGTTCGGAGCAGGGGACCCTGCATATAGAATTGCATATCTCTGCATGTCTCCAGCTGCGTTCAGAGCGCTGTGATCAGAACGGCACATTTTGATTTGACTTCGGCGAAGTCGTATAGGAAATAGACAATTGTAATATTTATGGTAACTAATATTATCTGCATAATGCTATAATGATGAATATCCTTATTATGTCGCTGTGAACAAGTAACAAGGCTTAATGTCGTTAATGCTTTTTAACTATTGTACTGGTCTTTTATGTCCTCAATTTAATATCTGATTAGCTATGACGTATAGTCTGATGCATACCAACCTAACCTATTTAGGCTGTTAGGTAGACCTATACCTGACAAAGTATTGAATGTCCTCTAAGATAGTTGGGACATAAGCAGTCATGGAATAATTGTATTTGTAGCTTAGTGTTTAATTAGGTCTACTATGAGTAAGAGAAAACAATTTCATCTTGCGATATCACTTATTGGGTCTTCTCAAGACTTACGTACAATTGTCTACCTGGGTTATTATGGTGTGCCTGTAACCCTACTAACGACATCTAGTGAATGGTTAAGAAAAACATAAGATGCTCGGACATCCTAGCTGATTCTAAGTGTTAGATAAATATATGCAGCTTAATACAGTTTATTCAGCACGACTAGTCGACTTGTTGGCCATTTTGTTATATAACGAGGGTGCATAAGAGGACATTAGGCCTACACTAATTATTCTATGTCCTGCCAGACATAGGCTTACTTCAGTATGCGTTTCTATAGTGCCCTATCAACAAGCTGTGCTGGTGATAATGATTATGACAAGGACGAGGTCGGTATTCTTTGCATGGTCCTACTTGATTGACTTCTAAACGTCCATCTCTATGTATATCTAATCAATCCTCAGTCGTAGTTGTACGTGGACTACGGGCGAGGAAGACGTGTGAACTGATTATTACGTCTGCTTCTCCGTCATCCACACAACTCTATGAATTGGACTGCGTTCAATCTCCTAGCGTTTCCATGTTGTGTATGTTGCGATCACCCCGCCACCTAGTGAATGAGAAAGTACTAATGCATGTTTTGTTTTTGATAGCCTGTTGTAAGCACGAACTCAATATACAGAAGACGAAAGATTAGTTATGAATCTCGACTAGGCTACCTAGCGACTAGCTGTTAAACTGGAAGTAGGATAGAAGGATGTTGATCTTTTTAAAGATGAGACTAGGATGATCTCAAGGTTTTAGCTTCTTTTTAAGATGTACCTTTATGGTTAGTGTTCATTAGTCTACAGGAATCTGGACAATCGTCTCTGGAGATTAAAAGGTAAGTCCGCTTTCCAAGAAGACTCCGAGATCTGAGGACATGTCGACCCTTTCTCGGAAATCATCCCTAGAAAAGTTCTTCATTTCATTACGCCGTGTCCTGTAGGCTACAGCACGCCTTGGGTGTGTTAATGAATATTCATTCGAGGCTGCTGTATCCTACATGACGTGGCGAACTTATCGTCGTGTTGCTGTCTGTTCCTCTGCTTAGTCTTACATAGGCCCATTTCATTATATGTTTCAGTAGATTGCTAATATGAGTCTTTATTACTTCTTTGGCTCCTATTCTTGACTTAACCTATTGTAATATCAGCAAAACAGTAGATGTGCCTTAAAGTAGAGCTTCTACGAAATATACCTTTAACTCAGTATTCTATGCTGATATGAGCGCTTTAGCTCATTGGGAAAAACCTATGTCACGGTATTTTTACTGCTCACGCGCCCTATTCGTACTATACGTGTGCCTATGAACTCCAATAAACGGGTGCGTTTTTATAGTATCCACTGGAAGAGACCCTCCGTCTTACAAAAGAGCCAATGTCATCTTCGCTTATTTATAGTCGCTGGAAGCAGAATGTCTTAGCACCTATGTTAATTATAGTTTCTCAAGCGAATCAGCTCCACGATGATGATATCCCAATGTCTGTTCCTTACTTAACTAGCAGACTATATATTATCCTTGTCGCTGGCGTGGTCCGGTCTTAGTATATGAGTTTCAGAACGCACCTTCCATTACCTCCTCAGTGAACTTATGAAATGGCCATCTAACTGAGTTGATCATCAGGAGTCACGTCCCCAAGTTCAGTACCTAGTCTGGTATCTGTATAAGTTCAGTAATCTCTTTCACCATGTAGGCCTAACAGTTGAAGTAGCCTACTATTATATGAATGTCGTTCCTACTGAGTTCGATAACAGAATTGAAAATATTATAAGTATAATAGAAGGGTAGTGTAGTATCGTCAATCTTTGCTTAGTCGTGTAAATCGTGCGGTTGCATGATGCATATAGTTTATGTAGGAACTCTGTCCACTTTGCGGAACAGAACCTAAGCTCATCTCTATCATTTGCAGGTCCAAGAAAATGAGCGCTATGAATTTTAATCTCAGTGCAATAGTTATTGTCGTATTGCCAATCCACCAAGTTAATCCCCAGATGGCGTGACCATGACTTCAACATACTGTCTATATCAGTGTCCATATGAATGCTTTCATTTCTGTAAGTAATTAAATTTAATAAGTGATTATGAATTAAGCCTATACAATATAGTCTTTCTTGGTTGATTTACAAAAGAAAATACTGTCTTGTTGTGTGTTCATGTTTCATTGACTTCATTTCAGGGGTACAAGTAAGTTATAGACTCGTGATTCCAGGTGGGTTTCCAACAACGAACAACTCGTCGACTGTAATTAACTTAGCTTAATGAACGCTGTTATTACCATATAGTGCCTTTTGATTAATTAATTCTGTCAGTCTGTAAGCGTAGCCGATATATGTAAATGACTAGATATTATTTTACTATGCATGAACCATAATATATCTGTTCTCAGTATTCTTGATGCGCATTGCAGTGTAATTATCTTCGATAAGCCTACCTTGGATTTAGCCTGAGACCTGTTATCCTTAGCTTGCATGTCATAGTGCTCGAGAAAGATAATCGATCATCAAATCTTACGTACGAGACAAGCCTTAAACGTTATTCTAATTAATACGGTAATTAAGGAAAGCTACATAACTAAAATTGATGAAGGAAGAGTGATCAATTTCTGGCTATGTCTGAAAATGTGTTCCAGAATTTGATAGTTATTGAGAAGTTTAACTTGTAATCAAGTAAATTCCACAAGCTATAATATCCCTGAAAGTAAACTTGAAGCATTTTGACATATCATGCCTTTTCGCGGTTTGCACTAGGGACTTTTACGTCTGCATATAAGAATGCAATTCTGGTTAATATCCTCAATGCTGGCCATATATAAACACGCTATTCGGGCTGTGTGGCCAGATGTTGGTCACTCTTCCCCACTATATATTAGCACAAGATTATTTATATAAAAGCGATAGGCTAGCGACTACTATAATCTATGGAAGCAACTACACGGTAAGTTTAAACATCTCGTCGTATACGTTTACGTCATTAACCTAATGGTTAATATAATCATTCAATGTGATTCTATGTCGTTTTATCTCTGTGTATCCATAATCATTCGTCGTATCTTGGTTCAGTGTCTTTAGGCCTTAATTAACTCACGATTAATTCTGTATCGTCATGGCTGTGTTTATTCATAAGCATTTGACATATCTTAGTTCATTGTCTCTGGGCCTCGATTAACTTCTATCAAAACGCTGTAGGTTCATTCGCGCATCAGGTATTGCCTGTCGAGTACTCTGTATAAGGTTGGTCTTTTAACGTTGCTCAGTTCATTCGTTACTATTCGTTGCTTGTCTTCACGCTTCGTTACTCATATTAGTTCAGCTTTACTCAGCTTTCCTCTTCGTCATGCTGTCGTAACCTGTTAATACCTCTAAGCAGGCTTAGGCTCTCTTTGATTCGTTACCTGTTAATACCTCTACAGGCGAGACCTATCGTTCTCGTTGATTGCTCTTTAGGGGGGGTGGAATCGGCATTTTATTAACTATGCTTTACGAGACATTACTGTTCCCACTCTTTGTCCCTCTAAAGAAGTAATATCAGCATTTATTTTAGAGTATGCTTTACGAGAATTACAGCACTGGCTAGGCTAGGAATTTATGCTGAATTCCTTTTCGAGTCGTCTCAGCACTACGATCGTGCCCTTATATGCCAGTGTTTTCTCAACTTCATGACTCATTAGCTTATACATTGCTTGCTGTCCCCTGAAGTTCTCTATGCTCCTGTTCACTTACTTCCATTTCATTGACTGCACTTCTCTCTAAGTATTCACTGTACGTAATCTGTATCAGTAGTGAAGATAAGCTGATTTCCGATCAGTCGTCTGACGTCATAATCACGTGTACTCTATTCGTGTGCGTTCCTAGCACTTCTCCGATACTTAGCTGTCCGTAACGAATCTCGAAGGAGTTTGTCGCCTGCGCAACTTACCTGTCAACGTGCGTTTGATATGAAATTCTTGTCTTAATGCTGGGGCGATGTCTCCTTCCCATACCCAACTGGGTTTCGTTCTCTTGTCTTTCCAAACGACCCGGTAATGGCGTCGCTTGTTTATTAACTTCAGGTTGGTTATTTTGTCGACCTCTGCATAGGCGTTTTGCACTGCTACGGGCACTGGAGGTGTAGTTTGACTTGTAGTCTTCGTCGGTGTGCTCGGTAGGTGTCCAGCTAGAGGTGGTTTCGCATAGTCAAGTCTGTCGTGATACGGTCGAAGTCTATCTGCATTCACAGGATGACTCATTAGTTTGTTTGTTTCCACGCTTCGAAGCCTGTACGTTGAGTCTCGGATCTTCTCTGTTACGTAGAATGGACCAAGGAAACTTCGGTACAGTTTATTTTTCAGTCCAATCGGTGTGACTGGGCTATCCATCATGACTATATCTCCAATGGCGTAAGTAGGTGGTTTACTATTCCTGTCATAATATGCTTTATTCTTGGCTTGTAAGTTGATCGTATTTTGCGCAATGTCGTCTCGAGTATTTTTGAAAATCTTAGCCATTCGTTGAGTATAAGATGAACTGTCAGGATCCTCATTCGTTTCCTCTTCATCCTCTGGAACATTCAACTGACAATCTATCGGCTGTCTAGGCGGTCGGCCAAACAATGTATAATACGGTGAGTAAGTAAGATGTTGACTTGTCGTTGTCCTGTATGCAAGAAGTATGGCAGGTAATTTCTCGACCCAATTATGTTGTTCTCTGCTGCTAGTGAATCGTAAGGCAGACCATAAGGTAGAATGGAATCTCTCAGCTGAGCTATTAGCTTTAGGATTAGCTGAGGATGTAAAAATGCGATGAATTCCAAATGTATTAGCCAGCTGTTGGACTATGGCGCTACGGAAGTTCGCGCCGCGGTCACTCATAAAAGAATGCGGGCAAGAATATCGTGAAATCACTTCGGTGAAAAGTGCCCGGGCTATCGACCCGGACGTCTGGTCCTTCAGTGGAATCGCTTCAACCCAACGGCTGAAGGAGTCTATGCATGTTAGTATATATTTGTAGCCATCTGTGCTCTTAGGCATGTTCAATATGTCTATATGCCACCGAGAAAACAATCCAGCCGGCGGAATAGGCTGTAGGGGAGCTCTTTTTATGTTCGTTTTCAATTTGTACTGTTGACATTTGAAACAAGATTCAATGTGACCGTGAATCTGACGATGCATTCCCCACCAAAAGTATTTCTGTCTAATGCTTAGAAAACAACGGTGGAAACCTGGATGTGAACATTTGTCGTGGTAAGCTTCGATGATTTGTTGTTGTAGACTAGTCGGTACTACGACTTGATTTATGTAACAGCGATTCGTATTTTTGGTTCTCGGCTGAAGGTAATGGTACAATATGTCGTCATGTATTGCAAATTCAGTCGATTGTAACACTATCCTTCGTGCTTCTTTGTCATCCTCGGGTAGTAGTCCTGACTCTAGATATCTTATCATGGGTAGACTCTGCGGACATTGTCTCTGCTGTTGTGCAATATCAATCAACTGCGTTTCTTCTTCCTGCGGTTCGGTCAACTCTTCAGAGAAAATAATGTTAAGATCTTCGTCAGGTGGCGCTATTTGAATGTTAGCAAACATTTTGTCCTCTGCTGTATCTGATTCTGTCTTTTCATTTTGAGGATAATTTATGCGTGAAACACAGTCAGCATTAGTATGTTTACGGCCTGGTTTAAAGATTATCTCGAAATCATATTCTTGCAATATTATGGACCACCTGAAAATTCTACTATTCGTTGAACTTTTAAAGGTGTGTAAGTACTTGAGACTTATGTGATCGGTGTATATTTTAAATCTCATATTGCAGAGGAGGGAATGATTACTCTTTATCGCCGAAATGAGACTTAGGGCTTCTTTTTCAGTTGTACAGTAATTGCGTTCCGCTTGAGTTAAACTTCTACCCCCATAGGAAATAGGATGCTCTAAATTGTCTTTACCCAGTTGAGAAACCACCCAACCTATGGCATACCCACTGGCATCGCAATGTATGATAAATGGCTTTGATGTATCAGCATAGGCTAAAACCGGAGCTTCTGTTAAAGCTTGTTTTAATTTGAGGAAAGCTTCCTCAGCCTCATGGTTCCAGTAAAACTCCGCATCTTTTCTAAGAAGGCGACTCAATGGATTAGCAATGATTGCATACGATTTTATGTGCTTACGGTAGTATCCACTAAGGCCTAAGAATGACCTTACGTCTTTTTGTGATTGAGGGCGTGGATAGTCGTTGATGACCTTGACCTTGTCCTTGTCCGGGGCAATGCCCTCAGCAGATAGAATATGTCCCAAATAGACAAGCTTAGATAAGGCAAAATGACATTTCGATGGGTTTAATTTCAAGTTGGCCATTTTTAATTTCGTTAGTACCTGTTGCAAATGGTCTAGGTGTTGTTCGAACGTTCTACTATACACTAATAGATCATCGATATAACATATGACGAATTTGAAGTGAATGTTCTGGAAAATGGATGACATTAACCGCTGAAAGGAAGCCGGTGCATTGCATAGTCCAAAAGGCATTTTTAGGAATTCAAAGAGACCCTGATGAGTGACAAAGGCCGCTTTTTCACGTGTCTCGGGATCCATGGTGATCTGGTGAAAACCACTCCTAAAATCCAAAAGAGTAAAATGTTTCGGTTTTTCCTGGGCTAGAGCGTCAGTAATATCACACATCAAAGGCACTGGGAAGTTCATTTTTTTGGTGACGTCATTTAAGCGCCGGTAGTCAATGCAAAATCTCAGTGAGCCATTAGCCTTCTTGACCAAAACAACGGGGGAAGCCCAAGGGCTCTCTGAATGCTGAATGATTTTTGCATCTAACATGTCGTTTACTTGTTTTTCAATCTCTAATTTCGCCTGTGGTGAGTGTCTATACGCCCTCTGTCGAATAGGTGGAACGTTTTCTGTGTAGATGGTATGCTTCACTCCCGGAGCCGCTTTTAAATCATGTATCGACTTAGAGAAAACATTTACGTTGTTTTGTAATAAAGTTTTCAGTTGTTCATTTTGTGTTTCGTTTAAATCTGGACTCACATATTTAACACCTAACGAATCTAATGTGTTAGTTTCCCTACTAGTCTTGCTAGTGTCTGTTGTGTCATCCGTATGTTGTTGTGTCTCTATCTGTCGTTCTGTATTCTCCTCATTGAACATAGTAATTATCTGTGGCTGCACTGTTTCTAAGGTAGCTACCATTTTGTTTTTCTTCAACCAGATGCACTTGTCTGTAGGATTCAGTATTTTGCATGCTGCGATGTTTTGTGCATTATCTACAAGAGCTCTCGAACAAAGGAATTTGTCATATTGTCGGCCTATAATAGGTTCGCATAAAATTTGGTTATGTGCTCGAATTTTCGGGAGTCTTACTGAAACAATGTTTTCTGACTTTGGTGGTAAGACAGTTGTTTTTAACAAGCAAATTGCGCTTTCTCTTGATGCTGCGTTTAGATTAGTCAGATGAGCAGCGGTTAGGCAGTTATGGAAAGATACTATGCCGTTTGCAAAATCAATGTTTACTTTATTTTCTTTCAAGAAATTCATTCCCAAAATGACTTGATATCCAATTTGGTTTGAGATAAGAAATTCGCAAGGCATAGCTAAACCACTGATTTTTAGAGTTAGTTCAATTTTGCCTAAAATTGGTAGGGGGCGGCCGTCTGCGACCGTGACCTTGAGGTTTTCATGACTTGCTATATGATGGATAGGTATGTTCAATTTCTGTAAAGTTTGTAACGCTAGAATCGAGTGGCAAGCTCCACTGTCCAAAAGGGCTTGAAATGACTTGTTTATAATTTTGATAGCTATTGTATTGTATGTCAATGTCGTCTGTGATTTGTCATTGCAATTTAACCCACCCGCTGCATGATTTTTACGGGCAGGTGCGAATCCCTATTGTGACCTTGGTGGTGCTGCGCGTGCAGACCTGCAAAAGCGCTGCAGATGACCTAATTTGGCACAGTTGTGGCATATTACATTGCTTGCTCTACAATATGCATTGGTGGCATGCTTGCCCCCGCAATTATAACAAAAGTACCTAGGTATGTTATTGTTAACTGGCCTGTAACCGTAGTAGCTGTTCGTTCCTTGTTGTTGGTTTCCGCTGTTGAATGTCGGCTGGTAGTTGGTCCTGTAGTAGTAGCTGTCGGTCTGGCGCTGCTGATGAGGATCGTCTGTCGCGGAGTATGGACGGCGTGGTGGAGTGTAAGAACGTTGCGGCGGCCGTTGTGATTGGTTGAATCCGTTTGGTTGATGGTAGTCGGACTGCGGTGAGGGTGACCTTGGCCTGCGTTGTGCGTACGTGTCTGATGGTGGTGTCTGGTTCCATTGCACTGTGTCCTCGAAGCGGACATGTTGACGCTCAGGGTCGGTATTGCGAGGCGTAGAAAGAGTTGATAGTGATGTCGCTTGGAGTTGTTTGAGGAGCGTTTTAACCTGTGCGAGCTCCTCGACCGTGTTCTTCATGTGGGTCTCTGTGGCTGGATAGTTGCCCTGAGCGGTCTCCGTGATACGCGCCCATTTCTGGAGATCCGCGACGGTTTGCGGATCGTGCTGTATCACGTGAGATCGAAGAGACGGGCGGAGACCATTGAGGATTACGTGAAAGATCTGGTCCTCTGGCACTTGCAGTTGTTGAGAAGCGTGTATCACCGACGTAATGAAATCGTCTGCAGACTGAGATTCAGCCTGCTGCATCAGCCAAAGATTTGCTGAACGTCGCCAGGACTCAGTTATGTTTGGACGATACCTCTGGAGAAGGGCTTCTTTTAGGTCTTCGTAATCGTTTTGGATGGCTCGTGGCTGCGTATTATACCAAACCGCTGCCCCTGCCTTCAATAAGAGAGGCAACGCCGCGAGACTCGATTCATTATTCATCCTACGGAACACCGTCCATAGTTCGAAATTCTTTATGAACTCCAGCACATCGTCACTTGGCTGACCAGTGAAGGAAGCGGGAAGGAGAGAGTTAGAAGATGTCATGTCTGGTTGGTTTTCAGTATCAGAGTCAGAATCGGGTGGAGGAGTAACAGATGGAAATAGTTCTCGCCTGGATTGTCTGATAGGACGGCGTTGATGTGTTGGTATGGGTGAGAGTGAAAGATGACGGGATCGAGTTGCGGAAGTAGGACTTGCGGTGTTGGTGAGTGTAGAAGAGTTTGAAACTGACCTGGGTCTGCTACTACGGAGATTATAGCGCCCGGTCATGGATGGTCTCTCTGGTTGTCGGCTGGTCTCGTCGTCTGCTCCTTATTGTCGGTATTCTCGTAAATGAGAAGTCCCGCGATTATATTTATGTAGTTTCTTGAAAAGTTCGATCGTCGGCTGGTCCTCTCCGGTGTGGTCGCAGGTCTGTAGATGGTCGTCGTGTCCTCTCTCCACCGCTGGTGTCCGAAGTAAGATCTTGGGTGTCGAGCCCGGTTCTAGCACCACCTATACGGTCTCTTCCCTCGGAGGTTATGGTTATTGTACCTTTTGTTGGGAACCGTATTGTTCTTCAGTGACATGGGAACTAGCTGGACGTTTCCTCTCCTTCTTCTTATTTTATTGGAACACGGTGTATTTTCTTTGTTTCAATTTTATTTCAGATGACATCGTTCTTTCTTCAGACATACGAAGATTTACATTCTAACTATTCGTCTATCACATTCATTAATTGTTTTATCGTGTGGAACGCAGTTCCAACACTACAAATTTAGTAAAATGTTTTAACGTTGTGTTGTAGTTGGCAACGCATAGATCTCGCCAAAGATGTAATAATTATCTAAACCTTAATATACTGTTTTTAATGTACCACGGTGTAATCGCAGCACAAGATCTACTCAAAGATACTCAAACACTGGCAGCAGGCCATTTTATACTATTTTAATAAAGCAAACCATAAAGCTATATCTAGAATTACTGCTTAAAAACACTGTCTATCCCATTCCCTCCCTGTCTAAGTCTGCGTATGTCTTTCTACATGTATGCTCGTGGTGTGCGCATGTTTGTCCCTTTGCCTGCGTCTCTACACCCGCGTCCTACGTCATAATTTAGATATTCAGAATATATAAACACTGGTGGTTGAACTAAGCTTCAATTAGTTTGAATTAGCCAAACACAGCTATTGGTAGACTGTCATCTGGACTACCCTATGTCTAACCTTCTTCTCCTGTCTGCTCAACCTTCCGTCTTCCACTTCATGTCTGCCCCTCTCATGCTGCGCGCGTGCTTAACCCAGAAACCTAGTATCTCGTCCTTGTTTTCCCCTTTCAACGTATTTTCCCCGTGTCACCTTTTTGCCCGCCTACTAGGCCCACGAGGCCCAGCCTGCTCCTGCCTGTGTGGAAGACCGTCGCCCGCTCTCTCGGGCTGCGCTCGTGCTCTTCTAACCACCTAGCGCCCGTGCTCTCCTAACCACCTAGCCCTCGGCTGCTTAGTTCTCGTAACAATATACCCCTTTTTGCTCCTTATAAGGACTGTCAACGTCTTCTATGCTGTCTTGCTATTATCCAATCTGACCAATAACAATCTTGCCCGTTTGGCTCCTTCTCAAGCGACGCCTCTCTTCTCCTTTTGTCTGTCTCTCAGGACTTGTCTGGTAGTGTTTGTGTGCATCCTCTCCCTTGTCTGTGTCCATCCGTTTCTGTCCTTCTTTGTCTTTCTTTGTCTGTCTTTTAAACCTAGACTATCCCTTGAATGGTTTCAGCCAAGCCCTCACACATACATACATACATACATACATACATACATACATACATACATACATACATACATACATACATACATACATACATACATACATACATACATACATACATACATACATACATACATACATACATACATGCAACATGATGCAGGTATACACATATACATAGATATATAATAATACATGTATGCATAGCAACATTGGTATATAATAATATTATTATATATATATATTATATAATATTATGCATAGGAAATTCTGGATGGCTTCCCGTTCAGAAAACGCGTGATTGACTTCTCCGTTTCTGGCATCGTTTCCAGCTGCACGTATTCCGATTTTCATGCTCCCACTTTCCGCCTCAGTATGTGTCTTCCTCTGTCTGTCTGTCTGCCTGTCTGTCTGTCTGTCTGCATGTGTGTGTGTTTGTGTGTGTGTGTTTGTGTGTGTGTGTGTGTCTGTGTGTGTGTGTCTGTGTGTGTGTCTGTGTGTGTGTGTCTGTGTGCCTGTGTGTGTACATTGGTCCGCACTATGTGTATTGATCGTCCGATTCGCGACAATATTGCGCTGCATGCACGACAAATAACACTGCAGAACCAGCGTATTGTATTACTCGCGCACTATTTATAGACAAACACAAATTACAGATATATATATATATATATATATATTATTTAATATTGTATATATATATATGGTGTATATAGGCCTATTATACTTATATATAAGCATATTATGTGTGTGTAGTTAGATTTTTTATATATATATAGTAGGCTATATATGGGTAGGCCTACTATAGGCTATAATCTGTGCATAGCCTATATAGATCTATGTGTATATATATATATATATATGCATATTTATATGCACAGATACATGCTTATTATAATTATTATGGTTATACTTATACAAGACACGGCGCTTGCGTTTACGCATATAATAAGTGCGTGGGATTGTTATTGAATGGCGTGCGTTCCGTTTGTGTGATCATAAATTGAAAACAGCGGCAGCAACGGCGGAGGAGGATAATTGCTTTCGCATATTATTCTGCTATTCGCCGATGCTACTACGATGGCGCTGGCTCTGCCTCTGCCTCTGCCTCTGCCTCTGCTGCCTACTCCTACTCCTATTCCTGATGCTGCTGCTGCTGCTGGTAGTGCTGCTGCTGCTGATGCTGATGATAATGCTACTGCTGCTGGTGGTGTTGTTGTTGTTGGAGCACGTAAGGCCGATGGATTTGGGGCAGAGGCCGGAGGCGCTGAGCAGCTGCGAACGAAGAGAGAGAGAGAGAGAGAGAGAGAGAGAGAGAGAGAGAGAGAGACGCGTTGTTTTTTAAGGCGGGAACCAGCATCGATGCTACAGCGTTGTACAGTGTACACACGCCACTGTTATTCCAAGGGACTCGGTTGTAGTAGCGGGATGCGTTGCAAGTAAGAGTCCGTTTCGTGGATGTCTTCAGCCCGGTCAGTGTGGATTTGATCTCAGATTCACCCTCACAACCCCATCGGAACTGACAGGACTTCCATTGGGGATGGTAGACTACCGTGTGGTCGCAACGTGACTGCGCTGCCACAGGAATAGTAGTAGGCAGCGTTGCGACTGGAGGAGTCTCGAGACCTCAGCGGTGAGTAGTATGCGTAATGTGTTACTGGTGTAGTAGGTCTACTAGTAGACACATTATAGGCTACGGGTGGGCGTGGCTACGTTTGACGTCGTGACCTGACCTCTTTTGTGACCTGTCACAAAATGGATTCTAGATGCACTATCATACACGTAACACTTTCCTAATAATTATCTGTACAGTGTATATCCCACACGCCATTAAGCGAGAGCGCATGCTACGGATTGGCGATCCAAGATTCTTCGTGTAGATTGATCCATCGGGTGTTGTTGACTCTATATAGTTGGTGTGTATGATTTACCATCTTTGAGTCGATTTTCGGTGACCCGACCTACATTCCTGCTTTGCGAGGACTCTTACGAACGCTTGAGCAATCGTCTGCTTAGCTTAGCGACCGTCTGCGATTTGGTCCACTTCGAGTCAAGCGCTGAATCTAACGCGATCTGTTTTGAAACTCCGCGTGCAAACGATGAGGATAAAGGGAGCATGGACGCTGCCTCCCGAATAAGACACCAACCACGATCAATAGGCTATTCTTGACAACAGATGGCAAGAGATATATTCACTTTTAACGCGCGAAAGGAACGCCACAGAATGCGAATTTTGAGGAAGGGTTTTATATAGTCAGTCGTAAGGTGAAGTAGGCTATTTCTGCTGTGGTGTGATCTGCCCTTAGGCAAGTCCAAGATACCAACGACACCAGTCTTATCTATTCTGCACTCTTTCTTTAATTGATTAAAAAAAATTACGATTACGTTTACGATCTTTTTTACAGGACAGCGAACGCGTCACCAACGCGAATTCTATGCGAATGAGTTACTGAGAATCACAAGCAGGCCAATAGCTATAGGCCTATTCACCGTTCTTCATCTTATATTATCAGCTCCTGCATCCCACAGTGGAGACGATGGAACGCCGATTCTCCGCCTCCTCATCCTCCTCCAACACACAGACCCCTTCATCGTTGTACCGTCGACCATCCTTCTCCAGCTCCACATCCTCCCTTTCGCCCTTCACTCCACCCCACCACCACCACCACCACCATCAGCACCATCGTCAACTCCACTCTCCTGATCACCTCACTTCTCCACCGCCACAACACCAACCCCCACTGCTCTCTCCACTCTCAGCCCCCGTGGGAGTGGGAGGGCTCGACACGGTGTCAATGCTGCACCCGTGGCACCTCCTTCAGGGCCCGCAGCCCATCTCGCCTCCACCAGTCCCACCACAGATCTCCGCCGCCGACCTGCTGACTCTAACGGAGGCGTCGGCGACACAGACGGGGACATACCAATGCAGTATCTGTGCCAAGCAGTTCGGCTACAAGAACGGTTTGATCCGTCACGTTCGACTCACGCACGTCGGTGAGAAGCCGTACCAGTGCAGCATCTGCAACCGACGCTTCGGCTACAAGCACATCCTGCTCGAGCATCAGAACCTCCACTTCGGCAACCGACCTTACGTCTGCGCAGTCTGCGACAAGAGATTCGCCGCTCGCTCCAATTTAATCCAACACCAGATGGTCCACAAGAGACCCTTCAACTGCACGCTCTGCAGTCGAAGGTTCGACCGCGAGGAGCAGCTGAAGAAGCACCTCTTCGTCCACCCGGACGTTTCCCGAGACGGAGGAGGAGGCCCCTTCGGTGGCGTTGATCCTCTCCCGGCAGCGGTGCCTCCTCCAGCCGCAAGGAGGCACCACCACCCGTACGGCAGCCGTCCATCACCGAACGATACCAGCGACGACTACAGAGTCCGTCTTCCGCAGAGACATACGGAGATGGCGGCAACAGCGGCGCCCCTACCGGACAGTTCACAGGAGCATCTGCTGCCACCACCACCGGGGGCTTGCTCATCCTCCTCATCGTCCTTCGCGGAGGAACCACCGATGGCCCGACTGCAGAGCATGGCCGACGGTCACCATGGTAATCGAATAGACGCCATATGTAGTCAGCTGAGCCTTCAAGGCATGGCTGCTTCGGTTGGGGTTGGGACGGGGTCGGTGGGTGTGAGGATCAAGCAGGAGTTGGTCGACTCGACGGAGGACGACCAACACAGGGGCGAACGGCAAGACTTAGCAGACCAAGCAGGCCATCAACAACAACAGCAACAACAACAACAACAACATCATCAACAACAACAACAGCAACAACAGTTCTACCGGAAGCAGTCTCCGTCTGAGGCTGTTGACCTTCACTACAAGCTGTCGTCATCGTCTTCGTCCTTCTCCGCTTGTTCATCCTCCCCCTCGTCGTCATACAGCTTCAAGGATCCGTTCGGTCGACCGCCTCGCGGATCCGGCGGAACCCCAGGGGCGTTGACCGGCTTCGGGGGTGGCGGAGGCGCCCGTTCCGTGCCAGGGGGCGCGACCAATGGTAGCAGCGAGCAAGGCAGCAGCCCCGCCTGGGACAAGGGGCAGAACCTGTCGTCATCATGTCAATCAGCCCTTCCCGGGATCCACGAGGTTTTCTCAAGAAGAACGAAGGCCCAACAGGAACTACCATCATTTGCCAACTTCATGCCAACACTTCCAATCACCACAAACAGTCACCCCACTCCACCACCTCAAGATCTGGCAGTCAAGACCAGACACCACCACCAGCACAACAACCACCAGCAGCAAACGGCAGTTGCCTCCAATCAGACACATCCATCAAACTCGGTTTCGGTCGGTCCATCATCGTCCATCATCCCACAGGCCACCCCATCAGTCTCCGGTGGGGGTGGGGGCCAGAGACCCACAGCCCAGCTGCCCCCGATCATGACCCACCCTGCAGCGAGGCAGACCAAGGACCAGGCTATACAGCACTCCCTCTCGATCGCTGGGTTCCCTTCCCTTGACGACGTCCTGTCCTACTACACGAGCCAGGGACGACTCTTCAAGTGCCAGCACTGCAACATTCTCTTCTTCGAGCGGGGCATGTACTTCCTGCACGCCTCGCTGCATGGACTGACGAGCCCGTGGGAGTGCAGCATCTGCCATAAGGTGTGCTCAGACAAGAATGAGTTCACCCTGCACTTTGTAAACCAACAGCACAATCCATGAAGACAATGCGACGGACAAGTGCAAGTGCTTATGAATCATTAAATGCCGCATATCAGGCTCTAAGTGCGACACATCAGTCACTAAGTGTGTTGATCGTTAACTGCTGCGCATCAGTCATTAAGTGCAGCACATCAGTCATTAACTGTGGTGGATCAGTCACTAAGTGTGGCACATCAGTCATTAAGTGCAGCACATCAGTCATTAACTGTGGTGGATCAGTCACTAAGTGTGGCACATCAGTCATTAAGTGCAACACATCAGTCATTAACTGTGGTGGATCGGTCATTAAGTGTGGCACATCAGTCATTTAAGTGCAGCACATCAGCCATTAAGTGCAGCATGATGGCTGATTGATGAAAGCGTTCGGCCAGTATCGTCGAGAGTAGGCTACACGTTTGATCCTCGTCCAAGACAGTTTCTGCATCAGTATCTGATCGAGTTCTTCACTCAGAGTAGCTCTGCATTATCGATGTTCTGTTTTAAGGTCATAGTGGGCACTTTTGAACTTTAGAAGAACAAAAATCAAACACAGTTGTACTGTACTGTACTGTAAAGCCTGCTCTGCTGTAATCCAAATAAACAACTTTAAATTTATATTTAATGACATCCATGCTGGCTGCATTTTAGTCCATATTAATTCACAGTCCATTTAGTCATGGGAAAACTAGGCCTATAGCAAACGCCTTGTGACAGTACATGAGACAACAGATTTGTGAACACATCTATATTTGAAGGGCATGTATCTATTAATAACTAGACAATTTCACCTCTGTATGAAGGCAATTGTGTCGGCATGGCCGGACCCTACCTAAGGGCAGCCTTAAATCATTTGAAATTCAATTACAGTCTGGTCTCATTTACGTGAAGCTGCCGGTGGACATGTCTTATAATGCAGCATGCAAACCAGACAGTGAGACATGTTTTTTTAAATATGCTGTGTAGTGCAGACTTTGGGCGTGATTTGTGGTGCAGTGTGTAATCGGACTGCATGCAAAACAGGATAAAATTTAAAAGTCAACGCTAATAGCGGTAGACTGCACTTCCGTTATGATGTGTTCAGTTAAAAGCTGGGGGTTTTGTCCGGGGGGTTTTGTCCGGGGGGTATTGTCCTAGACCCGAGTAAACGGCATGCCATTGCATTCTAATTAATTACCTGACATTTATTAACTGACCAGTACAAGTATCCTACAGTTTAAAAATTGTAGTCGACATTCTGATTATTTTAGGCAAGTACAAAATACTTTTGTACAGTCTGAGCTTTGAGCATTTCTGAGCAAAGAACTTTTAAATATGAGCAGAGTCTATCAGATATTATGGCCAGTTTCATAAACTGGCATGAACCTAATGCAATAAGTAATGTCAAACTGGTTGTGCAAAATTTACTGAAGAATATACCATACGGGAAACAGACAATCTGTAAATGTGAAAAGACATCTAAAATCCATTCTCAAACAACCGAAACTTTTTTTCAAACATTTGAAATTATTTATTACACAGAACATGAACAAATACAAATATCACAAAGACTACAATATTCAAAAGACATTCTGCAAACAAACACAAACGCGTTTTCAACCAGAAACATTTTCTGAAAATGCCACGCAGTAAACAAACGAATCGGCAAAGTTTCCCAACAAACCAACTCGGTTAACAAATAAACAAGCACGTTCGGTAAACAACAACATAACATTTGCTTGTCCGTGTGACGCACACACCAGTCGACGTACAAGCAGCCGGTCTTTTCTCGGCCTCTGCCTCTCCTCCTCCTCTGTCCCTCGCAGTCTCCTATGGATGTGTGTCACGATGCTCAATGACGGAGTTCGTGAAGGACACGCACAGGTATCGGTTCGTCCCCGGGAACTGTTTGTTGTGAAGGTTCTGTTAGAAATAAACAAGACTGTCTTCATAGGACTCTAATGAAATTTATGAAGACTAGGCAATACCGTCACCTATACTATATATACGCATAAAGTGGTGCCAATGCGTACATGCAAAAGTAACGACGGAATTGCACTAGTTAGTATGTCTACACTCGTGGGGCGCGGTGGTCTAGTGGTGGCGTCGTTGCCTTGGAGCCAGAAGGTCCGAGGTTCGAATCCACCTCCCCGCGTAAGGACCTTGGGCAAGTCCTTCACTTACAATTGCTCAGCGCTTCGGCGTGAAACTCCGATGCAGTGTCCGCTCTGCATCGGGAGCGCCTCTGAGTAGAGAGCTTGAAGGGGCGCTATAACAAGTGCACATACATACATACATACACTACACTACCAGGGTGAATATCTACGCAACACTGCCACTTCGCTGCATCCTCTAAGATCCTCTGGCTGACTTGACATAAATATTTGGAATTATTTTTTACACAGGGTGAATATCTACACCACACTAACATGTATATGAGGGTGAACATCTACATCACAATTATAGTAGGGTGAATCAGTGATATTTTACTTCAGGAAATAATTTCCGTTTTACTTCTATTTCAGTTCGGATGGTCTCAATTTCAGTTCTAATTCAGTTCCAGTTCTTCAAAAAATTTCAGTTATACTTCTAATTCAGTTTTCGAAATAATTTCCGTTCTCAATTCAGTTCTTTTGCTTGCGTCTTTCTGGAGCACTCATGATTTCTCCGTGGTGAAGTCGCTGACTCGGATTAGGCCAAGTCGCATGAAAGTTTTCAGCCACCCATGATTTTACCTGGTCCGTTCTTTAATATATTTCTTAGTATTCTGTGTGCGCAGAGGCAAAATGTTAAAATTTTATCATAATATGTAGTTCCACAGTCATCCGTTTTAGGGTAGGCTATAGACCCACGAAGCCTTGCATGGATACTGGATAGGCCTAAGCACATTTATTTTGTCTATTTCCTCGCAGCAAACCTACTTTAAAAAGTCCTAAACATTATTTTCGTCATTTAGCCAAGTGATTTCCAGTCTTATGGAGAAGTTGAAAATTATAAACTTACAGGGAAAGTCCAAATGAAAAATTGTTTTTAAACTAACCGTAATAAAGCACATGCTAGGCAAAAGATACAAAAGTTGTAAGAGTCAGAAAGTATGTGCGTCTTTTAAACAAAGACAGCTGCATCGGAAAAACTGTCAACTAAAATTTCCATTTTTTCATGAACCTTCGCCATACGTATGGGGGTCAAATAGACCCCCAGGGGTATATTTTCATCTGTAACTTTCTAAAATGTGGGCACCAAAAAGTTTCCTTTGGTGACTTTTCCTAAAAATTCCTCCTTGTCAAAATGGTATGAGTGACGTCATACGTTGACGCTTAATTCTCACGCTGTGACGTCATTTTGGTGAGATCTTAGAGTGAAATTCATGTACATATCATTAGTGTCCATACAATGAGGTGTATCTCTGCTTCTACGCAAGGTATCTTGAAGATTTTTTTTTGTTTCCAATGTTTTAGGGGTCAGGGAATTCACTCCAACTACTGACAAATGCCTGACCTTGACGGAAGACCTTGAAATTCAAGGTCACATGATTTTTTACATGACCATACCTATCTCTGCTACTATACCTGTTATAACAACGAAGTTTTTTGGTTTCTATGGTTATTTGGTACAAGGAACTCAACAAAATATAAACAAACAAAAATGGCTGTTCCAGTTGAGATAGGTAAGGTCACGTGCATAATCACGTGGCCTTGAATTTCTGAAAACAAATATTCAAGATAGCATGCGAAGAAGCAGAGATACACCTGAAAAAACATGTGACCTTGAATTTCAAGGTCATCCGTGAAGGTCACGCATTTGGCAGTAGCTGCAATGAATTCCCTGACCCATAAAACATTAGAAACGAAACAAAAATTATCAAATTCCATGCCCAGGAACAGGTATACCTTGGGGGTCATTTGGACCCCCAAGCATAGAAGACGTAGTTTTTTTGGTCGCGTATGGCAAAGGTTAATTTCAGTTCGAGAATTAATTTTCGTTTTTATTCTAATTTCAGTTCGGTGTGCTCAATTTCAGTTCTATTTCAGTTTTCGTTCTTAAAAGTAATTTCAGTTACAGTTATAGTTATACCTAACGGAAATCAATATTTTCAGTTCTAATTTCACTTATCGTTAATGAAAATATCACTGGGGTGAATATCTAAACGACACTGCATAGAATGGACTTCCCCCACCCCTCAGTTCACTCTGTCATCCTCTCTGTTATTCTTTCCTCTTCTTTTTCTCTAGTAACCTGCCTTTTCTCTCAGGGATGCATTCACTGGGAGCGCTTCTGAATGGCTCTTACTGTGAGAAGCATGTTATAAATGGTCAGATACAATACAACACTAGTACTATATGGCGAATAACTAAACCACATTATTAGAGTGAATATCTACATCACAATTATTATTATAGTAGGGTGAATATCTACACAACGCTAGTTGTAAGTTGAAAATGTGAGGTTAGTTTACCATGAGGCTATCGACGCCTTCCTCCACCGAGCTCATCTGGATCAGCGCCATTCTTCGGTCAGGAGTAGAGGTCAGGATTCTGAAAATTCAAATTCAAACTTTAGAAATGGTCAAGAGAATGAAAAATATGGGTACGGCGTAAAAAATAATACCAACAAAAATAAGTGGTTCAGTCATTTTCCAAGTCTGTCCACTTCTACTGGATGCCACGATAAAGCTGACTTCAGAATCACAAATCACAAGATGTGGCGAAAACTGGTTTGAAGCCCAAGTTCAAGAGACCAGCTCATTACTTGACAAAGACCTTTATCTGGTTAGAAGAGCAGTCAACAAAAACTAGTCCTGAGGCAAACCTCAGCATTTATAAGGGAATCTTCAATTGGTTTGGACACGAAAATAAAAGATACCTGTCCCTTGTTCACTCGCTATTCGATGGACTTACTCTCCTTTGTCCACTCGCTATTTGACGGACTCGCCTCTTTTGTCCGCTCGCTCTTTTAAGGCCTAACTCTCTTTTGTCCGCTCGCTATTCAGAAGAGTTACGCGTTATTTGTTCAATCGCCATTTTTGGACTTACCTGTCCTTTGTTTTATCGCTATTTGCCGGCAGCTGTGCAATCTGTACGGCTTGTTGCAAGCGGAAGAGATTCGACGGCCTACAAGAACAATGGAATCATTTTAAGAAAGAGAAGTCTTTATGGAATCATTACTTTCAGACTAGCTCGAGTAATAATAATAATAATAATAATGATGATGATTTATACAGCGCTCTAGCTAAACCGAAGCTGAAGGAAAGGGCACTGTACACAAATGCACATATCGGTAAGTGCAAAATCATTACAACTTTCGTCCTAAGCTGCATAATTTCAAGCTTCCAACCAAAGACTATATAGAAACTTTATAGCAAGAGTTTTACATAGGAAATAGCAAACAAACCTTTCTTATGATAACAGTAATGGTAAACAATCTCATTTTACATGTAACCTGCACCTGGATACGGTTGGACATCTACTTGCTGTGGCTGTATGGAATGGCCTACCTCATGAGCTGTGCCTGTTCCCTAGGACACACTCTGACGCATTCTACAAGAACTTGAAAACTGTTCTGGTTGGCCGTGCTGGAGTGGGGAGCACCTCCAAGTAGTTCCTTGAAGAGGTGCTATATAAATACTTGAATGAATATTCAATACACGAAGATACTGCTACTAGGTAATAACACAGATGCGGCTCAGTAAACCAGTGTTTAATATGGCACAGAAAAAATCATACGTTTACTGATTCTATTTAGGAGAACTCTTAGACAAACTACAGAACATGTTTGTACGATTTCAAGCTGGTTCTATTTAGAGTAAACAAAGACAATCTGTAAAGTAACGTAAGAAAGCGGTTATCTTACTCAAAGAACTTGAAGTCGACGACAGTGCCACAAGCGTTGAACATCCTCTTCAGCTTAGTCTCAGTCACCTTTGGCCTGGAATGACATATCAGTAAATTCAAAATTAATATTTGTTTATTTATTTATTTATTGCAACAGAAATCAAATCAAAATAGCAGTGCAAAACATGAAAGAAACAGAGCAATAATAAAACACTCATCCATAGACATCATATATTAAAATGCAAGATGTCTATGCGCTCATCTGCCTGACTGCCGGCCATATTGAACGAGATTTTGAAAACAATCCAATAACACTAAATGCATCATTTCTGGTAGTCTTCACTGCGAAAATGATACGAAAAATAATTACAATTATCGTTTGGTAAATTCTAAAAACCAGTTATCAGTTTCAGAACCGATAACTGGATTTCCGGTTATCGTTTAACATCCCTACTCATAACAATACTCATAAAGTGCAGAGTTTTATGGAAGAGAATTACATTGATCAGTTGTAGGCAACAGTGCCTTGAGAAGCCACAGTGGCTAGCGTAACTAAACAAACTCACGGAATGTTGGCCAGGAACAGAGTCTTTGACGGCGGTACAACTGGTGCCTGGGCGCGATCTCCATTGTGGAAACGGTGCCACCGAGAGGTCGTGAAATCCTGGGTCAGGTTGGCGTTCTGTGAAACCACATCAGACATTGTTATTCAGCCATTGTTATTCAGCCATTGTTATTCAGCCATTGTTATTCAGCCATTGTTATTCAGCCATTGTTATTCAGCCATTGTTATTCAGCCATTGTTATTCAGCCATTGTTATTCAGCCATTGTTGTTCAGCCATTGTTGTTCAGCCATTGTTGTTCAGCCATTGTTGTTCAGCCATTGCTGTTCAGCCATTGTTGTTCAGCCATTGCTATTCAGCCATTGTTATTCAGCCATTGTTATTCAGCCATTGTTATTCAGCCATTGTTATTCAGCCATTGTTATTCAGCCATTGTTATTCAGCCATTGTTATTCAGCCATTGTTTTTCAGCCATTGTTATTCAGCCATTGTTATTCAGCCATTGCTATTCATTTCACTAATACCATTTGAAATCTTAATTTATACAATACCATATCAACCAGTGCTATTCAGATATTATCACTCGTTTCACTAATACCATTTGCAGTAGTCACTGATGCCAAGCTTTACTACAAAAAAAGAATAGCTTACAGCTAAAAATAATACAGTGGAGACAACATTATCTCACAAATTAGGGCCTAGTCTACGTATGTATGTATGTATGTATATGAACATTTATATAGCGCCTTACAATAACCTCACGAAGGCGCTTAACGTGGCTACCGGACAGTTCTAAACAAGTGCGTATTAGATAGATAAAGATGTTCGTGTTTCCTAGGGGTGCTCATGCAGAGGACATCTTAAAATAAGTGAATAGTATCAAGACACCTTAAATTAAGTGAATACAATCAATATACAATCAATATCTATCCTGGAAAGCTATTGATCTTCACAACTTTTCCAGTCCTCAAAATTAATCAGCAATGCTTACAAGTAGCCTGAAGAGAATTATAGTCTAACCATGTTTTTCTGTCTAACAGGTATTAAGAAAAGAATCAAGTAGGTTAAAGTCCCACAGGCCACAGTCCTGGCAATGATGTCAGTAATCATCACATTAGCAGTTAATTAGAAATGATTATGCAGCAGATAACAGATGATAAAGAAGCTGAAGCTGGTACTGACATGTGCGCCATCCTTTGGCATCTGAACGATCCTGTACTTAGAGATGGTCAGCTTCAACTGTCGTCCCCACAGACGTACACCATCCAAGTTCATAATGGCTAACAAATCAAAAACACAGCGAACAGCAGATGTAGAACAGGAACAAACATAAAAGATAGCCTCCTAATTGTAATTAATTAAAACCTGTAATGCAGTCAGTAAAACTGAAAATGTAAAACATTCAGAGGTATGTATAGTCAGCCGCAAGAAGAAGATGCAATTAGAAATGCAAGCGTGAAAGTGAAGAAGAAAAAGGTGAGTTTTGAGCTGCACTTTTAAATGAGGAAGGAAGTGAGGAGTTAGCGGTCGCTGTAGGTAGGGAGGTGTGGTGGTGCCGAAGGCTCTTGAGCCTAAAACAGAGGTCAATTTAAATCCTTGTACGTACGTACCATCTCGGGCAAATTTGTAATCCTTGTACTGAATGAGAGCCTTGCTCTTTGTGTTGCAACAGACTTTAACACGAATGACATCACCGTAGACACCTGAGAAAGAAAAGAAAAAATCGGTTCTAAGTTCAGTGATCATAAATCAGTCTGCACTTAGTCAGTTGACCAGTTTGTAAACCAGTTAATCACTATGTTTTGAAATCAGAGAAGTTTACTCAATCACCTTTTTAATGCTGTTAGGATTTCACTATCAATGTCAACATTACCATCATCATCACAACCATCTCGCTCATCATCATCATCATCACCACCACCACCATGACCACCACCAACATCATATCATCATCATCAACATCAAACAATGCAGCCAAGCAACATTATAGAATACTACAAGCATGACTTTCAGAAGAATAGCTTTTGCTTCAATCAATCAATCAATCAATCAATTTAAACTTACCGGTACACATGCTTAAAAGTACCAACAAAATAAATCAGGATTAACTGGCAGGATATTATGACCACGCAGACCAATGCAACAGACTTTGCTCAAAAGACCAACAGACAAAAGATGACCTACCAAACAGTGTGAAGAGTGCTTCCGTGCTGACTCTCTGTAGAGAAAGAAGCAATAGAGCAAAACAGAATTAACACAAAAGCTAATACGACTGAAATAATTAATCTGAATTAATAATTAATAATAATAATAATCATAATTACAAAAACAATAAAACAGTAATAATAGTAGTAGTAGTAGTAGTAGTAGTAGTAGCAAAAATAAAAGTAATAATAATAATAATTAATTAATTAACAATCAATTAATAAATGCACAGTCCTCTGACTGTTGCGTTTGTAAAGGCACCATTGTAAGGCGTAAAAAAAAGTGTTGTGTTTCCGGTAACCCGACCGACCCATTTTTACGGCCGCGACCCAAATATTTTTGTAAAAAAATTTATAAAAAAAAAAAAAAATTCCAAAAAAATTAATTTTTTTCCAAAAAAAATAATTTTTTTTTTCAAAAAATATTATTTTTACATTTGTATTGACATAACATAAGAGACGTCAACAAAATGAAATTAATAGGACTGTTTCTAGAGCAGTTTTAGGTGCAGACAGTCGGGAAATAGGCAGTTTATACTTGCTTTGAACACGTACTTTGTTTCAGCGTGCAAAAAAGACTAGTGGGGTATACTTTTTCGGATAGTCACTGCATAAAAATATTTTACAAAATAAAAATATTTTCCGACCTACCTACCCAATTTTTTTTAGCTCTGTTACCGGAAACACAACACTTTTTTTTTAGGCCTAACGGCATGTGCTGCGTTACAGTGCCATAGAAATTGTCGTCATTGTTATTAATATTATTGTTACAGATTCATATGATAAGAACGGAACAAAGAAAACTGATCTCAAAACAGAATCAATCTGATAATAATTAACTCACCTCAAGGTTTGCTAGTGTTGCATATCTACTGCTTAACAACACTATCATAACAGATGTTTGTGAGGCGCAGTGGTGTAGTGGTGGCGTCGTTGCCTTGGAGCCGGAAGATTCGAGGTTCGAATCCACCTCGCCGCGTAAGGACCTTGGGCAAGACCTTCACTCACAATTGCTCAGCGCTGCGGCGTGAAACTCCGATGCAGTGTACGCTCTGCATCGGGAGCGCATCTGAGTAGAGAGAGCTTGAAGGGGTGCCATAACAAGTGCACATACAAACAAAGATGAAATGCAAAAGAAATGAGGTTCTTAGAGTTTCTCCACAACACGAACAGAGTCCTTACCCCTTCGTCGAGATTTGAGACAAGGACGACAGGGCGACGTTCACTCCACGGTACTTTCTTCGGAAGGGTGGCCGAAGCTGGAGCGGCAGGGGCAGCAGGAACAGCCGCAGCTTCCGTGTAGAAGGGATTGGTGAATTGCATCACAGGCTTTGTTGCGGGTAGGAACCTGCTGGGCATAGTCGAGGTTGCTGGAAAACAACGACGTAATGGAATAATATCAATTTAGCTCAATACAAAACCGGTTAATTATAAAGTATCGATTAATCAATCTAATTATAGGGTTTAGGCATTATGGGACAATATCTAAACAACCTTTCTTTTAGAAATTATAACAGAAATTGTATTGTATCGCATTTTTGTTTATTGGATAGAAAATTTGCTACCAAAATGCAACAATTAGCAAAAAAGGAATGAAATTTTACTCACGAGGGTGAACTGTGAATCCTGGGCAGTCGGATTTTGGGGTTGCAAGCAAGGCTTTCTTTCCATTGGCTAAAATCACAGAAAACACACTTTTCTTATAAAACGAAGAAGAAGTAACTGATTATTTCAATTTTATACTGTTTCTTTAGCATCACCGTACATATCCTTCATTGGAGAACTCAAGTTGACATACGGCAACTTATTACAAGTGGTCGGATGTCTCGTAAACTAAACTATTTGCATCTGCCCAATTCTGGGCGAGAGAAACAGTTTTAACTGATTCATAGAGCTAACACTATTTGGTCAGTAACTGCTTTGTAAAACAGCTGGTTAGAGTTGAAATCTCACAATGGTAATTCAACACATATTGTCGTACAATTTAGAATGGGTCTGTAGAATCACCTGACATCACCCAGAACGAAAAGATCAGAAAATTTAGGGATTTACACCAATATCCAAATCTATAAAAGCAAGACTCAATCAAACACAGCCCCCCCCCCCCCATCTCCAAGAACAACTCCAGTGGACAAAACACAGAACAAAGACATCATTATTACCTAATAAGTCTTTGACATAAGCCTTTTTCTCCTGAAGTGTGGCGGTGGTCAGCGTGGGTGCCTCGTTCCACACGAGACCTGCGGTTATATAGTCTCGGCTGATGTCGCTGTTGTACTTCACGACGAGATTCTTGAGCTTAGAATACTCGATAAAGAGCTTGCAGCAGCCGGAAAACAAGTTGTGTCCGTTCAGCCCCTAACGTGCACAGAAAAAACAATAAGCCATATTACGTGTACTTTACCAACTACTTTGTTTTAGAAAGAAACACATCAGACATCATAAAGTAAATGCAGAAAGCAGGATAAACAGTCATACAAAAAGTAATGAAAAAGCCTACTCTGTAAATGTACAACAGCTTCGTTGAAACATATACAAGCCCCATTTGCAAGCAACTTGATGAATCATGAAGCAGTTTCTAAAGCACTTCCATTAAATTCGTAGGTATTACATAATTAAACAATTACACAATTGATTTCATTACACAATTACAGAATTGATTAGAATAGATTTAATTACCAGTTTCGCAGCATGAGCTGATTCGCCTTTGTCAAATTGGATGAGCGCATGAAACGACTCTACAAACACGGGCAGAAATCATCATATGTATAATATAAGCATACATAATTTAATATGTAATTTGCATTCACATACTTGGCATACATGTGTGTAACTGCATATATGTATAATTATATATATATATACATTATATATATGCATAAATAAGTACGTAGGCCTATGCTTGAATTTATGTACACACACATATAATTATATATACCTGTATAATATATATATACATGTATATCTATATATTTATATACAATATCATATATAAATATACACATACATATACTTAGACTTCACAGTGACAGCAAGTAGTGCCTAGTGAGTAAGTACATTCCACAATGAACCAGCTCTGCAATCCATATTCTGGTGTAAAAACATGTATAAAATGCATTCACTGATTCCACTCAGTCAGAAACTTATATAGCACCTCTCAAAGGAAACTACTCAGAGGCGCCCCTGACTACAGGGCGCCCAAAAGAACGGTTTTAAGTCTAGTGAAGAAGGAACCTGGTCGAGTCTCAGGGTGTCTACAGGCGTACCACAGAGGCTCGATTCTTCAAGGTTGCACTACAAGCCAAAGTTGCTAAAAGAAACACGGTTTCGACAGAATACAGGAGACAACATCCATGGATAATAATAAACAATCGAGAATCAATGCGGTAACAATCTTTTAGTCCACTGCATGTCTGTAGAGTACAGAGCCATTCCTTATCCAAAATCTTTTGGAAAATGACAGAAATTTACGCATTGATTCCAAATACCGTGTAATACGCAATAACAACAAATTTACAAGTGCAGATTTTTAGACGAGGTTCGATAACTTACCGCTATGGTTGAATGTAATGACCTTTGTGACGACACCAAACCCAGAAAACGTCTGCAAAGAAAAGGTCAAAGTTAGTGCGACAGGACAGTCTAATGTCCATGCGGTATCATAAACCCGAGTCCAATAGAGTAGTTTATCATGAACTAACAGCTCATTTTACTAGTCAATTAATAGTTATTTTATGGAATTGTTAATGACAGCCCTTTATTGATGCACAGACTCAATCGCATTGAGTGATTTCCTACATTTAATTAGCAATGTTTATTTTAAAATGTTGCAAAAAGTTGGAACAAGTAGACATTGCTCAATTTTGTTCAAACTTGGCAAAATAAATTGCTAATAGCCGACGGAAAGCAGAGCAGCCTTGTGGAGAATTCAATTTCTAAACTTTATGTTTTTGGTCACTTTACTGAATGAATCTGGTGTGCATAAGAGTTAAAAAGAGCTTCCAACATCATCAATGAGCACTGTCATGTAGTCATCTGTGAACGTCTGAAGTGTGCAAGGATGGCAACATCAAATACAATTCAATTTATTTTAACCACATCTGTATAAAATCAGATCATGATATATTGTATTCTATTATAGCAACATCGTCAGAAAGACAAACCTGCGTCAGCAGATCCAAAGTAACGGGGTAAATCATGTTGTCAACGATTACGTGCAGAACGCAACGTGACGTGTCCATTGCCACACTCTAGACAGCAGGCAAACAGAAATATCCCGTTAGAACATCACGTTAGAATATCACGTTGGAATATCATGTTAGAACATCACGTTAGAACATCACGTTGGAACATCATGTTAGAACATCATGTTAGAACATCATGTTATATTTCATGTTAGAACATCATGTTAGAACATCACGTTAGAATATCACGTTGGAATATCATGTTAGAACATCACATTAGAACATGATTGCATTTACAGCCAACACAAGGAACAGACAACCGGATGTCTTCAAAGAAAGTTTTACAGGAAGAGGCACATAGGTACAATTGAAAGCACAACAATTTTTATAGCACCAGCTGCAAGCCAATTCTTTAAAAACTGTCCAGTGTGAGCACACACGCTAGTGCTCAGAGTCACCTAACAAGTACAATTATTTAGCCCCCTTTATACTTGAAGGAACTCTGCTGCTCCACCACATGCTCTCTCCGCTCAGCTTTCTCGGTCGCTGGCCCTGCCGTCTGGAATGGGCTTCCCATGGTACTTCGCCTAGTTCTAAGGGAACACTTCACCATGTTCTTCTCTAGCCAAGGTTGGGCTAGGAGCACTTCTGAGTAGGTAATCTTGAAGGGGCACTGTATCAGTGCTCCCAGTAAATAAATAACTGCTGGGGGCCTTGAGCAAATCCTTCACTCACAATTGCTCACGCGCGTTTCGGAGGGAAACTCCGATGTTGTGTCCCCTGTCCACTCTAAAGTCAGTAGCGCCTCTGAGTGCTCATAGAGCCTGAACGGGCGCTATAGAAAATGAGAGAAATAAATAAATAAAAATAAATAAATAAAAATAAATAAAAATAAAAATAAATAAATATAAATAAATATTGCTTACCATCTTCAGAATCACTAGACAACAGTACACATTTATATAGTGCTCAATGTCACTCAAAAACAATGAGCAAACACAGAAAACGCTCACCTGCTCGCCCACTTTCAACTTCAGCTCGTCGTGCTTCGAGTAGGAGACGGCAACCTCGCACGATCGCACTCGCAGCGGTGTCTGGCGGCAAGCGTCGAACATCTTCGTGGCAGACGTCACGTCATCCATTTGCACCAAAGCCTTAAAACAGAGAACAGCATCCATTGCCAGCTGCCGTTTAACAACATCATCTCATAACTGGAGCCCCCGGTAGCGCAATGGATAACACGCTGGCATAGAGTGCGAGAGGTAGTGAGTTCGAGCCCCCGTTGGGTGGATTTGATTTGTAGGCTGCTATTAGCGACATTGTAATTGCAAAGCTGTCTGCTCAGTTGGTAGTTAAGTTTAATTATGATTACTGCATAACTTGTAAATGTAAAGCGCAGTGCGTCTTGCAGGCGTTTCAACAAAGAATAGATTATTATTATTATGGTGATTAGCGTCACCCTCCTCCTTTCTCCAGGCCTAAGACTGGCACTACCAGAGTACGAAAAGCAGCGGAGAACAAAATGCGAGGCATAGAAATGCCATTGTAATGATTCAAATCTGAGATGGTCGGCTAGTTGACACACGGCTAGCTTGAACAATTTGGCAAAATTTTAGCACAAGTTTCAAAATTCTCAGCACAAGTATTTTTATTAGTTTTCTTAGTAGTTTACTGTTTAGCTTTCCGATGCACTATTCAAATAAAATAGCATGTGTGACAGACAGACAGCGAGAGACACTGTGTTTGTGTGTGTGTGTGTGTTTGTACGTGTGTCTGCGTGTGTACAAGTAAAAAAGCAGCCAGTCTATGATTGCTGCGCCCAGTGCTCAACGACTTATAGAAATGAAAACAGTTAACGCAGTCTAGTTCGAACCTTGTGCTTGTTGCGCGTGAGGATGATATTCACCACTTTCCCTTCCCCGTGTTTCTCGGCCAGTTGCGACACCTCCGACTCCTTTATGTCGCTCGGAAGTCCGCGCAGATTGAGCACGCAAGTCGGCTCGGCCGAATCGTTGTCGCCAACTTTGACCTAAACAGATAAACCATCATCACCAGTTGTCCGCATTTTAGCATCGCTTAATAGGACCCTCAACCTGGAATGGTCTTCCTCTCACACTCCCCCACCCCTTTATAAAAATCCTTCTCCGGCTTTCCTCTCTCATCTTAAGACAGTTTTACTTGGCCGCGCTGAGGTTGGGAGCGCCTCTGAGCAGTCCCCTTGAAGAGGCGCTACATAGACGCATTTAATGAATGAACGAACGAATGAATGAAACTCTATGAACAAATTCTGCTATTAACCCTTTCCTGCCGAACCTAGTCACTTCTGAGCAGCCTGCCTTGAAGAGGCACTGTATAAAATATTTAAATAATAATAATGATCTATTAATTATTGAATTTATTTTTGCCAATTTTTAGTAATTTTTTACAATTGTTAGTGTCTTGGCAATTAGTCGATACGACATTACGACATACATGTGCGTACAATGAAACTAGAATATTAAATAATAACAACATGACCAACTTACTCGCTTAGAGGATGGACCAGCCACCTGTTCATCGTCCGTGCCAGGTTCGTCCTATGAAAATTAAATTTTCTCCCATGTAAATCAATTCAATTTTCATTTAAAATTCAAAACTTCAGGCTAGCAGAACGCAACCTGTTATATAAATTAACTAATTTAAAAAGTTTCATATACATAATATTAATATAATAATAATAATAATTTAAATAATAATTTGTGAATTGAACTACTTTGGAAAATTTTATAAAATTTAATAACAATAATAATAATTATGACAGTTTATATGGCACAGTAACACAGCCATGCCATCACAATGGCGCCTTACAAAGCAGCTAACATGTTCGGATCATATGCAACACAAATGAAGATTACGTCAGAATGCTATAGATGATTTTGATGTAGTCGTTGTTGTGTTTTATAGGAACAATAGACCCTATTTAAAAAAATGTTAAACAAATACACAAACTCGTTTAGTTTTAATCAGACTTTTGCACAGTGCACAGTTAGGCTAAATTAAATTCCAGTCTCAAAAACTAATGCAAACGTTCCAGCTTAAAAGCTTGACAAGACTGTGTCATTTTATAAACCCATGTAAATATTATATTGCTTAGGAATCAATAAAAGAAACTCCACACATCTATAATATCAGGTTTAGTAAATAAATGTGCTTAATTTATTTTCCATTTAGAAACAGTTTCCAAAGTATACTACACAATAGACAATACATGCATGTTCTCAAGTGTGCAGAAATGTACACCAAATAAAAGGTTCTTTACAAGTTTGAAAAGAAGTACGTAAGTTTTATCACCGCTGCCATTCACAGCGCTCCAGCTGTTTTGCAAATCTCCCATGATTTCAGTATTCCTAGCTAATTTTCAACTCCCAAGTTGTATCACAAGACAAAAACTACGTTCAGCTGTATATGTGACTGTCTTACCCGCTTGGATGGACCGGCGACATTATCTATACCAGCTTCCTGTCCACCCACACCAACTTCATCTTCATTTCCGCCAAATTCGTCCTCATTTCCGCCAAATTCATCTTCATTTCCGTCAAATTCGTCCTCATTTCCGCCAAATTCATCTTCATTTCCGCCAAATTCTGATTCATCGGCCTAAGAAATTCAAACCACCACGTTAGGCCTAAAAAAATAAATGTTGTGTTTCCGGTAACAGAGCTAAAAAAAATTGGGTAGGTAGGTCGGAAAATATTTTTATTTTGGTAAAATATTTTTATGCAGTGACTATCCGAAAAAGTATACCCCACTAGTCTTTTTTGCACGCTGAAACAAAGTACGTGTTCTAAGCAAGTATAAACCGCCTATTTCTCGACTGTCTGCACCTAAAACTGCTCTAGAAACAGTCCTATTAATTTCATTTTGTTGACATCTCTTATGTTATGTCAATACAAATGTTAAAAAAAAAATTTAAATTATTATTTTTTTTGAATTTTTTTTTTGAATAAAAATTTTTTACAAAAATTTTTGAGTCGCGGCCGTAAAAATGGGTCGGTCGGGTTACCGGAAACACAACAATTTTTTTTCTACGCCTTACGTAGCTTTAGTAGGTCTACTAAAGTCACATGTATACATAAGTCACATACAGTCACATACTCACAACGCAAAAGTAAACAAAAGAAATCAATTTGTATTGCACCAGCGTATTGCATCTATAAATTTATATAGCACCTCTCGCAGTGCACATTGATCTGATTGATCAATCAGAGGCACTCCCAGTGCATGAGACTAAGCCAGAAAAAGTGGTCTTGAGGCAACGAAAAGATGCACTGAGCCCACCAGTAAATAAGAATGAGAGCGTTGAATGAGGAAGCTGATCCTACAGTGCAAGAGCCAATTAACAAAAGGCTTGCATTTAAGATTATTTCACATATTAAAGATGACATTGTGGCAACATTTAGATTCGTTCAAATTTAGATTGCAAACAACCATCCTCATCTCGGACTCAGATTTACTGTGTGCTATTACTTAGTCACTTGCATCAAGTAGAGCTCTGTAATGTAAGAGGCCTGGTGTATTTCAAACAAAGGATCAGACTAGAAAACTCATCAAAGATTTTCAGCACGATCTAAGGGGTCGATCACACACTTGGCAAATGGACTTGATTGTGACTTCAAGATGCTAGCAGTGACGCCCTCCCCCATCCACCAGTACAGGTTAGACGAAAGAAATTACGCAGAAATCAGTCACACCGAAGTTAGGCTACCTGCTATTTTAACAATAGCAGGTAGCCTAACTTAGAAGATACAGTGCTCCAAAGATGGCGAATCTGAAAACAAGTCTCAAATAAGCAAAGCAAACCGATAGCCTACCTCAACACACAAGTACAGCTTTAATTAATCTCCTGAGACCTGGTGTCCAATGTAATGGAGCAATGTAATAGAGCAAAATAATATAATATGTCTAAAACTATTATTATGATATTTTCGTTTCACGGCTTTATTAAGGAATACGGGTGATTTCCATATTCGCACCAAATACACTCGTAGTTTAAAAATAGCGCTCACTGTGACCTTAATTAGGTCACTGCTTTCGGCTGCTCTGCACGAAATACGTAGGCTCTAATCTCGAACTATGGATCATTCCAGAGAGGCATAATGTAGGCCTACCTCCGAGCAGTTAGATTTGTCAAATTTCGGTCGGGCTTGAAATTTAAGACATGAAATGATTAAGGGGCCATGAACGATCGAGAAGCGTCTGTAAAGGAGAGCAGTCTCACAATTCTGACTAGGGGTATGAAAGATAGGCCTACGGAATCTGATACCCTCACCAACACTAGATTCACTTTAAGTCGGCTTATACCTGCACGCAGGGTGAGAATTGCAGGAAGATTGGGGGGTTTCTACCCCGTCTTTCTTAGAACCCCATGTTGAAGTCTGTTTTTCACACCGCGATTCCAAGTGGATAATGGTCCAACCCCCAGTTATTTTTCCACATATCTAACACTGCCTGCACGCTACATATCTGGGTTGTTTTTTCCAAACAGGTATAGGCCCATGCAGTGTTTATAAAACCGTTAATTGTACCGCTAAATTATGGCTGCGTAAATTTTTAAACTCCAGCGTCTAATAATCTCGTCTTCAGTAGCCATGGAAACCATCGCTTACTTAGAACTCGGTAGGCCTAGTTCGGTAGTTTTTCGATTTAAAAAGACGCTTTCAATTTAAAGTGGTCATAAGACACAACATCCGATTAAATATCTCGATATAATGATCGTTTAAATTCAAAGCAATAATCTTTACCATGATTAGATTTAATCGCGAAAATCTTCTTGAAGCAAAAACCGCAACGATCGACAAATTTAACTGAGAACTAAACGAAGACTCCGTCAATTATTACGTCACTGTGTCCTATAATTCTTAATATGACGTCATGAATACTACTCAAAAGGAAAGTTAATGTTTTTGTGATGGCGCTCAGTAACCTGCTATAGCGCATTTAGAAGAGAAATTAACAAGAAATTAAAATTAATTAATTAATTAGAAATTAATTAATCTGTTCTTTCGATCGTTGATTTCCCAAATCAACACCATTTTCGCGACCTCATGACTTTGAACTGCCAAGAAAAGATGACTTTAATTTCATCTCTCGAGTTCTTTTTAAAGTAGGCCTAATTTAATTGCTTGTCAGTCGAATTCTTCATGTGTAGGCCCTATAGGCCTGCTGGATTTTTCTCGAAGGGGAATGTTCCATGTAGGCCTATACTTTTTCAGGAGGGAAACGCTACGTATCTAGCCTACGTGTGCAAAACACCAGTCCTCTCTGTTTCTTCTGGGGGATTCTCATTCCTACGTGGGGTAGTTTCCCCCCGTGAGGGCTGCTTTTAGGAATTTTTAGAACTGCACAACCCCTTATTTCCTTTCCCATCATCCATGGTAATTTAAAATTACTTCCAATCGGAGGACAATGACCATTTTGCTAGTTTTAACTGAATAACTGTAGCCTACAGAAGTGCTTCTACAACTGCACATTTTGTGTACAGCCACGTTAAAAAAGCCCCGCCCCCGGTCACGTGAAGATTTAAACCTACTTTTAACACATTGACCGCCTACACACCATGCTAAATGACTGGTTTAACTACGAGTTATCTCGTACCTGGCGGTCAATGTGTTAAGGCGTCGGTATAGCCTATAATTAAGGCTCAGCCGGCAGCGGTGCGCAACCTGCGGCCGTACGGCCGCATGCGGCCGTGAGAGGAATTCTTGGCGGCCGTGAAAGCAAATCTAACTCTAACATACTGGCGGCCGTTTGTAGATAAATTCATAAATATTTTTATTCTATTGTTTTGAAAGTAGGATTATACGAAGCAATTAGTTGCATTTGTGTTCTTTTTTAGCCTACAATCATAATAGGACCTACTCTCACTTGAAGCACACACGTACGCGCATGCACATAAACGGGTACGCGCACCAACCAATTGCCCGTCGCATGTGCATGCATCTTAGAGTCATAGGCGCAACCACCATATGGGACCCACGGGACGCGTCCCCCCAACTTTTGAGTGGTCCCCTAACTCTATTAGTGTGGTCCCCCCCAACTTTTAGGACGTGATTCATTATGGTCCCCTCCAACTTTTAGGACGTGATTGCGCCTATGCTTAGAGTTATCAGCTGTGTATGTTTCCTCCAGATGTAGCTAATTCAAAGAGCCCGCCAGAGTACTAATGACTCATATCCAGCCAAGGACAGTCAATCATTGCATACGATATATGGACCAGGATTCATCCCTCCACTAGTGAGTTGAAAGATATCTTGATATTGCACGAGCAGGGCTGACCGTCAGGCTCAGCTGGCCGCTGTTGGTGGTGAAAGTGACCAATGAAACTTACACCACAGATCATTTTCAAGTAGGGTGAGTGATGGGTAAGTGGGACACTTAAGGGAATGACGTGCAGTCGAGGAGTCGATACATTAAAACAGACCAAACTAAATGCATAAACAGATAGTTTAGACTGTGTCTGATTTCAGGAGCTGCTAAAGTGGGACAAAATAAGTAGATGTAAAATTAATTCTTTGGGAATTTTTTCATTGAAGAAACAATTAGCTAATAAATGAGTTTAAATGGTGCTAAAGGATTAGCTGGGGGTTTTTTTCATTGAAGAAAAAAGCCAGTTAAAATAGGGTTTAAACCAGTTAAATTCTTAGTCTTTTTAATTTTCTGGATGTCTTTTATTATTTCCTGAGGGGGGTGCTCGGTAGTACAGTGGATAGCGCGCTGGACTGTCGACCAAGAGGTCGAGGGTTCAATTCCCCGCCGGGGCAGAAATTTGTAACGAGATTTCTGTTCCTCTAGCCGACTCAGCTATGATGAGTACACGGTCAGTGGATGATGAGACGGTGAGGGAGAGGATTGGCCACTGCCCTCTGGATGTCTTTTATTATTTCCTGAGGGGGTGCTCGGTAGTACAGTGTCTCGATCACGACACAACAACCTGGCTGGGAGCGGCCTCGATCACGACACAACAACCTGGCTGGGAGCGGCCTCGATCACGACAGCACGGCTAGGCTAGGACTATGAGTCAGCCAAGCATGCAGGTCGTTGGCTGACGTGGCTACCTTCGCCATGCATGCAGCCATCATTATAATATTATGACAATGCAAAAACACCTGAAGACAAAGTCTACACCTTGAACGATACGTATTCGTTATAAGGGCGTCGCTCTAAACAGGTGTAGGCTACATCTTTTGGTTTTGCGAAAATTAGTTGCTGTATTAAATCGGATCAAAATGACTAACTTCATTAAGGATAGGCCTATCGAGGAACATCATCAAGAGCGACCTTCGTTACTGCTGGATGAACATCAACTTGGTCAGTTTCCTTTAATTGCATATGTTGCTATACAGTTCTAACGTTTAATTAATCAGATCATAGTAGATGTCATTTAACTCTCAACATCACCCACCTTAGCCCCTTAGCTAATTTTAGTTATATAACGAGATAGATAGATAGATAGATAGATAGATAGATAGATAGATAGATAGATAGATAGATAGATAGATAGATAGATAGACAGATAGATAGATAGATAGATAGATAGATAGACAGATAGATAGATAGACAGATAGACAGATAGACAGATAGACGGATAGACGGATAGACAGACAGACAGACAGATAGACAGATAGACAGATAGACAGATAGATAGATAGACAGATAGACAGATAGACAGATAGACAGACAGACAGACAGACAGACAGTTAGACAGATAGACAGATAGACAGATAGACAGATAGACAGATAGACAGATGATTGGATGGATGGATGGATGGATGGATAGATAGATGGAAGATGATAGATGGATGGATAGATAGATGATACATGGATAGATAGGTCAACAAATACTAAGACAAAGGTATTGAACCTAACATGGCGTATACTGTAAAAAATCAATATTTTCTTCAGCAGCTGTCTCTGTTCGCTCGCCCTACACGTCATGCAAGCAGCCTTTGTTCGTTCTATCGACGTGTCATACAGCAGCTGTCTTAGCAGCAGTAGCCATCTAACGTCGAGACAGAGAAGACTCTACGTGGCGTGTTCGCTTCAGTCTATTTTAACAATCTTTTTAGTAATCTTTCTGGTTTGTCTGTTAGCTACAAGTACTTGCGTTGTAGGCTTATAGAATGGCTGATCTGTTAATAATAATCGGGAAACACTCTAAGAAAGATATAAATAGAGCACTTAATAGTTCTTTCACAGTTGATGAAAAAGGAAATTAACGGAACAATTAGGGACTTTTTTTTCAGTTGTTTCTCGGAAGCTCAAGACGACGATTTTTACAGTTAATTAATGAAGGTTGAAGAAGAACAAAGAAGTGATTCGATGATTTCGTATAAACCTTAATCTAATTGGATACTTGTCTTCACATAGCCTAACGTATTAAAATTAGTAGAAATGGTTGTTGTTTAGAACAGAACAATAAGAACCATGGTAGGCCTAATTGCAAATTTGTAGGAGACGGAGGAGGTGATTATAATATTGTCATCACCAAGGCGAAAATCGATTGCAATGACGCAGATCACGCGGTCGCCTTCATTTAGCACGGCACGCATGCGTATGACTTGACCTGATTCTGGTCTCATCCGTGATACCGTAAGTAGGTCAGACCCAGTTCAGCGGTCGCCTCCATTTAACACCGCATGCATGCGTATGACTTGACCTGATTCTGGTCTCATCCGTGATACCGTAAGTAGGTCAGACCCAGTTCAGCGGATGCATTCATTTAACACCGCATGCATGCGTGTGACCTGATTCTGGTCTCATCCGTGATACCGTAAGTAGGTCAGGGTGCTCTTATTCATCGAAAAGTAATGAGTAGCCTACACAAGAGCTGTTTTAACAATTCTAGAAAGACAATTTTTTTAATTAAATTTTTTTAAATTTATTATTTATTATTATTTTAATTTTTTTTAAAAAATTTATTAATTATTATTATTTTAATTTTTTTTAAATTTTTTTTAAATTTTTTTTTTTTAAACTTTTTTAGACCATAACTCTTTAGAAGCCATAAATCAGTTAAATTCACAATGATATCAAGTCTTTATTATTAACCCATGAATTGAATGAATCATCATAGCCTAACCATTTAACCAAAGACCGATTTCCTCTTTTTCTTATAATCTTTTCTATTTTAAATGTATCTTGCGTTGTCGATTGTAACTCGGCTTCATAAAATGTCCCTTGTATTTGTTCTCCATTATAATCTGATATTTTATAGGTTATAGGGTCTGTGTATTGGATTTGTGTTATAGTAAAAATTTCTTGTGTCCAACGATTTGTGTAGCCTTTCTCAAATGTCTTTTTCTTCTTAGAAATTCTTACTTTATCTCCTACCGAAAATTTAGGTTTAACAGTTTCAGGTACAGCGTCGCCGTATAAATTCATCCACACAACCCATTCGTTTGCTTTGATACTCGCTTTAACAGGAGTCATTTTAATGGAAGAATGTCTTGTGTTGTTGTATAAATTAACCATATTATCTAAAACATCGATATATCTCTGAGTTGAATTTGCTGTAAAATACTTAAACATCTTTTCTTTTACTGTCCTATTAAATCTTTCTACGATACAAGATTTCTCTTCGTTCTCAGTTGAATACAACTCCATACCTAATGATTTTACCTGTTTATTATAGAATTCTGTTCCCTTATCGACCCAAAGTTTTTCACCCCTTCTTTTGCTCGTATTAAATATTTTTGTGAAAGCATCTGCCACAGATTCTCCGCGCTTATCTTTTAACGGCTGAATAAATGCATATTTGGAAAATATATCGATGACGCTTAACAAATATTTCACACCAGAATTAAATTTAGCATAAGCCTGCATGTCAATCAAGTCTGCTGCCCAAACTTTGTCCACTCCCTGAACATAAACAACTCGCTTCCTGAACTTCCTGACTATAGGTTTATGCAATTCGTCAGCAAGTTCGTCTGTCCATCTCAGAGTTTTTTTTTCAACCCCATTCCAAAATGGGTTTTCGTTGATAAAATTGGTTTAACTATAGATCTTTCAACTCGTTCGCGGAAAGAAGGATTAGGTATATTATTTAATTCATCTATCATAGCTCTGTCAGCGACGTTTCTCCCTGCTGTATCAGTATGTTTAGCATAAGCCATGTCATGGCGATAGGCTGCTGCATCAACCCTATCTACTGGTTTACTCCAGTCTTTTGGCGTCCCATCACTATTCAATCGCAAATCCAATCGAGTTCCTGGACCCGTGAAAGAATGTCCTGGAAGATGCATTTCGCCCGGATATTTTGCCCATGGAAGTTTAATGTTGGAAGTAGCAGAATTGAGAGCTGAGACTAAATCACCTCCTTGTACTGTAGTAGACATTTTAGTAAACTGAGTTTTTCTAGCGCCACATTCAACGCAAATACCTCTAATCATAGGTCTGCCATTCTTACTGACAACTCGTTGAATATCTCTACACTCAGTTTGTCGCTTACATTTTACGCAATACGAGCTGTGCTCCATTTTAATATAATATAATTAAAATGGAAGTCCAAGACCTATCGTGGAATGAAGAATCAAGTAAACGCTTTAACAGTCCTCTCCTACCAAGAAGCATCAGAGGTTTGATCGTCGGTAAGTCTCAATGCGGCAAAACAATATTACTACTTAATTTATTACTGAGACCTGGTTGGTTAGACTACGATAACCTGCAGATCTTTGGCAAAAGTTTATTTCAATCAGAATATAAGATACTTAAGAAAGCATTCGAAGAGAAATTACCAAAGGAAGCAATTATAAGACTTTTTGATAATCGCGATGAGATAATGAAATTAAATGTATCACCGACCGCCGTAGTCGAGGAGATGTCTAAAAACATGGCCAAAAAATCGGATATAGAATGCAAGTTCTTTGAAACCTCTGAAGATGTTCCAGATCCACGAGACTTAAGTCGAGATAAAAAGAATCTCATGATTTTTGATGATTTACAGTTAGAGCGACAAAATAAATGCGAATCCTATTATATAAGAGGTAGGCATAGTAATGTAGATTGCTTTTACCTAGCACAAAATTATTTCAAGCTGCCCAGACAAACTATCAGGGAGAATGCCAATTTTATATGTCTATTCCCTCAAGACCTCAAAAATATTAATCATATATACAGCGATCATAAAGGTGTAGATGATATGACTATTGAAGAATTTCGAAAACTATGCAAAACTGCGTGGGATGAAACGCATGGTTTTGTGGTTATTGACCTTACTAGTAAAACAAATAAGGGCAGGTACAGATCTGGATTAGATACATTTTACATTAAATAAAAGCAATAATAAAATGATAACAAAATTTAAGATTTTATATTCTAGGTTTAAAAATAGCTATCTAAAATGGAAACCCTTCTTGACGAAATTTTATCTACTACTCAAACGATTGCACGCAACACAGAGGCTAAAGAATCCTTTTGCATTTTGTTGAGCGAAAGGAGCACACGAATTCGAACGAAATTTAATCCACTAATCGAACTGGACAAAAGTAAGAAGTATGAAATGGCCCTTGTTAATCTTGAAACTTACTACAGTTTTCCCAATATAGACGAAACAAATAATAAATTCGTATATTCGTCAGATAACGGTGTAACGTGGGAAGATTTAGACATTCCAACCGGTTGCTATGAAATCGAAGACTTAAACGATTACATACAGAGAATTCTAAAAGAAGAAGGTCATGGTCAATGTATAAAGTTGCAACCAAATAACAATACTTTGAAGGCTGTTTTGGAAATTGATGAGAACTATAAAGTTGATTTTACAGTACCAAATTCAATTAGCACCGTTCTAGGATTTCAGAGTCGTGTATACTCCGAAGGATATAACGAATCCGAGCACATAGTTGATATAAACAGCGTGAATAGTTTACGAGTTACGAGTGATGTAATAGGATCATCGTATGCTAACGGAACTACGGAGAACATAATTTATTCTTTCTTTCCATCGGTCGGGCCTGGTTACAAGATAATCGAATCTCCTCACAATCTCGTATATCTTCCAATAACGCTATACTCTATTTCATCGATGGAAACAAAACTAATAGACCAAAATGGAAAACTAATTAATTTAAGAGGTGAGGAATTATCGATACGATTTCATATAAGAGAGGTTTAATTTAAAGTTTATATTTAATATAAGATGAGCGCTTACGCTAAGGTCAAAGTTAATATTTCTGAAGGGCAAAAAGAGAAGATTAAGCGAGCTGTTCAAGTCAGAACTGGGGTGAGTATAAGACTTTCTCATGAAGATATAACTGGTGAGCATGTATTAGCTCTAAACCAGAGGCAAATTAACAAGTTAACTAAAGCGTATCAGAATGGAACTGGTGTGACAATTAAAATGGGTAAAAAGCAATTAGAAGACAATGCGAGAGTCGAAGGCGGATTTATTGGCGCTATTCTACCGTTCTTAGCAACAGCTGGAAAGTTTCTTCTGTCTAGTGTTCTCCCGAGTTTAGCCACAGGAGCCTTAACAGGATTGGGTTCTGCAGCTGGTTCCAAAATTGTCGATAAAATAAGTGGATCTTCGATCTCACATCCGATAAGTGGATCAGGCGTGCTGTACGTTAAGAAAGGAGGAATATGCTGTAAGATAGTGCCTGCTGGGGAAGGTCTTTTTCTATCTCCGTGGAAAAAGGGTAGTTCGATATCGGGTTCTGGTCTGTTTATGAAAAGAGGAGCAGGATATATCAGCGGTGAAGGTCTTATACTTGGTCCCAATTCACCATTTAAAAATATTCCTATTCTTGGAATGTTACTTTAAACAATCTCTTATATAAATGTCTGGATACGGTCACCCAATACACAAATTTATCACCAAACGGAAGCCTCGTGTGAGTCCGATAATTTGGATGCCTAAAGTGGTCACTCACGCTCCTGCAAGACAACGAGCAGGCGACAGATATGAGATTTTTGCTCAGCAAGCGATAACGATTGAACCAAAGACAAATATTACAGTAGAAGTAGGCCTTGGAGTCCGAATGACCAGTGGAATGTGTCTAGTCTCTCTTAGACAGAAGTTGAAACAACTCAGACTGAGTCTTCAAGATGGTACTGTCCTAGAGGACGCAGAGGATATAATAATTACAATTCAAAACAACTCAGATTCACCAGTTACTATAAATGAAAAAGACTCAATTTGTTATGTTAATTACTACGATGCATAAATTGTACGTTTTATGTTTACGTTTTATGTTTACGTTTTACGTTTACGTTTTACGTTACGTTTTAAACATTATAATAAAAAATGTCGCTACTGAAAATTAGCGATCCTGCAAAAAGAGATTTTATTATCGAAGAGTTTTTAAAAACGAAAAAAAATATTAAACAAAACTTTCTCTCAGAGAGAATAGACGATCTTGGACTTCAACGAGAATTAACGAAAATCTACAAACCAATAGTCGACTCTCAATCAGCAATTTCGAAAGAACAAAACGCTTTGCTGTCGACAATAAAAGATAATTCTGCAGCAACATCACTCGCTCTAAAATCACTTCCAGATTCGTTGAAAACTATTCAATTTCCTCAGTATCCGTCTATAGAGGCGTACGATGACGATGACCCAGTAGAAGACATTAGAAGGTTAGAATTAGGAAATATTGCAGTTGAATACCTTAAAAAATATGCTTCTGATAGAAGACTTGTGGACACAACATTCGGATTAAGATCAAGAGATGGAAAATTCTACATTGGAGACAGCGAAGCCTCAATCCAAGGAAATGATATTACAGTTGGAACCACAACTTATCAAGGAACTCCAGGATTATGGGAATTGTTAACGTTAGCTAGTCCAAACAGTTCAATTTATGATAATCGTGATCTCGGAGAATACGCCGCGATTCTAATTAAAACGAATGCCATGAGTCAGCCAAATAAACCAAACAAACCTAAATCGTCTAGAAGTGTAAAATATAAACAGATAATAAAACCCATATGGGACGATTACATAAAGTTAAGAGGTAAAACAGGAAGCGGAATAATTACCATTCCTTCAGATCCTAACGAATTAGTAAAACAATTAGAGTTGCGAATATATAGCTACAAAGCGGGAAATACAGGAGTAAGAAATGAAATTGTAGGTATGACGGATGAGTTACTGAGACAGGGAGTGATATCCAAAGATGAATATAAAAAATTGATGATCTAATTAAAAATTGATGATCTAATTTAAAAATTGATGATATAGAAATGCTGGTCCTTGCGAGAAGAAGTTATAAAAAAGTACACGTTGTCGGTGGAGCAGGAATATTCGATTCCATTGCAGGATTTCTCAAGAGACTACTGACATCGAATGCAGCCAAACAAATTGCGAGCACAGCTGTCAAAGAGATTGGAGGTGTTGCTAAGGATAAGGCGATCGACGTTGGAAAACGATTACTCAATAAGATACTCCCTAAAGCTCCCGTTCAGCAGCCGATAACTCAGGAAACTAAAGTCATTCTAGCTAGATTACTAGGATCGAATCCAGAAATGACGGGAGGAGCTATTAGAATTCAGGATCTCGTAAAACGCTTAAACGGAGGTGGTTTGAAAATGGCTTAAACATATTTTCTTATTTAAAAATATATGTATAATAAAATGCAATCCGATATTCTAAGATTCACAGAGCAACCATTGATCGATGAAGGTATCGAGCGATACGAATGGCACGAGTACGAACCTGTAGCGAGAACTAACCTTAACAGTTCTGGTGAAATAAGAATAAATATTGAATTACAAGACTTATACAGTCACCCAGCAGAGTCATATCTACAATTCGACGGAAGACTAATTAAAGCCGATGACACCGCATACGTTAATGCCGATTTAGTCGCTCTTACGAATAATGGGCTTATGTATCTATTCAGTCAAATATCCTATCAGTTATCTAATCAAGAAATCGAAACGCTATTTCATCCGGGTCAAGCTACAACGATGCTCGGTTTACTTACGTATCCAAACGATTTTCAGTTGACTCAAGGCTTAAATCAGCTGTGGTATAAAGACACTGCAGCGACTGCTGTTATTGCGGACAACCCCGGATTTGCCACTAGACAAAGCTTTCTCATTCGCAAACCAAACACTTAAGGAATGTTCAGCTTTATTGTTCCGTTGAAGCATATTTTCGGGTTTTGCGATGATTACGACAAGATTATTTACGGCTTTAAACAGACGTTGACTTTAGTTCGTAAAGCGGACGATGATGCAATATTCCGAGATAACGCTGCAGCTGCTGGAAAAGTTGCGATAAACAGAATTTCATGGTTTATTCCACACGTTATTCCTTCCGATATGGAACGAATGCAGTTGTATAAGACGATTGAATCAAAATTAACGTTGCCAGTTGCGTATAGAGCTCGTCAATGCGACACAATAACGGTTCCTCAGTCGACAAGTTTCAGTTGGCGTCTTAGCGTAAAAACATCACCTGAGAAACCTAGATATATCATCGTAGGATTTCAGACGGACCGTAGCGGTAATCAGGAAAGTAATCCGTCGCTATTTAATCACTGCGATCTCAAGAACATATATGTGATGATGAATCAAGAAAGATATCCAGCTGTCGATCATAACCTGTCGTTTCCTAATCAACAATTCTCCAGAGCGTACAGAGACGCGTCCTCCTTTAGTCAAAAATTCTATGGTATGGATAAGTTGATTACCCAAAGCAATATAACACCTGTAGATTATAAAGAATTATACCCGTTGTTCGTGTTCGATGTAAGCAAACAATCCGAGCGTTTGAAATCGTCAGTCGTTGATATTCAGATTAAGGCTCTTTTCAATGCAGCAGTGCCAGCCGACACAGAAGCGTATGCTGTCGTAATTTCAGATAGGTTGCTGCAGTTCCAATCGGATGGGCAGAAAATGAGTGTTGTGTACGGAAAATTGATTTAAAGAATACTTATATATTATGAAGCTACCAGAGCTTAGAATGTTAGCCAAGCATCACGATGTTACAGGCACTTCGCATCTCAACAAACCTCAAATGATAGCTGTATTGATTGAAAAGAATATTCTTCCGACGGACTACAAGTCTGTGTCATATCGACATGACACGTTGAGCAGTATCAGGAAACAACCGAGAAGAGTAGATATTATAGATCGAGAGACTGGCGTTGTTACCTCGTATCCATCGATGTATAAAGCTGCTAAGGCGCATGGTCAGAGTGCTGGCATAATAGCTTATCATAACGGAAATGTCTGGAGAGATAGATACGAAATTAAAGTGTATGAGCGATAGAATGATATTGAAGTGTTTGGGAGATGCTAATATGGATATTAATATTTTTGCGTGGTAAGATAAAATGGATTTAAAGAAAAGTAGTTTAAGAAACATGAACCATGTTGAACACTTGCTCGACTCGCCGGTTCCTGACATTAAGATTCCTACGCTTACGCCTACACCTGGTAAATACAAACCAGTAGCGCCTAAGAGAAAATACAAAAATAGGGTTAGGACAAAAATAAATGAATTTGCGGATTGGCTACTTAGTTATGTGCCTGAACGAGACAATAAAGTCGTAAATGAAAAACTAGAATCGTTGAAGTCAACTGTTTCCAGGATATTCGATAAAACTAAAATTCGGGAAACAGCGTCGGCTATTAAAGGATTCACCAAGCAGTATAGAATAGATGGAATTAATGGAATGGATGCCTCGTCGTTTCTTGATTTCGTCAGACCGCAGGTAGTTAATCTGTTGTCGAGTAATCGCCAGACAAAGACTAATTTAGTTCTTACTTGTACTATGGAACGAGTAGATATGAAATCTGGAATAGTGACGTCTGAGGATATACCATTCGTTTCCAGGGCAGAAGTTATTTTAGAAGCAACCGACTTGAATGAAATATACAGCAGAAAGAAAGACAAAATCATGGAGTCTATTGCTAGTTTTCAGATGCAAGGAAGTAATTGGAGATTTAAAGCCGTTGTAAAATTAGATATAAATACGGTAAAATATACACCCTTAAGAGGTAGTTCTTACATTCCTCTACCCAGCTTCTTAGCTAATAAAAAGGCTATTATAAATATGAAAAACCACGACGAAGAATGCTTCAAATGGTGTATCACTAGAGCTTTGAATCCGGTGGATGTCCATCCGGAAAAAATAACGAAAGCTTTGACAGAACAATCGAAAAAACTTAATTGGAGTGGCATTGAGTTTCCAGTTGCTGCTGATGCTAATGTGATAGGTAAATTCGAGAGAAATAACAATATTAATGTTAATGTATTCGGTTTTGAAAAACATGTCTACCCGCTTTATCTGTCTAAGTGTGAAAGTAGTATTTGTGTAGATCTATTGCTTATTTCCAACGGAGAAAGGAAACATTATTGCTGGATCAAGAATTTTAACAGATTGATGAGATTTCGGACTAATTCGATGTATTATTGTAAAAGGTGTATGAATGGTTTCACAACGCCAGGAGCGCTTAACAACCATAATGAGTACTGCTCTCAACATAACGCACAAAAAATAGAAATGCCACCACCAGGAACTATGTTAAGTTTTTAAAATTATAACAATTCTATGAGGGTTCCGTTTATAGTCTACGCAGATTTTGAGTCTTTTGTAAAACCGATCGATACATGCCAACCAAATCCAGAGTTGTCGTACACTAATAAATATCAAAAGCATACTCCTAGCTCCTTTTGTTACCACATAAAATGTTTCGACGATAGTGTATATTCTCAAGATCCTGTGACGTTTACGGCTGAAAGCGAAGATGATGATGTTGGTCAAATATTTGTAGATAAACTAGAAGAGAATATAAAACAAATATATAATCAATTTAAATTCCCTAAGAAGATGATATTTACAGAAGAGGACAAGAAGTGTTTTGATACAGCTACTACATGTCATATCTGTGAAAAAACGTTGGGCGAAGACCGAGTGAGAGATCACTGTCATCTTAGCGGTAAATTTAGAGGGGCTGCTCATAACATTTGTAATTTAGACTATAAAATCCCCAAGTTTTTTCCTGTAGTGTTTCATAATCTTTCCGGGTACGATTGTCATCTGTTCATTAAGAAACTGAGAGGTAATAATGGAGAGAAAATTAATTGCATACCTAATAACGAGGAAAAGTATATATCTTTTAGCAGAGAGGTCGTTGTTGATAAGTTTGTAAATAAAGAGGGAAAAGAGATTACCGTCAAGCGACAACTGCGTTTTATCGACAGTTTTAAATTTATGGCTTCTAGTCTTGATGCTTTATCGAGGAACCTAAGCAAAGACCAGTGTAAAAATATTGGGAAACGATATACTGGAAAGAAGCTCGATCTTTTGCTGAGAAAAGGCATATATCCTTATGACTACGTCGATTCATTTACTACCTTTAATGAAACCGAACTACCACCAAAATCCGCATTCTATTCTAAGCTAAATGATTCGAATATTAGCGATGAAGACTACGAGCATGCAAAAACGGTATGGAAGGAATTTGGATGCAAAACATTCAGAGAATATCACGATTTATACAACGTTTCGGATGTTCTGTTACTTGCCGATGTTTTCGAAAACTTTAGAGATGTGTGTATGAAGAACTATACGCTTGACCCTGCATGGTATTTTACATCTCCTGGTTTAGCCTGGGATGCCGCTTTAAAATTGACAGGCGTGAAATTGGAGTTATTGAATGATTATGATATGATTCTGATGCTTAGGCAAGGGATGAGAGGAGGAGTGAGCACAATATCAAATCGTTATGGGAAAGCGAATAATAAATATATGAGCGATTTCAATAGTAACGAAAATTCTACATTTATTACTTACCTGGATGCGAATAATCTATATGGATGGGCTATGATCAAAAATTTACCTACTCACGGGTTCAAATGGATGAACGAAGATGAATTAAATAATTGGAGAAGTATTCCATGCATATTGGAAGTTGATTTGGAATATCCTAAAGAGTTACACGACCTGCATAACGATTTTCCGTTAGCCCCCGAAAGCATTGAGATTAACAAAGTCAAAAAGTTAATTCCAAACTTAAACGATAAAAAGAAGTATGTGCTACACTATGATAATCTGAAGCTGTACGAGAGCTTAGGTCTGAAAATAACAAAAGTGCATAGAGGTGTACTATTCGAAGAAAGTGATTGGTTGAAAAAGTATATCGATTTAAATACAGCTCTTAGAACGAAAGCTACTAATGACTTTGAGAAAGACTTTTTCAAGTTAATGAATAACAGTGTCTTTGGAAAAACTTGTGAGAACATTGAAAATCGTGTTGATGTAGAGTTAGTGTGTCAAGAGGAGAGAGCTATTGAACTAGCCGCTAAACCTAATTATGAGAGATGTACTATTTTCGATGAAAATCTAATAGCCGTTCACATGAAAAAAACTAAATTGTACTATAATAAACCTATATATCTTGGCATGTGTATATTAGACTTGAGCAAAACGCTGATGTATGAATTTCATTACAATTACATCAAGGATAAATACGGAAATAGAGCTAAATTATTATTTACCGATACAGATTCTTTGACATACGAAATTAAAACTGAAGACTTTTACTCAGATATCGCAGGTGATATTAAGACTCGATTCGACACGAGTGAATACCCGAGAGATCATCCATCTGGTATTGAGGTTGGAGTAAATAAAAAAGTTATTGGAATGTTCAAGGATGAAGCTAGTGGGAAACAGATAAAAGAATTTATTGGACTCAGAGCAAAGTTGTATTCTTATAAGATGGCTGCTGGAGATGAGCACAAGAAATGTAAAGGTATTAAGAAGAATGTTGTCCAGAAAACTATTACTCACGAAGATTATAAAGACTGTTTATTTACTAAAAAAGAACAACAACGAACGATGAATGTTATTAGATCTTATCATCACGATATTTATACAGAAGAAATTAATAAAGTTGCATTATCTGCAGATGACGATAAACGGGTAATAATGGAGGATGGAATTCATACTTTGGCATATGGTCACTACTCGTTGAAAATTTTTAATTAATGTTTATATTAAATAAATGAGCGTCAAACAAATCGATGTTTGTGGAGTAGTGCTACCGAATATTGCTTTATCGAATGTGGATCTAATCGAAGCGGCTAAGAAACTAAACATCAATAATTTTAGAGGAGTATTTCTCAGAGACGAGCTACCGAAGAAACCTGAACGGAATGAGTGTGGGATATTGAATCTAGATGGTTCTAATGGGGTGGGAAGTCATTGAAATCTATTTAAAGAATAAATATATATATAGAATGGAAGTCTCTAAAGTGTGTTCCAAATGTAGGATGGAAAAAAACTTAAACGAATTTCATAAAGATAAATGTAATAAGAGCGGTTATTATACTAGTTGTAAAACGTGTAAAAATTCCAAAGTGAAGGAACTTAGGCAAAAATACTCGATACTAGAGACTAGGGAAATAAAAGATAAAAAAGTTTGCTGTCGATGTAGGAAAGAAAAGAACATTTTAGAATATGTAAAAAATAGATGTCGTAAAGATGGGAGAGATAATGAATGTAAGGAATGTAAATATAAATATAATCACTCGTATTCTGAAGCTCGAAAGCAATATGATCCTGAGTTTAAACTACTTAAAAATATGAGGAGTAGGCTTAGTGAATCATTAAGAGGTAAATCGAAATCACAAATGACGCGCCAACATATCGGTGTTGACTTTGAAATATTTACTAAATGGATTGAATTTCAGTTAGAAGAAGGAATGACTATGGAAAATTACGGTTCGGTTTGGCATCTCGATCATGTTTTGCCATTATCGTCGTTCAACTTGCTAGACGAAGAAGAACTTCTCAAAGCTATGAATTGGAAGAATATTCGTCCACTGCTACCGGTTAAAAATATGCAAAAAGCGAACAAAATAGATCGCTGGTTATATGTAATGCAGGAAGTAAAATCGAATTACTTTTTAAAACATTTAGATGAAATATAAAATGAGTTCTGCAACTGTGAAAAACATCGATGTCGAAGGCGTAGTTCTTCCAAATCATCCGTTAACGAATTTTGAATTATTGGATGCCGCGAAGAAGCTGAATATTCCGAATTTTAGAGGCGTTTTCGTGCGAGACGAGCTGCCGAATAAACCTAGACGGATTGAATGTGGGATATTGAATCTAGACGATTCTAAAGGAACCGGTCAGCATTGGTGCTCTTTCTTAAAGAACGGTGATGAGAAAATATATTTCGATAGTTACGGCCTTCCTCCCCCTCTGGAACTGATAAAGTATTTACGCCGTCCAGTGTTATATAACAGCGAGCGAATACAACCCGATAACGAAGTGTTTTGCGGCCATTTGTGTCTGTATGTCTTAAAGAAGACGATGAACGATGGAATGAATTTCCAAGAAGTTATAAACGGCTTGCATTAAAAATTATTATATATAAATATATATATAAAATGCCTATCGATAAATTTGGTCACACCGCTGCTGGAGGAACATCACGAAGAGTAATCGCTGGAGGTGTTACTCTTAGCCAAGTAAATGCTAATTTTCTTCGATTGGATGGGACAAATCTGCCGACTGGAAATTTAAAAATGAATGGACATGTGATAAAAGGTCTCCCAGTAACGAATACTTCGACTGCCGGAATGGATGAAGCTTTAAGTAGGGGGCAAGCCATTGATTTGATAACGAATCACGATGACTCTCCGTCCAACGATAATCATTTGACGAATAAGAAATACGTTGATGAACAAGTTACAAAGTACGTCGATAAATCTCTGAAAAAGTGCCATGTTGGATATATTCCTCCCTTGGAAGCTGATGTAAGTGTAACAGGATTCGTTGCTAGTGCCAGTGAGTGTTTATCCGGAAGCAAAGCCTACCATGCTTTCACTAATCTCAAGGACGATGTTAACACAGCTTGGAATTCAGGTCAAGATATGGCTTGGTTACAAATTAAATGTCCTGAGCCAGTTAAAATTTGGAGAATTGCGATGAAAACCGTATCTGTATCTTATTTCGATTTTGACGCTAGCAATGATGGAGTAGTGTTTGAAAAATTACCCATATTCCCTTCTTCAACGAATTCACCGGCTGTTCCGAGATTTTGTAATATTACTAGACCTATGGGTGCGTATCAATATTACAGAGTTACATCAACGCAAGTGGATGATTTTTCTCCACGAGGGATTCAGGTAATGCAATTATATGTATACGATGACTAATCTGCATTAAAAATTATTATTATATATAAAATGCCTGTCGATAAATTCGGTCACACCGATGTTGGTTCATCACAAAGAGTAATCGCTGGAGGTGTTACTCTTAGTCAAGTAAATGCTAGTTTTCTTCGATTGGATGGGGTAAATCCGGCGACTGGAAATCTAAAAATGGGTGGTCACAAAATTAAAGGACTGCCCACAACGAAGCCTTTGACAGCAGGAATGGATGAGGCCTTAAGTTGGGGTCAAGCCATTGATTTGATAACGAATCACGACGATTCTCCGTCCAACGATAATCATTTGACGAATAAGAAATACGTTGATGAACAAGTCACATTGAAGGTGTCTAAAACTGGTGATACCATGACTGGTGATCTAATCTTAAACGTTGGCACCGATCGTCTGCGTTCAATGGGTTGTAAGGACTTGAGAGGAGAAAATAAAGAATTCACTATTTTCTTAGGTAGTATACGAAATAAACTACAATGTTCGTTAAACAATCCTATTACATTACAATCGATGGATGGATTTCGTTTTAGAATAAACAATGAAATCATGTTAGAGATGGTTAAGTCACTCGATGGCACTCCTCCGTCTAAAATAAATGTGTATAAGTCCATCTTTATGCATGATGCTTACATTACAGGACTACACGAACCCAACAACGCCAGCGATGCAGCTACGAAGCAGTATGTAGATTCTATCTCAATCGGTCCCGCGCTTAGCATTCATTCTTTAACTTGGCAATTCTTAATCGCTAAAACTCACACAAGAGTTACTTTCGATAGTGTAAGATTCAAAACCGATGGTGTCATAAGTGCGGGACTGACCCGTTTCACTCCCGGTAAAGCCGGATACTATTTCGTTTCGACGTACATAGAATTTGGTAACAGTAGTACCGCTCCTGGTAACGTCTACCTGTATAGAAATGGGGCGAATTACATGCAAATTGCGGGCGGAGGGGGAACGGGAGCTGCGTTTAACAATTCAACCGGTAGTTGCATAATTTTCGTAACCAATACCGATTTTCTCGAGATATTCGCTTATTCGCACATCGCACTAAATATATTAGCTAGAGACTTTTCGGTAGTATTCTTACGACCTTAATTTCCTTGCTGATCGAAATAATAAAAGGAGATGGATGAGAGATGTGAGGAGGAATCAGTAAAAAAATAAAAGGCGCTAGATGAGAAGAGGAGGAATCAGGAAAATAATAAAAGACCCTCAGAAAATTAAAAAGACTAAGAATTTAACTGGTTTAAACCCTATTTTAACTGGCTTTTTTCTTCAATGAAAAAATCCCAGAAAATCCTTTAGCACCATTTAAACTCATTTATTAGCTAATTGTTTCTTCAATGCAAATATTCCCAAAGAATTAATTTTACATCTACTAAAATAGCTATTAAAGTGGTCCATAACTTGATGTTTCTTAGGGAGGCACGACAATCTATATTTGTCTTCGAAAAACGGTAAAGTGGTCCACTATTGCTACTAAAATGGTCCAACACTGATAGGCTCTATGAGCATCAAAATTTAAAGGTCTATAAGCCTAGTTAACATACAAAAAAGGTAGTCAATGATAACTTAAGACTAGAAGGTAAGTTGTTGCACACAGAGAGCACACAAAAAATCAGAAAACAGTGGCTGCATTGCATCCAAGACTGTGCGAGTTTCTTTTCGGCTTTACTGTTCTCGACAACACTACACTCGTAGCAAGTGGAGGGCTCATTTGTAGGCCTATAGTCCGTCCCAGCTTTCTATTTTGCTTTCTTGTTTTTCGGCTTAGCTGTCACTTCATTTGCTTTCTTCTGTCTCTTTACTTTGCTTCCATTAGAAGTAGGACCATTCAAGTTCTCTCCCCCTTGTTTTTCTTAGGCTTATGTCGAGTGACCTTCTCTTTCAGAAACTCGCCATGTTCCTTACTGGTCAGTAGCCTATGTGAGTAGGTGACTTAATCATAGTCTAGTGCTTGTTGTTCTTTTCCGAACTGGAAAACAATTAACGTAATCGTAATCTAGGATTTATATAGGCTTATATTCAACAGGCCTATCAAAACGGGCCCGTACGTATGCTTAGTTCAGCTGCAATAAGCTGTCCCACTTTAGCAGTAGATCGCTGTCCCACTTTGACAACACAGCTGTCGCTAAAGTGGGACACCTATACACCAGCAGGTTTTGTAAATGTATGTTGACATATGGTGATAAAAACCGTTTCTGGTAGTTCATTTCGTCAGTAGGCCTATATTTCAACATAAATTGCATTCAATAGAATTATTTATAATTAGTGTCGACAAGGCCCTTAGCAAGTTAATGTTATCAAAATTATGCAAACCGCAAATTCACTAACTTTCGAAAATCGAATGTTACACGCTCAACCAAAGGCTTTTAAATACCTCCAATAAAACGTGTGTACACACCTATTATAATGACGTCGGGTAAGCTTACATGTATATTGCCATAGACTATGTATTTTTAGATATTGGATATATTGGACATAATAAGCATGTAAGCCTCACTAGCTTAGCTGTCCCACTTTAGTGACCTGTCCCACTTACCTATCACCCACCCTATATTAGATTTCAGTGTACAAATGCGTCTGTGTAGGGCAGAATGCAAAACAGGTGGTGTAGAAAGCTGTGTGGGGCTCAGACCTTGATCATGCGTTTGTCTGACTGCATGAATAGGTGAGATCACACACTCACTGCGATTAGAAGAGAAGGAATACTAGATTTTCTGTATTCTATCTGTAAAGTGTAAACTTAGTTGTAAATCACAAATTGTGAGCTGTTTATTATGATGGCTCTGAAGAGAAAGAGAACATTGGAATTAAAAGAGAATATTTGAAGAGGAGAAAAAGAAGCTTCAATGAGAAATGGGAAACCGATTTTCGTAGTGGAGACAGCTAATACGCTGCAGGGCTGTACTAATAAATTTTGAGGTAGGTTCACGCCGGTCGGAAAAATTCGACTTTTGGTGGTGAAATTTCTGACAACCTTTTTATTCATCACAATTTCTGACGACTTTTTTTAGTCGTCACCTACTTTTCTTGCTTTTTTGACCTGTGATACGTTCAAAAAGCACTTCTTTCCGAGATTCCATACTATTTTCTCCTCATCATTTCATTTCTCACATATTTATTGGAGCCTTATACCACTATTCATGATCATTGATCAGCACTGAAAAAGTACAGCAACTTTGGTTAGATGACAGCTTAAAATGCTGCCATTGCAATGTGGAAATATAAAAAATCAAACCTCCCCCTCGGCGTTACGCGTCTCGGCGATATTGCCCCTCTGCAGAAATTTAACCTCAATTTTTCTCCCACCTCAGATGAGGGGAACTAGATTAAACACTGGCGGCCGTGATAAGAATGTAAGCCTTTGATGCGGCCGACACTGACGAAAAGGTTGCGCAAGCTTACCACAACTCATGCGCCGATGTCGCGCCAAGCCTCGACTGTAATAAAACTAGTAGATGAAAATTGTAGACCTATGCCGTTTATCGGACAGTAGGCTATAGGTCTAAGGCTCAACTGATATGAATAGGTCTAATTTTTTTTAGCCTGGTTTTGAGTAGACCTTATGGTCATCTGTAATGTTTTAACACTTCATTTATTACTTAACGATAAAACAAGTCCTTCTTCATTCCCGTTTGTACATAGAGTAATCCTTTTCTGACGCTAGCGCCACCTATTGTTCACTATCAGTCGTATAGCGCATTTATAATTATCCTTAAACACTACAACCTTCCCCTCTTCAAATAAAGTCTTAACAAACTGAAAGTTAGCTAGGCTGGTGCAGAACGTCAACAGAACTAAGGCCATGAACACCAATGCATTTGGGATCATTAAAATTAACACAATTAAATTTGGGGCCATTGAAAGTTAACACAACTGATCTTAGGAAATCAACTGAACAGTGCTGAGAGTTCGACAGAACTGAAGCACCATTGTGTCCTCGGCCTGTGACGTTACCATTGCAGCCAAGATGGCCGACGCCGGTTCACTCTTTGGGGATAGCGCCTCGGGAGTTGTTCAGGTGTGTCTGCAGAGTTTGGAACAGGTGGAGGATCATGTCTCTGCGTCTGTTCGACTGGTAGAGGTTGCAATTCGTCCTGAGGTTGCAATTCGTCTTGCCCGAGATGTGGTGTGCCCTTTCGACTGTGTGGTGTTGGTGATCTTTGACCCTGCTTAGGCATGATTTCCTCTTCCAGCTCATCGATTACTTCCGGCCGTGTTGAGTTCTTGGATGGGGCCGACATTGGACTGTTGAATTTTTTGAAGAAAGATGCATTCCTGGTCATTTGCTTGCCTTTTCTTTCTCCTGTTATCATTGATCCTTTTATTGCAATCACTGTGAATGGATCGGGGTCAAATGGTGGCATGGTCTTGCTCTTTGCATGTTGTCGGACCAGAACAGAGTCTCCAACCGATAGGTCTTTAACTCTTGCCCTCCTTCTGAGATCAGCATAGCGTTTCATCTTATCCTTCGATTTTTCATCTCTCTCTACGAGACCGAATTTATCCTCTGCAGTTGTATTATCACTCTCAGGAAATCGTGTTCGAAAAGACTTGGAGAAGATAATATCCGCAGGCGCTTTCTGGAGTGTGGAGTGGGGAGTAGCACGATAGTTTCGTAAGAATTTCTGTAATTCTGACTTCCAATCGAGCCCCATGGTATGGGCGATGCGCATAGATTTGCCAATGTTTCTCATGAACCGCTCACATTCTCCGTTCGCTTGTGGATAACATGGTGTTACCCGTCTATGATGGAATCCCATGTACAAAGAGAATTCCTTGAATGCCCGGCTCTGAAAAGGCGCCCCATTGTCAGTCCTCAGTATCGCGGGAGTGCCGAACGTGGAAAAAACTCTTTCAAAGATTAGTATAACACTGTCTGCTGAGACATTGCTGGCCAACTCGACCACTGGAAATCTTGAATAATCATCGATGATGACAAGTAAGTGACCCCCTGATGGCAATGGTCCGTAAAAATCGGCTGACAGCTCGGTCCACACTCTCGACGGCAGAGGCGACATCTTCAGTGGCTCTGGCCGCTTGGTGTCTGTCACAATCTGACAGGCTGTGCAGTTGCCGATGTGTTTCTCCACTAGCATGTCGATTCCCGGAAACCAAACTTTCGTTCTTAGGAATGCCTTTGTTTTCACAATTCCTTGGTGACCTTCATGAGCTGTTTGTATTGCTTGTACTCGAAGTGTTGTCGGGAGTACAATTCTTGATCCTCTTAGTACCATATCATCACCTGGAGATAGGGACAACTCATCTCTCAAGATGTAAAATGGTCGAACATCGTCAGTTATTTTATTACCTGATGGCCATTTTCCGTTGCTTATATAGTTGATCACCTTAACCAATGCTTCGTCCAGTTGTGTTTCCCTTTGAATATCATCTCTCGTCATTGCTTTGGGTAGTGTCATAGTGATTATCAGGTTTATTTCCGCTTCCATGTCTGCTTCTATCACTTCCACGTCTCCAATTTCCTTCTTCGGGTGACGAGACAGATAATCGGCTGGGTTGTCGTTTGTCGAGATAGCTTCGACCTGAAAACTGTATGGGAGCAACCGCATGCTCCATCTTTCCAATCGGATTGGCAGTTTCTTTCCAGGATGGCTGAGAATCTGTTCTAATGGCTTGTTGTCAATGATCAGTCTGAATGGTGCACCACAAAGGTACACCCGAAAGTGTTCACATCCATACACAACTCCGAGCATTTCCTTTTCTAGCTGTGAATATCTTTTCTCAGTGTCTGTCAAAACTCTACTTGCAAAAGCAATTATTTTTCTTGTGCCATCAAGAGAGATCTGTGACAGAACCGCTCCAAGACCGTCTGGTCCAGCATCCGTGATCAAAGCTGTTGACAAACGAGGGTCGAAATAAGCCAGCGTTGTGCTTTCAGCAATCAGGTCCTTGATGTTCTGGAACGCATGTTGTTGTTCCTCCAACCAACTCCATTCCTCGTCAGCATGCAGCAGCTGTCGCAGCGGTGCCAGAACGTTTGAAATGTTCTTGACATATCGAGCACAATACGTCACCATACCCAAGAAGCTCCGCAGTTCTGATATGTTGGTGGGTGGCTTCATTTGCTGAAGGACCTTGACCTTGGATACGCCTTCTTTGGAAAAAATATGTCCAAAAAACTGATTGTGTCCTTGTTGAATTCACACTTTGATGCATTCAAAGTTAGACCGCCTTTATGCAATCTGTTCAAGACCTCATTTAGTGCACGATCATGTTCCTTCTGAGATCTCCCAAACACCAGGATATCATCACTTATGTTCAATGATCCTTTTATGCCCCCAATGAGTTGTCTGATGATGTTCTGAAAGCACTCACTGGCCGATGAGATTCCAAAATTGAGGCGCTTGTAACGGAACAAACCATGGTGTGTGGCAAATGTAGTGATGTATCGAGACTCAGGGTTTAGCTCGACTTGGTGGTAGCCTGAACGAAGATCCAGCTTGCTAAAAACAGTTGACCCATTTACAGCAAAAATTATGTCATCAATGCCTGGCATAGGATGACGTTCGCGTTTCACAGCCCGATTTGCCCATCTCATGTCAACGCAAAGTCGAACCTCATCCGGGCTCTTGGGCTTCAGCGCAACTACAACTGGTGAAATCCAAGGTGTGGGTCCACTTGCTGGTTCAATGATGCCCTCGTTGAACAGTTTCTCAAGTTCAGCTTCAACTTTAGCTCTCATATGAAATGGTATTGGACTAGCTTTTTGGGCTACAGGCGTTATCTCGTTGTTAATGTGAAGTTTAATCTGGTAATCTTTCAGTTTACCAATTCCATTGAAGAGCTGTGAGAAACGAGCAATGATAGACTGTATATTCGGTTCGGGGCTGATGGTTAGACGATTCGTGGAGAACTGTATAAGTCCCAGCTTCAGCGCAGTGTCACACGATAGCAACGAACCATGATGACCGTCCGCGACATAGAATACTGTCCTCACCTCTGTCCCACTGCTTCGTACTTCTGCCTCGAAACAACCCCGCAGCGGTAGAGCCACCTGCGTTCCATAGGAATAAATTTTCATTTGTGTATTTTGTAGATTTGGCCTCGGCTTCATCTTGTTCAGATCTAAAGTGTCCAATACGTTGACTGCGGCTCCCGAGTCAATTATTACGGATATTAGACATCCGTTCACTAGTAGTGTCGCATGAGGAAAACCACGGAGTTTGTCACTAACCACAAAACAAAATTGTCTACACTGCTCGGTTTCTCATCAATGTTCACCTGGCCTTTTGCGTATATGGCATGAAGGCGGTGAGGTGCTTCTTCTGTGCGTGAGGGGAATGCTCTTTCATCCAAACCGTATTCTGATTTTTGTCTACAGCACCTCGAGAAGTGATTTTTTTTCGAGCACCGATAACATGTCTTTTGAAAAGCGGGGCAAGACTGTTTTCCTGCATCATGAGGATACGTCCCTCCACAATTGAAACATTTTTGCTTATTTGGTTGTCTTTGTAGACCCAGGCTATCTTTTTTTCTTGAACCGTCTGCCAGCTTTAGCGCATTGAGAGCATAGTCATTGGGGCTTGTTGTCTTAGTTTCGATTTCGGTTGCTTGGCGTTCTGCCAAATCCATCGTTCGAGCCAAGTCTAGAAGCTCAGGCAGAGTAATTGTTGGATTTCTTAAAGCGCGACGTCTCAAGGTGTTTGAAGTGCATGACTGAATTATTTGTGCTAAGATTTCTTTGTCAGCGTCTGCAAATTCACAATGTTTTGCAAGAGTTCGTAAACGTACCTGATACTGGTCGAGGGACTCTCCTGGTTCTTGCTTCGTCGACCGGAAGACGTAGGTCTCGAACTGGATGTTTTTCTTCGGCTTGAAATGCAGCGTAAGGGCATCTTTAGCAGCTGTAAATAGATTCGTCTCATCGTTTGCCGGCGTCATGGAGAGCGTTTCAGCGATTTCATACACTCTAGACCCAGCCAGATGGAGAAGAAGTGCTTTTTGTCTGACGCTGTCGTCGATCGACATGGCGGTCAGCATGTTTTCGAAACGAGACAACCATTTTTCCCACCTTGGACCAACGGATGTTGGTTCGCCGTCTACGTCAAACTCAGGAAAGGACGGAAGAAACGTTGCCATAGTTTATTCGCGTGTTCGAATAATCCTCGTCGCCAAATGTAATGTTTTAACACTTCATTTATTACTTAACGATAAAACAAGTCCTTCTTCATTCCCGTTTGTACATAGAGTAATCCTTTTCTGACGCTAGCGCCACCTATTGTTCACTATCAGTTATATAGCGCATTTATAATTATCCTTAAACACTACAGTCATCAACGGAAAATTTTGCTACGTTGACCTATTTAAAATACAACCTCGATAGACAACAACTTGAGAACCACTTGATTTCACAAGAGACCCTTGTATCGTGCTGGATCTCATTTCTGATCAAACCGATAGCTTTCGTGTAAATTCAGCGTGAACATAAGACTTATAGGCATATAGCCTACATGTAGGCCTACATATAAAAATTGCTTATATCTTATATATCTCAATAATCTTTTGTAGAAAATATAGGCTAGAGGCCTAATAATTATATAGTCTTTTTGTTATAGAGGTCTAGGCCTATGTATGTTATGTATGTTTCTGAAGCGACCATAGGGTATACTGTCTCGTGATTGAGTGTGACGTCGAGCATTTTCTAGGACACAAGAAAAGACAGATTAAGACTTTGCCTGGCCGATCGTTATCGTAGTAATAAATAGTCGCGTTAAGTGCTCGAGGACGCCAAGGACCCATAGGGCGCCCTTTGGCCCTTCGGTTTACAAAAGCAGCAACTCTAAAATTGGCCCACACACACACGGACACACAGACGCAAGGACGCCCGCACGCACACACGCACACACGCGCGCACACACTGCCAATGAGGTCCACAGACCAACGGTCAAGAGTTGTATGTTTTTATCAGCAGAAGATAGTTTCAAGTTGAAGAAAGTTAGCTATATCGTGTGGATCTCTTTTGTTGAGCTGACGTGAGGTGATGAATAGAACAGTGTACTCACGAAGAGCATAATGATTGTGCACAAGCGTTAGCCAACTTTTCAATTGTTCATAATTTATTTTATCATCGTCCACTTGTGCTCGCTCTTTGCTACGTATATATAGCCTACAGTGAGATTACCGTATTCGCGGCAACGGTTTGCAAACGCGTCAACGAGGAGAGAAATACCCGTTCCAGTGATTGAACTATATCTGTAAATCACCGACTTTCAAATGTTGAGGAAAGTCCGGAGTAGCATATGCTGAAACATCCGAAACAATTTATTACTACAGGAGATAGATAGCATATTTATTTTTAGCCGTGGTGCTTTGCGATGAGTTATAGCCGAGCAGTCGAGTTGAAGAATTCTCATCTGGCAACCATGACGACCCAGGGACCCACCATAAGCTCCTCCCGAGAGCTTCCTTGATAACCAGAGTTGACATGTGAACTCCGTGTCTTTCGTCAACTCGAAAAATGACTCAAACACCGGGTGAGGGGAAGAGACACCTTTCCCAGTCCATGCTTGCCTACCTGGCCGACAATGCCTTATCGCACCTCCTCATCGGGCCGCTGACGGTGCTGTTCTGGCGCGGACCGTGGGAAGTAATGAACCGTCACCTCTATCCCGATGATCCGGAAGTGGGAGCCTGGATCTGTTTCGTCGTGGGAAACGTCGGTCTCGTCGGACTGGCGGTCTCGCAGAATCTATGGACGACCCACGTGGGAGGAGTGGAGAAGACTTGCTCCATGCGATGGTTGGTTGGATATCATCTGTACACGTACATTCTTGGGTTCCTCAACATTCTTCATTGGAGAGGAATGTGGGAGCTGCTCGACTTTTACACCGGAATTAACGGAATCAGTTGCACCGTCTCTTTCTTAATCGGTAGGTACATATAAGTCGAGTTAGTATTAGTCAGTTTCATCAAGATTGGTGACTGAAATCAGTAGTGAAAAATGAATTATAATCTGTCGCTGGTACACGTATATAGGTGGGCAGATAGAGAGGTAGACAGGCAGACAGACAGACAGACAGACAGACAGACAAACAGACGGACGGACAGACAGACAGACAGATAGTTAGATAGATAGATAGATAGATAGACAGATAGATGATAGATAGATAGATAGATAGATAGATAGATAGATAGATAGATAGGTAGGTAGGTAGGTAGGTAGGTAGGTAGGTAGGTAGGTAGGTAGGTAGGTAGGTAGGTAGGTAGGTAGGTAGGTAGGTAGGTAGGTAGGTAGGTAGGTAGGTAGGTAGGTAGGTAGGTAGGTAGGTAGGTAGGTAGGTAGGTAGGTAGGTAGGTAGGTAGGTAGGTAGGTAGATAGATAGATAGATAGATAGATAGATAGATAGATAGATAGATAGATAGATAGATAGATAGATAGATAGGTGGACGGACGGACGACAGAGAGAGAGACAGATAGATAGATGGGAAACAAAGAAAGATAGAAAGATATAGGTTGTTGATCAAAAAGTATTAGCTAATGAATGGGTGTTAATCTTTCATGGGGGGGGGGGGGGTAAGGGGCAGCTTTTGCATGTTGGAAAGTTCCATTTTTCGGTGCTGCATCTCAAACGCTCATAAATTTGAAAAATTCACGAATATTTTTAATCGGCTTTAGGATCTCGTGTAGGCCTACATTATGGTCACTGTTCTTGTGTTTAAAATTTCAGACAAATCCTGACAGTTTTGACCGAGTTATGACACTTTTGTTTGTGTTCTACTTTTCATTCAGACACAGTGTATAATTGTGAATGCATAAGAAGAAGCAACGTTAATATAAGAAAAATGTTTTGGTTGTTTGAAGGTCAGTTGTTTCTGTGGATATTTCGCTGCAGTAAGACGCTCGTCTCACCACCGATGGTCGTCGATATGGACCGTGATCCTGCATTTTTCCTACACTCCGGAAGGTTTTACGCGAAGGTGATTCAACAAAACGATCATTAAGCATAATATCTGTCTGATCGTACATTTATTATCAGACACTTCAGTTTGAATGCTACATGTAAACGGATAGACCATCAACATAATTCGTGTAACTATGTAGCTAGCTATGATTGACAGCCATGCTAGTCGGCTATCACGGGATAATTGTATCAGTGCCATCTGCCGAATGGAAGGGTGAGCGGACCGTTGATTGGATTATTTTAGACTAAATTATTATTAATCTCAGCTCTGTGTTTGCTTGTTGTCATGTCATGTCAATACGCCGACGTCGCTGCGCGACGGTTGGCTACATGAGTGGACCAAAGTACTCCAGCAATATCTATCCTTTACAGTCCGCAATAGCGCCGCTCCTGATAAACCGGTCCACAGCGTGATGTTTTCAAGCCAGCATATTCTAGGTCTACCGCGACCGCGAACACCCTGCACTAATCCCGTCATGACACTATTTTCAATATTGTCCTGCTGTCGCAGGATGTGACCGAAGTAACGTAATTTCCGGGCTTTGACATGACCTAATAACTCGCTTTTTGTCCCTGCTAGTTTGTAAACTCGTTCATTAGTCAACATTTCTGTCCATGAAATACGTAGTAGTTTCCTGATGCATTTGTTTTCGAAAGCCTGTATAAGTCTTTCCTCCTCTTTCTTTAGAGTCCACGTCTCACAACCGTATGTTGCCACTGGCCACACTAAGGCCCTCATCAGTCGTATCTTTGTCTTGGAGCTGATTGCCTTGTTCTTCCAAACCTTTGTCAACTTAATCATGACTGATGTACCCATGGCTAACCTTGACTTTACTTCTACATTACAGTCTGCATCTTTCGTTATTCTGCTTCCCAGATAGACAAAGGAGTCTACCTGTTCTAATCTACCATTGATTACTCTTATATCCAACAACGTGTCCGTATTTGTCATGACCTTTGTCTTTGCAGCATTAATCTTCATGCTATACTCGTTTGCAGATCTCTCAATTCTGTCCACCAATTCTTGTAGCTCCTCAGGTGATGTAGTCAGTAACACAATGTCGTCCGCGTATCTTAGGTTGTTAATGGTTTTACCCCCGATTCTGAATCCACCGGTGAATCCTTCCAAGGCTTTTCTCATTACTTGTTCAGCTAAAATGTTGAAAAGGCACGGTGAAAGGTTACACCCTTGACGCACTCCTTTTGCTTGTTAGGCTTTAGTTAAGCTTTAGTTAAGACTGCAACCTGTAGACCTATCCATTTGTTATTCCTCCTGTAGAAAATGTTACATGTAAGCTTACTATACTAACGTCTATTCTTCTGGAGTGCCTATTGCTCCCTAATCTGTATCTGACGTTTCCACCGAATGTGTTTCTACGTTAACTAGACCCTATCTTTTTGTTCTACCAATTAAGGATGATAGAAACTTTATTCCGAGGGTTTTCTTTGCCTCCAATTAATGACAGACATTGTTATGTTCGCGATATGTTTTCCATTGGCGATTTTTAATGTGCTTTGACGTGTAACTGGGTGTGGTGTGTCACCTGGATTTGTCTCTTTTATTATTAAACGAAGATCATCATTTGTGTTTCATTATTTTCTGTATCTGACGTTTTATTGTGGGAGCAATAAATGATTTGATTATGTCTGTAGTTCGTTTTTTCGACGGCTCACATTATCGACAGCATCTTCACCGTCGTCTTCGTCCACCAGATGACCGTCTTCTACTGGCGAGGTCTGTGGGAAGTCTTCGACATCTACGTATTCCCAAACGACGGTCACGCATCGTCGGTCATCTGCCTCCTCATCTCCTTCCTCCTGCACGGCCTCCTCTGCATCCTCCAACCCATCTTCAACCGTCTTTTCAGATCTGCCGAGAAGTCCCCACACCGCAAGTCGTGGCAGCGGTTCCTGGAGACCTTCATCTACTTCATCGGTAACCCGATCTGTGTGACTCAGTGGCGGGGCGTTTGGAATCTGTGTAACGAGTATGTCGATCCATCCCAGGCGGACCTGGTTGATCTGACGCTGCATTTCGTCGGCGTCGGGGTCCTGATGATGATGGCCTGCGGACAGACGGTGACGACGAGAGGATGCCAGCTCGATGGAGAGGTTTCTGTCGACGAGGGCTGCATCTTCCCCAATAAGTATCTACGGCATTGGATGGAGAAGCAGCAGGAAAGGGAGTTGATGTTGCGGTTGCAGCAGCAGGAGGAACAGCAGCAGCAGCAGCAAACATTGGAGCAGAAGATGTTTGTCGTTAAAGATAAGACGAATGTTGCACTGTCGAACGATGACAGTACGAATAATAATGATACGAGTACGGTGACCGTAATGATGGTAACAGTTCTGTAGTCAAGGACATTGTTTATGATAAAATTATTATATCAAGGCAATGTCCTTTGTGGTCCGTTATCAGAAGTGCACCACTTGATAGTCGCTTGAAGTGGAGATCACTGGGGGTCTAAGTAGATAAAGTCAGAGATAAACAAAGGTAAGTATGAGACTGTGATAAGCATAGAATTTAGTTTTGTGGCAAAACTGCACGGATTAACGCATGCAATCGTGTTGCTTGCGACTGAAGAAACGCAGAAGAAATAGATGATCAGTGATGTAAATGTGGATGACGTTCTTTGAGGGTGATGGAAGGAATGGAAACAGCTGAAAAGATGCGACAAAACGCAGCTGTTTGGTCAGACCGTCAGCTGCTGAATCTAAGTCAATCAGTGATGATACGAATTTATGGAAAACACTGAATGTCGGGCTCAGTAGCCTATACATGCATTTATGATGGAGTCTGTGAATGTGTAACCGAGCCTTGTAGTGGAAATCGCAATTTTATTTATTCATCCATCCATGCTGTACGAATGCATGACTGAATAAGTGAGTTATCTAAATGATGTTACAATGTCACTTCCTTCAGTGACGCCTATTTTCCCGATGATTGTGAAACCCGAGATGAAACCTGCTTTCTCGGAGGATAACTTTTATTCCTAGCTTAATTTGTTTTATTCCCAAGAGATTATTTCAGCCTTGTGTTAAGGGAAAAGAGTTTTCTTGCCATTCGATTTAACAATTTTGTTCAATTCTTTATCCAATTGTGAATATTATCGTCAGTGAATAAGTAATGGAGAAAAACATATATAAATTGACGGTTGTTCCATATATTTAGTTTATTCAAAATGAAATACAGCATCTTATTGATGAAGAGTTTTTACTGCTTCCTGGAGTAAATACCGTGAGCAGACCGGAAGAGTAGGCCATAGGCTACTCGAGATATAAAATACAAGTAATCTTTTATGGGCAGTTCAAATTCATGCGGTCTAGAGCGCAGATTATAGGGCCTATACGAACGAATATTATATAGTGGAAACAGAACCGAAGTAGGCCTACACATGCATGCAAAGAAGTAGGCTGTTCTACTTTGCTTTATCCATTATTCTCAGGGACGTAACTAGGATTTTTCGTTTGGGGGGGCTTAAGCCTTAAGTATGACCAGTGCTTAAAGTGTAAAAAAACAAGCGCCAGGACGCTGTATTGTAATTAGTCGTGAGTGGCGGCGCCGAATGCGCGAAGTTGCGAGTGCCGAAGGCACGAAGCCCGTCCCGACTAGGGGGTATGGGGGAGCGTCGTAAGCTCCCCCAGCGGGGTCTGGGGCGGAGCCCCAGCGACCAGCGCATTTTTGGCTGTGTCGACCTCAAATGGATCCATTTTAGGCTCTTGTTTGCCAGCTATTTGTGAACGGTAAAGTCGCAAAAACTTTAAGATTAAGTCGTTTTTCAGTGTCGCAAGGCTCAAGCTACCAAGCTAACAATAAAAATCAAACTGCTACTGTAAAAAACAAAGGTTTTGACCGTTTTGTCTATATACCGTAAGCTCCCCAGCGGGGTCTGGGGCGGAGCCCCAGCGACCAGCACATTTTTGGCTGTGTCGACCTCAAATGGAGCCATTTTTAGGCAGTCATGGCCGGTCGTCCGTAACTGCATGTACGCCGTCCATGCGTAGTCTATTTAAATTAGCCGTAAGTATACAACGGCTTGATTTCATTTGGGGGGGGCTTCAGCTTCGTTTGGGAGGGCTTAAGCCCCCCCCCAAGCCCAACGCTAGTTACGTCACTGATTATGCTGTTGAGGAATTTTGACAGAAGGTGTATTCGAAAAATTCTACCGTTAACTTCGTAGGCCCATAATTTCTCTTTGAGTTTCACTATAGAAGCATGACTGCAATAACTGTGTTAGCATTGTTATTTACCTTTATTTTCATCGTATTTAGGCAAATGTACAGTTCGCATTTTTCTTACTATTTTTAGACGTGCTAAGTTGCGAACATATAATGATTGAGCTATATTGCATGGTTGTCATACATTTTACTTGTTGAATGCAATAGTAGTCTGACGGTTTATTTTTGGACTGTTATTTTAGCTGCGATAGAAGCAACTAAGCCCACTTGTTGAATAATATTGTAGGCTATACTATGGTGGTTTGAAGTAACGAGGTCCAAGTATGGACATCCGCAGGAGTTTTGTAGGGAAGAGTTTTAAATTCTTGGCGCGGGGAGTAACGAGTAACGAGGATAGGCTACCGAAAGCATACGCGACACCCTCGACGATCTCCTCCCAATTAGGGCGCTGTGGAAATTCGGGTTTGTGAGTTGAAATACAACAACATGGTTCAAGAATCATTTCGTGGTATCCAGAGTCGCAGCCAAAAGCATCTGTTTTGTATAATACAATGGACTGGGTTCAGAGCGGCGTTACAAGGTTCAGACTCTGGCCATGGTAGTGATTGGGGGGGGGGAGGTGATGAAGACAGACTAGCTCCGATAACGATGATGATGATGATTGAGAACAATCATAATATTATAGTGATGCTGGTGATGATGATAACCAACGCGCAACAATGGATAAAATACTGAGAGCGAACAGAGGGATCAGTAAGACGACGACGACGACGACGACGATGATGATGATGATGATGTTGATGATGATGATGATGATGATGATGATGATGATGATGATGATGATGATGATGATGATGATGATGATGAAGATGATGATGATGATGATGATGATGATGATGATGATGTTGATGATGATGATGATGATGATGATGATGATGATGATGTTGTTGATGATGACGACGATGACGCTGGTGATAGGAAACGACCACAGTGGCACTGTAGACGAAGAGGGTGTAGGTAGCAATTCTAAAGATATAGGCTACTGATGCAAAGGACGAAGATAGGCCCTAATGAACACCGTTAGGATTACAACAATGATAATTATCATCGTGACTATGAAGAATAAACTTAGCCAAAATTGCAGAAGCAGTTTTCAAGACGCACGTCGCTGGCCTTGCGAACCAAGTACCGCGACCGCTATGTTGGCAGTAATGTTGAAGCACAAAGGGACGCACGCATTTCATGGTCGACATTATACCATATATAGTGCAGCAAGCACTCGTTTAGACAACCTCGACACCGTTCCGCTTTGCTGAAGCGAAACCGCCAAGCGTCTTTCTTATGCAGCTGTTGACACATCTAATCATTTAAGTCTGACAGTTTGCCAGCAACATTCAAGATGTAAGTCGACTGAGTTTATGCGAAGAATGATAGCCTACATGTAGATGTGTCTCTATAATATGATAGCGGCGATGTGATTTACGATCGTCCTAAATATAGAAGAATTCCTTTCAGGGACATGCAGGTTATGCATGCACGACATCGCTTGATAAAGAAAATATGTTTGTGTGAAACACTAGGCATGTGCACGTCCCAGAAAAGGGAACATTTTCTGCCATTTAACTGTGCATTGATTTATGGGTGCTTTTGTTATCGGTAAAAACACGTTGACTCAAGTGGAACAAAATATAAGTTGAAACATGGACAATAGATTGACACTATAATAATTATTGTCCATAACCATGGCCGTGACCAGGATTTTTTTCTGGGGCAGGGTTGTGTTTCTCGACCTAGAGCAAGCTGACGTGTAACAGAATCAACTGACAAATGGATTTGGATGATGATTAAAATTTTAATTATTTGAATGAATTGTAAAATGTCACATATAAATAGGAGATTCAAAATGAAATATCCTTAGTCATTATATCATGCATGGGTTAGTACATTAGTATACAATAATTGATAAGTACATTATTAATACATTATTTAATTGTAACATAATATCAATTGAGGGGGTGGTCAAACACCCAAAACACCCCTAGCCACTGCATGCCTTGTCCATAACTGTTTGCGAATTGGCAATGCGGGCGCTAAATAAATTTCTAGATTTCGATAACGTGATCTTATCCAAACATACTATAGGAATAATCTTCCCTTGAAGATGTGTTCGGCATGTTCTTTAATTAGTACTAAGGACTTTGTACACACTTTACAAATGCATCTGAAACTGTCCTTCACCGCAAGATTTGGCCTGATGTAGCTTCACTTGATGGCCCGCTCACGGTGCGAATTGCTCGAGGGCTTGGGGTTCAACCCCTATAGTCTTTCACATTAGCGTTTTCTATGCGGATCCCAGCTCCCACTGGATCATATAGTCTGACTCCTGCGCAAATAACGGTAGGCCTATAGCATATACAATATTCACTGTTTCAATAATAATTAGTCTATAGGTACACAGTATATTATTTTGCCTAAATTGGCATCGTTGTATTCACCGTGCAACTTCAAGTAATAATTGTTAAGCAGAAAACCGAACAACAAGAATTATAGCCTTAGCAATCACCCAGGGGTTATTTTAACGTGCAGCTGGACACAAAGTGTGTAGTTGGAAAACAAATTTGTGCAGTTGAAAATAAGATTTTGTGCAGTACCTCATAGTGTTATAGTGAACGAAAGACTAAAAAGGGTCATCAATTTTTTGGGGTCGGGAAAATTTCAAAATGGTAATATTTTCATGGGATTTCGACGATCAAACATTTGGTCCGGGCGACTAAAAAGGTCATTTTGGGCAGTTCTAAAAATTTCTTACAATAACCCCTGCAATCACCAAACGTTAAATGCAGATCTTGTGGCCTAATTCTTAGATTTTTAAAATCAATTTTGGCCTTCACTGTCTACAAGAATGAGCTTATGGAATAGATTGGATCCGTAGATCTATTGTTGTCTTCTACATTACTATCCGTCACCGAATCTTCGGTGAGTTTCGATGCCTTCTTGTCTTCGCCAGCTGGAGAATCAGTCACCAAATTTACGGTGGAGCTGTTCCGGAGCTTGCGGAACAGTCGAACGTATTGATTCAGGCACATACAAACGGCATCATCGTCTCCGTCGGTGTCACCATCAATGTCACAGCCTCTGATTGTAATGCTGTGTCCGCACATCATGAACCACAGTCCAACGAATCCAGCCGCAAGGATGACACCGTGAGCCACGTCCGGACGCTGTGGAAGGATGTAAGCGTCGCATATAAGCCAGACTCCTCGCCAAACTCCAACGTTTATAAGGTTGGAAAAGAAGTAGGCGACGGCTTCCAAAAACCAACTGCAAATCAAGCGATGGCGCGAGTTCTTCGTGGAAGCGAATCGACGAAAGAGAAAGTTGAATGCTGGTTGAATGACACACGAGAGAATCAAGAGACCGTATGCGATGCCGAAACTAACAATGGCCGAATAGGTTTTATTGTCTGGGAAGATGTAGAGATCCATCAGCTCCCAACTTCCACGCCAGTAGAAGACGACCAACTGGTGAATGATCAACACCGTGAAAACGACATCGAACACGTATTTCTCGTTGAACTGTGGCTACAATAAAACAACGTCATTCATGCAGCAAACCAATATCAAGCAACACTGTTTTCGGTCACCATATTATTTTAAAGGCCGTCTTCTTGCGATCTATGGCATTACACAGCTTTTTCAGTATGCAGCTCTAGATACACAAAATGGGCAACTCGAAATGGATTTGTGCAATTATGGAAGCAGTATGAGAATTGTGGAAATAATGTATATTATGCAGATGCGAGCTACTACAACCTGGTGAGCCACATTTATTTAACATTTTAGGTGGCTATATGCTCCTGACGAACTAAAAGTGACCGCGTTTTAAACATTTTGACTTCCAACAAACGTGACGGATTTTCCTGTATGTAAGATGATCGGTAACAGTACTTAAGACCTTCCTTTCTTACAGATTGTTGAATATTATGGTAACCTGCAACGACATAATATATACCAGGGAATTTTCCTACCTTGGTTCTAAACCGGGTCGTGTAGGAAAAGTGGTAGGCATCTCGGTCGTAGACGATAATCATGGGAGGAGCTTGTGCACTCTTGCTGCTGCGGAAAATCCACAGGACTCCCTGACCTGGTAATTGCATATAAAATATAAAATTGAATATAATAATTATATGCATATAAAATATAAAATGCACAAAATTATATGCATATAAAATATAAAATTGCATATAATAATGTGCACATGAAATTTAAAAATTCCAAATAGTATAGCCTATGCATACAAAATTTTAAAATTGCATATAGCTCATGCATACAAAATAGTATATGCAATTAAATAAATTCATTGGATTGCATATTTTGCACTCCCAAAACTTTATTTAATTAGGTATTGGTGACGATCTTCGTATAATATCAAACTGGCACAACGCAATATGATTACAATCAGTGATAAACACAAGTTATTACAGGCGTCGAATTTGAATGTCGGCAGCCATGCAAGACATTCATCGCGTCCAACTGCACGGTTTACCAGCGTCAAAATTAATGCCGAATTGAAGGTTTAGTAAACCTTGAGAGGGTAGGGGGACGCAATTCCGCGTCGGTACACTCTTCATGCCACAGTGTTTACCAGTAGCCTAGTAGGCCTACCCTAAGCTCCATCCCCAAATACATGTATATGCTCATAGCTGTGGCGTCGTGTACCAAAAAACTAAAAACGTTTACATGTAATGTTAAACTAAATCAAAATTTTAGCGACATCTTATGACTACAATGGCCGTATACGTCTTTGCATGTGATAGTTGTATGTCAGTTTCTTTCATCGCTATTTCTTTCATTCGACGATTGATTTGTGTCTGGAAAGTTGTAGGATGCGATGTCAAAACTAAAACTGTATTGCGGGCTCTGGCATGTTAGACAGTGTATAACCACCAGTTTGGCGTAACAACCTAGCCGTGGCCATTGGACAATGGAACTCGGAGGCCCTACCCATTAACGAGACTACAGAGTGAAAAGTATGATGGCTATTCAAAACTGCAGTTAGATTAAAATAGAGTATTAAACGCTACATGTCTTCATAAATCAATAACCCATTATAGTTCAAGGAACAATAATAGTTCAAAAAGTTCCTAGTCGAGCTGATAGCGTGAAATTGTGTATTTCGATGCTTCAAGCGAATGAAAGATATGTTTGAGTTCAGCAAGAAATTCAGAAACAGTGTGATATTGTTTAGAGTAGCTTTGGTATGCCTTTTCTTCTTCCTTTGCATCTTGCAAGTAGTCAATTTAGAGAGACAGAGAGACAAAGAGACACACAGAGAGACAGAGAAACAGAGAGAGACAGAGAGACAGATAGAGACAGACAGAGACAGAGAGACAGACAGAGACAGACAGAGAGACAGAGAAAGACAGAGACAGAGAGAGATATGAGGGGAAAGGGAGAGGAAATGCATATTATTTCATTCCTTACAGCTGGAGCTGATTGAAAGCAGTTAAAGTGTATAGCCTATATGCGTTTTAGAGCAGCCTTAAAACAGTGCCTTCAGCCGAGGTTGGACCGGGAGCGCTCCTGAGTAGTAATCCTGTAGCGGCGCTATATGAATCTCCACGACGAATGAATGAATTGTAGGCTAAATGAAGGATTTCAAGAAGCGACGGAAGCCGTGAATTCCGTGATTTTCAGCATTTGAAATGATTGCCGTGAATATCCCGAAATATTATGAAATTTTCGTCACTTCTACTGTTTAGGCAACAGGCAGACAGCGCTTCATATAATTATTGTCTACATTTGCGGAAACTAATTATAGCCTAATTAATTGTGTGTCAAATCTGAATTTTGTTGGCTACTTGGCGTGATAGGCGTATTAGTCATAGTCTATTAGACAGCAGCTACAAGCCGGAGCTTTGATCAATGTTATTTTTTACATTGTAGGCATGACCTACATTTATGCAAACGTGATGTGACGCAGTTTACACTGACATTTATAGAAAACGATATTATTATTATCGTTATTTTATTATGATTGTTTGCCTTTTTGTTTGGTCGGATCTTAGCAAATAGACCTAATAATGCTTGTTCTCATGCCGTGAATTTGCCGTGATTTTCGCCATTTTCCCCCAAGAGTATAGGCTAATGCTACTGTGAATTTTGAACAGTTTGCCATGCATTTCTGCTACGGCTTTAGTAGGACTAGAACCTTGCAAAATCTAAATCCGGCACTGACTATAGCCTATAATCTACCTCCTCATTTCGCAGAGTGGCCAAGAGAACTACATGTATAATGCCTATCTGGGTTAGGCCGAACCATAATTTTATATTTATTCGAAGACTGTTGGTCTTTCATTTTATGGAAAAAATTTCGATATACATGTAGGTCTGTATAGTTTCTGCTGCAGGTTAAAATTTTATATCGTAACTTATGACAAGAGTCCAAACAATTCAGATAAGCTTATTCTTGCATTTATTCTCCTCTGCTTCACTTTGTCCTCTCCGTGCTCTAAAGTCTAAACCGCCTTGACCCTGAGCAAGAATTACCAAGACACAAGTTGCATTTCTGTGTCCTTCCTATACTTGTAGATATGATTTAAACTTACCTCTGTCTGTTTGTTTGTCAGTCTGCCTGTCTATCTATCTGTCTGTCTGTCTGTCTATCTGTCTGTCTCTCTGTTTTTGTCTCTGTCTGTCTGCCTCTCTCTCTCTCTCTGTCTCTCGCTCTCTCTCTCTCTCTCTCTCTCTCTCTCTCTCTCGCTCTCGCTCTCGCTCTCGCTCTCACTCTCCGCTGGCCCGCTCTAAGTATTTATTTTCCATTAGGCTATCTCCGCTTTACCGGTACTTAAGGACTTTTTTTTAGTCCATCGAAGCTGTCACAATGAACGTGACTCTGAATGGCATATTGCAATATTAAGAGGCGCGTTGGTAAATGCTTTGTCTATCGAACTAGACAACAATAATAATAGTCGTGCTAATTCAGAGTCAGATGTCGAATCAGAGGCTGTGGATATTTTTATTCGTCTATTGATCCGGACCCGGACCTTATTCGCACTACTCATTTGGACAATTATTCTCAGGCTATCGACCCGAAAATACAGGCGCCATGCAGTAATCGTAGTAATCGACGCAGCGCTCGTGAATAAGCTGGTGCTCTGCGATTCGCTTTCAAATGGCGCTTAGAAAGTTAGAAGTCTCGAGCGTACGAGGCGGAGTCCAGAGGAGCAATTTAAGGTAAAAACTCGGATATTTGAAATATGATTTAAAAAACATAGATGTAAAAAAACCATGGAAAAGGGATCTTAAAAACTCAGAAAAACGTTCTTTTATTCGAAAAAATAAAAAAAGGGAAAATGACAAATAACGCAAACGGAAAATTATTTGACTTTGTTGCATCTTAGGCTAAACTACATTTTAGGCTAAATGTTAAAAACCTTGTTTATGCAATTTTATCTTAATCGGAAAAAACACAACTTTATTAGTAGGCCAAAAGTAGTCTAATTGTAAATGACATAAATCAACAACAGGTTTTTTAATTAAAAGTTTGGTTTAAAAAGAAATTGAAAAAATTAAAGGTTTTGAAATCTTAAAATTTAAATCGTAAACAAATCCGCATAGGCTCATGCCGATCGACATAACGCATGCAGTAAAAAATCTAATCAGAAGTAAAGATTAAGCTTAGCCTATAGCCTATAGGACTTGATGTGCACTAAATTACATGTTGTACATAAAATGTTTACTTATCTAGACCTAGGAAGTTTAGATCAAAATAACTCTTATAAATTTCATTTCTCGAAGGGACTTACTAGATGTAGGCCTATCTCTTAAATGATAACATTAAGCAGTAAATAATGACATTAGTTAGCTGAATCCTTGAGAGTAGGTCTAGGCCTGTACGGTGAAAACGTAAGCCGTAAGAAATGTCAGACAAAAATAAAATTAAGGAAAATAATACAGACAGTAAATATATAAATAAAGTAACATAAAATGTTTAAAAAATCTGAATAAAAGGATTCGTAAAAACGAAAACGTTTATTTGAAAAAGAAGAAAAGAAAAAACATTTTAGACAACTCCGCAAAAAACCTGTCCTTAACTATTTAAATTTAAATTTAATTTGAGTCATTCGCTGAACTAACATGATACAATAATGGAAGCGAGGACAATGGTGAACATAATTTTTTTATCCAGGTCATTAAAAGTCTGTAGGCCTATAGTGTACTCTGTGAGCCAAATGTAAGATAAAGGTGCTACTGGACCAGATTGTCTACTTACCAATGCCGTACGTTACCCAGCAGCTGATTGGTCCGTAGCCAGTGTAGTAGTCCAGTATGGTCCACATTCCCCTCCAGTGGCAGACGTTGATGAAGAAACAGAGCACGGTGTAGAAGTGATACCCGAACACCCAATGCAACACATTATCAACTCGCAGATACCTTTTCCAGAGACTCTGTGTAAAAGCCAGTATCATCAGCCCCCCGTTTCCAATGGCAAAACATATGAATCCGCTAATGTCCATCCGATCTGGAATCAGAAAGGTGTTAAAAAGGCCCCATGCGCCCCACCACGCAAACACGGTCAACGGCCCCACAATGAATCCACTAATGAACTGATCGGCCAGAAAACAAACGGCATCCTTGAAGCGCTCAGTACGCTTGTGACCTGCATTTGATGAAGGTGGACCCTGACAGTTGCTCATTATGATACGTAGGTCTATGCAGTGTTCACCACGTAGGACCCAATTATAATTATGCACGCAATTGATCGGATCAACGAGCTAATAATAATTTCCATAACACGATGTCCTCTGTATCAAAACTAAGCCTCGCCTGCACTTCGATGCAGTTCGTTAAAGTGCATGAAGGTAGCTATAACAGTCTGCCTGTTGTTCACTCGGTTAAGCCATTCATCTCTACTCTTAATGCAGAGACCGATTATGCTGGTACAAGAAACCATAATATATTATGATGTTGATTTAGTCTGCCCCATGCACTGTAGTTTTTTCTGGCTATTTCTGGCGGTGAGCGACGACGTGCGTTAGGCAATGCGATTGAAAGGTTGTTGTTCAACTCATTCAGGCCTTCGTTGAATTTATAGTGTAAAAAACTAAAGCAACGTCCCAGGGTCTAGAGTTCTCTAGGCGAATGAGTTTTATTCAATAATCAAGTTGCACCACCTATTATGGACACAGTTAATAATGTGATGGCATTGGCACTGTGACAGATATTTTGCATAAACAAGTTTCAATCAGACAGGAAAATATCTTATGGTATGACGTCTGAATAGACTAGCCTGGGTCTAATGGACTATAAACCCATTTCAAGTAGGCATAATGACTGACTAGTGACTATATAAAGGGTCCGTTCATCGGTGCAGTAAGTTTATATGCCCTACTGTCTAATGAGAAATAAATCTAGTAAATGAAATCAATCACAAACTTTTAACCATGCAGGCTTATTTTAAGACTCTTTCTTCAGACCCTCGAATTGAATGTCTGCATTTTAGGCCTATTTTATTATTTTGTGTGCATTGTAACCGGTTGCGGTTTGTCATTCCGATTGATAATAAGCGAAGAAATTATTATTAGGGGAGACCGGGGCTACAAGTAACATTTTACACATTTCATCGACTTGCGGCAGAACTGCTCCTTCAAGTACGACATATAATATATCAGTGAAAACCTTCATAAGAGCTTTATATTTAGGCCAAATTTCAAATGTCTAACTATATTACTTTAGGAGATAAATGAGGTCAAAAAAATATTTTTTTGTGTTACAAGTTGCCCCGGCTTGGGGTTGGTTGTAACAAGACCTGGGGTAAATTGTAACAATACTTTTAGCATTGGGATGGATGGATCCGATTTGACCAGGGTCTATGACAACAGAGGCCGTTACCCTGGACAGAAATTTGCTCGGCATATTACAGCCCTTATGAGCAAGGTACTATAGTCCAGTACATTTTTTTTAGCATTGGGGTTGGTTGTAACGCAACACATGTAGTCTATAGGCACTACTGTTAATCCAAGTCGTCTGAAACACACTTATGGCAGAAATAATTCACAGCGCTATCAGTGCAATCCATTTCAGATCATTTCTTACAAGCCACACATTGGATACATGTATACAGTTGTTCTTTTTGTTTCTGACAGCACAAAAAGGCTTTGAAAAACTTTTCTGCCGCTTCTTTCATTCAACCAGTGTGGTTTCTTCATTAAAAAACTATTTTAAAAAAATTCCTCATAAATTATCTACAGCTAAAAATATTTCGGTAGGATTAAAGTAAAAATAAATCTTTTCTAACATTGAAGGTGGTTTGGTGCAGGTTGTAAAACCGTTACAACAAGCCCCTTGAAAATTGTTACAACTTGCCCCGATCACGCGTCTAAGATGATCACATAAAATTTTCAAACACCACGTTAGCTGACGAAATATTTCATCCTGCCATGTAATCTAGCATAAACAAGCTTCGCATTGACCAACACTAAGTAAGAATATCGTGCGCTAGACGAAAACAATGAGAAAAACCATGCGGATTGAAAAAGTTACTTTTATAGGCAAAAATCACACTTTTGGAAAAACGATTCTGTTATGGTGCAACGCAAGAAAAGCCGAAAGGACCATAAAACGAAAACGATATGACGCATGCTATGACGTGCATACGTTGGTTCCCTGAGTTTCAGTTTTCCTTATTTTTTCAAAGTTACAACCTGCCCCTGTTACTTTTAGCCCCGGTCTCCCCTACATTTAACCAGTCAAAGATATCTAACGTGAACTACATTACGATACAGTGTAACTAAATGCAAAGGTTTTTTGAAGATTTTTACCGCGATCTTTACATCATGCGTCATACGAAAGGTGAAAACAGTTCAAAGCAATTATTTCAGCCTTTGCTGCAATAACATTTTAAAACTTTGATAGACGTTTCTAAAAAAATATGGATAATTTATTAAACCGTTGTGCTGCCAGGATCTCAAACATTGAAGAAATTCTCTTGTCGATGTCCTAATTAGGTTACAGTGAGACGTAACCCCTCTGCCCCATGGGATAATTATTATGACTTTGTTTTTAGAGTTCTTTCTTCGAGGTTACAGCATGTCTTACGAATGGTGAAAACAGTCAAAAATAATTTTGGCCTTTGCTGCAATAAGATAACAAATTTTGATGGACTTTTCTGGAACAAAATATGGATCAGTGCTGAAACCATTGTGTCAACAAGATTTCAAACATTGCAGAAAATATTCTTGTCGGTGACCTAAATAAGGGGAGACATAACCCATTTGCGCCATGGCTTTGGCAATGGTATACAGTGACGTAACTAGCGTTGGGCTTGGGGGGCTTAAGCCCCCCCAAACGAAGCTGAAGCCCCCCCCAAATGAAATCAAGCCGTTGTATGCTTACGGCTAATTTAAATAGACTACCGCATGGACGGCGTACATGCAGTTACGGACGACCGACCATGACTGCCTAAAAATGGCTCCATTTGAGGTTGACACAGCCAAAAATGCGCTGGTCGCTGGGGCGGAGCCCCAGACCCCGATGGGGGAGCTTACGGTAAAGACAAAACCTTTCTCTTTTACATTAGCAGTTTTATTTTTATTGTTATCCTGGTAGCTTCAGCCTTGCGACACTGAAAAACCACTTATTCTTAAAGTTTTCGCGACTTTTCCGTTCACAAATAGCTGGCAAACAAGAGCCTAAAAATGGCTCCATTTGAGGTCGACACAGCCAAAAATGCGCTGGTCGCTGGGGCTCCGCCCCAGACCCCGCTGGGGGAGCTTACTACGCTCCCCCAGACCCCCTAGTCGGAACGGGCTTCGTGCCTTCGGCACTTGCAACTTCGCGCCTTCGGCGCCGCCACTCACGACCAATTATATATATGCATACAATCAGGGCCGTATTTACTTTGGTGGAGGCCCATGTGCACCGCTGTGGTGGAGCCCAGTGGTGACCGAATTTGCCAAGACGAAAACACGTAAAGTTTCACTAATTTGACACGACTTCATAAAAAAATAAACTGAACTTCTTCCATGCAGTAGTTTCTTTGCTCAAATATTTGTGTGAAGTTGTAGGCTATATGTGGGCAGTGCACAGCACTACAAAGTCTGTAAAAATTCTTGTTTTTTGGTGATGGCCCCTATGTGGTGGAGGCCCGTGTGCACTGGCACCTTGTGACCACCCTTAAATCTGGCCCTGCATACAATACAGCGTCCTGGCACTTCTTTTTTACACTTTAAGCACTGGTCATATACTTAAGGCTTAAGCCCCCCTAAACGAAAAATCCTAGTTACGTCCCTGATGGTATATCGACGGAAATTCCATTCTCGCCTTACCAATTTAGACCTGCGTTTAATGTGCATAAAGCAGTTGATAGCGGTATTTTTTCACATGACGTCTGGTCCTGCTTAGGTAAAGACTTGCATTAGAATTAATCACCGGTAGGCTACGAACACTACAAGACCAAACTAGCGCATACCTTACTAAGGTTTCTTTCTATGTCCTTTTAGCAGTCGAAATTCCGGTGAACGTAGCCTACATGTATCTAAAGACCCACCACTGGCTAATCCTAGGACTGCCTGTCCCCAAGCCAGGATAATAGAGGAGGTTCTGCGGCGGGTTTGCATTCCACCCAGGTAAAAGAACTTTGGCAACAGAAACAGCGTTTGTGCAGTCCTTCACGGGAAGGACTAAGGTCTAAAGTAGGGCTTTTGATTTAATCGCGTTAACGCGTGCGATTAACGCGTTAAAAAAATTTGCGATTAAAATTTTTAACGCATTAATCGCACGCGTTAATTAGATCTAATTAAAATGGAATCAGATGCGGAAAATCTCGTTTTAAACGGAAGGCTCATACTTAAAACTAGTGATACATTCTTTGGCAAATATTCCAAAAAAGAATTTGAGTATTATCATAGCAATTCTTTGCTCAATTTTCACCTGCATGCGAACCAAAACATGCGTTAAGCGCTAACGATGAGCCGTCGACATGGGCCGCATCGCATCGTCCAGTCAACTAAGGCTGTTTCCTCTTTCCTCAGCCCGTCGGACGTTAGACTAGCTTACGTTGGTTGAACTCCATGAGATGGCAAGAGCCGCAAGACCAATGGATTTATACAATTAGCTGAATAAATAATTTATTTTGATAGTCAGAAAGCGGTTGTCTAGTTTCACACTTAGGTCTATAGGCATTTTAATTAAAGGGGGCTCAAATGAAAATAATTAACGGATTTTGAGCAGTTGACTGATTTGAACAGTGTTTCAATTCTGTCTATCGTAAAAAAACTGTTCAATAAACTAAATGCAGAAATTCAATAGGCCTAAGCCAAAGGTTATTAAATATGTTTGCAATAGAAAGAATGCATTCAGTCATTAAAATATTATGCCTCAGGGGTCCTTAGAAAATAGTTAGATTAATATATTTGAAGAAAATGTATTGCGATTAATTTGCAGTTAATTGCGATTAAAATATTAATCGCGCGATTAATTTCGATTAAAATTTTTAATCGAACAACAGCCCTAGTCTAAAGTCAAAGGAACGTACCGATATCCAGGATGGCACGCAGCATGACTCGTAAACACACGCTGGCCCCACTTACTAGTCCTATATTCAAATCCATGAACTAGCCTACTGTCAAACACAGCATGCGAACCGGTGTCCTCAAAAGTTAATGTATTATTATACCACATTCATCAGAGGATAGGACTTGTGGCTGGGGTCCTAACTCATAATGGACCAGAGAGCTAATTGTTTAGTTCGAGCAGCGCACTGGGTTCGATACCCGAATGCAATTGTAAGAAGAGAAGCAACAGCAATCTGTCATGTATTGTTACGGTCATAAATAATATATTGGCTGATACTGAAAATGGTATAGGCCCAATGTGTAGAATGACGGTAAGCTTACTTCACGTATAGATGTTTTATGTGTTCATTCCACATTTATTATTTATCACAGCAATTTTATACAGCACAACTATTATATACTCAGGTGCACTGCCAATTAACTATCGGTCGACTAGAGCAGTTTTGAAAAGTGAATATGAGACCGAGGGACCAATATGATTGAAAGTCCATTCAGATAACTCTAGGTCTATACAGTTCGCAGTTTTCGTGCTATTTTCAACCGAACAAACAAAGTGATTGAGTCACATTGGCTATCTTGCATTTTCCTTGTTCAATGCAATTTTAGTCTGACGGTTTCTTTTTAGGCTGTTATTTTAGCTGCAGGAGAAGAAACTTAGCTCACCTACTGAATATGAAGCAATGATGTATTGACGTGACGGGGTCTAAGTATAGGCTATGCATCCGCATGAATTTAGGAGGAAGGAGTTTTAAATTCCTGACACGGGGCCGAAAAGGGGGGCCGAAAGCATAGGCTACGGTCACCCTCGACGCTCCCCCTCTTCATTAGAGCCTGCTGAAATGCGGGCTTATGGATTGAAACGCGACAAATTAATGGTTAAAGAATCACTTCATGGTACACCGAGTCGCAACCATTAGCATCTGTTTAGTATAATACAATGGAGTTCAGAGCGGCGTTACGAGGTTCACACTCTGACCATGGGAGTGAACCGGCGCTGACGACAAAGAATGACTCTGATGGTGAGAATGACTATGATGATGAATTCAGTGATGATGATGATGATGATGAACAATCAGCATGGTGATGCTGGTCATAGTTTGAGTATTCGTGAATTTGGGTGTTAATATTCGTAAATATTCGTGAATATTGAGATTTTCTAATATTCGTAAATATTCGCAAATATTCGTTGACGAATTAAGGTGAACGATCGAAACCGCAATGTTACTGGTATTAAGCAGTTTAAGCTTCTGAATGTCTCTACGACATTCACTCGCATCCAGGGCAAGGCTGAATTAGAATGTATGCAATGCATGCGCTTAATATGTATGCTGAGATCGGGATAATTTTTGCTTGTAACCTGGCACTATTATTTCCTGCGTTGGCATTTATATTTACTCATCCTGCTACACTGATAGAAAATTACTTTATCAATTTGCATTTACCATTATAGGCAGTAAAAGTTTATTAGAACTAATTTACTATTGCTGCTACTTTTCAACTGCCATCGGTGGCTCTGCCTCTTTTCAGTTAGGGAGGAAGGTCAGAAGTCAGACAAAGTGACTAACATTAACTATCGAATGTGATATGAATGCCGCATGGCCACGTTGCCCATGCCCAGCAGAGACCTTGAAGTTTTTAACAATAAATTTATTAAAGTTATTGTCACTTACTGATGTAGGCCTGTGCGTAGGCTAACTCAATTTTCGTTTGAGGGGGCTTAAGCCTTGAGCATGACGAGTGTGGTGGCATATTTAGCCGTAAGCATACAACGGCTTGATTTATTTTGGGGGCTTCAGCTTTGTTTGGAGGGGCTTAAGCCCCTCACCCAAGCCCAACGCTAGTTACGTCCCTGGCAATTTACCCACATCGTCTACAGCAACGAGCTTATGGAATAGATTGGGTCCGTAGATTTATTGTTTTCTTCCACATTACTATTCGACACCGAATCTCCGTTGAGTTTCGAAGGCTTCTGGTCTTCGCCAGCTGGAGTATCTGTCACCAAATTTACGGTGGAGCTGTCCTGAAGTTTGCGAAACTTGCGAATATAAAGATTCAGGCACATACACACGGCATCATCGTCTCCGTTGGTGTCACCATCAATGTCACAGCCTCTGATTGTAATGCTGTGTCCACACATCATTAGCCACAGTCCAACGAATCCAGCCGCAAGGATGACACCGTGGGCCAAGTCCGGACGATTGGGAAGTACGTAAACGTCGCATATAAGCCAGACTCCTCGCCAAACTCCAACACTGACAAAGTTCGAGAAGAAGTAGGAGATGGCTTCCAGAAACCAACTGCAAAAGAAACGATGATATGAGTTCTTTGTGGAGGCGAATCGACGAAAGAGAAAGTTGAATGATGGTTGAATGACACACGAGAGAATCAAGAGACCGTATGCGATGCCGAAACTAACAATGGCCGAATAGGTTTTATTGTCTGGGAAGATGTAGAGATCCATCAGCTCCCAACTTCCACGCCAGTAGAAGACGACCAACTGGTGAATGATCAACACCGTGAAAACGACATCGAACACGTATTTCTCGTTGAACTGTGGCTGCAACAAAGCAATATCAATCATACAACAATACATTATGAAACCGCAACGTTTTCGTTTACCGCCTTTCAAGGGTTGTCTAAGTTATCATATGCACAGCGAGGAGGTACCCTTAAAAAAGGCCCAGGTTGAGACTATAAGAGAACCTTGTACGGTCCATCCGGGTATCGTGAACGTATTTGGGAATTTTCTTACCTTCGTTCTAAACCGGGTGGTGTATGAAAAGTGGTCAACATCCCGGTCGTAGACGACGATCATTGGAGGAGCCTGTGCGCTCTTGCTGCTGCGGAAAATCCACAGGAATCCCTGACCTGGGAATTGCATACATTATCATATATATATATTTATTTAGTATATAATAATATATACGCATATTGTATTGTGCTGTATCGTATTGTGTTGCATTGTATTTAAGTATTTTATGATGCGCCCCTATAGCATATATAGGTGAATCGTGAACCGTTCAGAGGCGCTTCCTGGGCGCAAGACTCCGCAAGAATAAGCAGGTTCTGAGAAGAGAGGAGGAAGACTGAATACTACCATTGGCGGAAACCTAGGGGGGGGACAGGGGGACGGCCCATGCATTGGTCCCCCCCAATCATTGAGCGTGATGAGAAAAAAGGGCACACAATTAGTTTATGCCGGTGAAAATAGACATATTTTAGACTTAGGCGGTGAAAATATACAATTTTCTTGACTTTTTGGCTAGGCGACTTTAAAAAAAGGCCATCAAAATTTTTGTCGGCGAAAATAGGAAATTTTCTTGACTTTCGGGACTTTTTTGGGCGAAATGACTAAAAAAAGTCATCAACATTTTGGGCGTTGAAAATTCGGCCACACTCGTTCGTCCACCCCCCCCCCAAGTCTCCGTCCAGGTTTCCGCCTATGGATACTACCAGGCAGAATTGTAGAGCGAATAGAAGAAGTCGCGTTAGAAATATAATGACTAATCATAACCAACTAAACTATGGCTTAGGCTTCGCGCTGGCTGTGACCTCGTGTTTTAAAAATGAATAAAGTTGTAGTGAATTATTGTATATGTAGTGCGGACTTTAGCGTGTTAGACTATACATGTATATAGTACTATAGAGTAAGCTTATAGACATCACAATTTCAAAACAATTCGTACAAGGCGATATTTAATCACTTCCAAAAATTCCAGAATCACTATACTCGCACTGTTAGGACCGGATAAAGTCGTCAACCACTAAACATTTCAGTGCTTTGTAAATCGCATGAAGCACAGCTTGTCACGAACAAGCCAATAGCAGACCTTTTGTGTGCAGTTCCGCACAAAAAGTGCATTTCTAAATCGGTTTGCGCAGCTGTGAAAGCATTTTTCACCAGTGAAAATTTTTTGTAAAGTGTTCATTGTGATTAAATTGTGAATAATTTATGCTAGCGGAAAGGATAGGAGAGTTGTTAAGTGCTAAAAATTATTCTTTAAAAGACGCACTTGGCAATCATTACTAACTTATTCATGATTCTAGGGCAATTACCCGGCGGGTAATTGGTATGGGGGGGGGTAGTTGTCCGGGGGTAATTGGCACAGGGGGAAGTTGTCCGGGGGGTTATTGTCCTGGGGGGTAATTGTCCAGGGGGTAATTGTCGGGGGGGGGGTAATTGTCCGGAAAGTAATTGTCCAGGGGGTAATTGTCCTGTCACCCTTATTCATGTCTCAGCGTAGGCCTTTAATCGGCCCTCGAGAGGAGACAGAGGGAAATTCCCAGAAGCCCGGCGACTTTTAGGGGCCATGGTTAGGTAGTCATATATATTATACATATATAATATATACATATATATATGTTTATGATTTATGACTTTCTAAATATAATATTCCAGAGAAAATTAACTACACTTATAGTTAAACTTGATGGACTGCCTGACTGAGCGTTCTGGGTTCAAATACCAGTCAAGGCAGAAACAAAAGTAGAAAATATGCATGCATTGGCTCCAACGGTGGGCCCTAAAGGGATGAACATCCCGCTGGGGGGGAGGGGTCACCCAAGTAAAAAGATCCCCCCCCCAAAAAAAATTAACCAAGATAGTTGAAATGAAAGAAATTAAATCAAATTAGGTGATGGTAGATTGCAGAAAAGTTTAAATTGTCAAGAGCATGTATAGAGTAGTTACGTTCATTAGATCTTAATAGGTCTGCTGGCCAAACTGTATACAAAGGGCCTATATAAACGTCTTTTATTGTGGGGCGCGGTGGTGTAGTGGTGGCGTCATTGCCTTGAAGCCGGAAGGTTCGAGGTTCGAATCCACCCTCAACCGCGTAGGGACCTTGGGCAAGTCCTTCACTCACAATTGCTCAGCTCTTCGGCGTGAAACTCCGATGCAGTGTCCGCTCTGCATTCGGAAGCGCTTCTGAGTAGAGAGAGCTTGAAGGGGCGCTATAACAAGTGCACATACATACATACATAGAGAAACAAACTTAACTAAGTACTTAAGTAAAATCTTAACTACACGTGGTCATGTGCACTTCAAGTAAGCCTAGCTTAATATCTTGCTGCATCTTAATACGATGCAGCCAGCTATTGCCTGTAAACAGCCTATATTATAAGCTAATATTATTGTTGTCTGCATTTGTAGACACGAATAACTTTTATTGTCTGCCAAATGTGGACTCTGGCACTTGTCGTGACATCAGTCTTATTACCCACACAGCTATTATATAATAATACTGACAGTCGCTGCTTTGATCTGCATGTAAGCTAATGTTATTAATTTTGTTACATTGAAGTTTGTTACGTTGATTAGATCTTAATAGGTCTGCTGGCCAAACTGTATACATCGGGTCTATACAAACGTGATGTGATGCAGTTTACACTGCCTTGACAGGTATTTGAACCCATAGTTTACACTGCCTTTAAACACGAAACGTGCGCGTAGGTTGATTTCTTTCTTTTTAATTTGATTAATTGTTTGGTTGGATCTTAGCAAATGATGCTTGATCTCACGCTGTGATTTTGCCCATTTTTGCCAAAAAATAACGTCACTCTGAACACTGAACTAAGTCCTACTCCTGGGATCAGAGTCTTGCAAAATCTAACTCCGCACAGGAAATAGACCTGTAGGCTACCTCATCATTTCGCAGAGTAGCCAAGAGAACTGCCTAGATGGGCTACTACCCAGATATAGGTTGACCATAGTAATTATCTCGTTATTCGAAGACTGATGGTCTTTCAATTATGAAAATCAAAATTAAATTGTCAGAACTATACCGTGACCCATTAGGCCTACACCACTGCTTTTGTAGGTCTTCCTCTTGAAATGACCCTTCCTTACTTTGTGCTCGAAATTATTTGGCCAAGCCTCCTCCATTTTCTGCACGCTGCTTAGGCCCCTCCTACAGACTTACATGTACATGTATAGACTCTCACGGCTGTCATGCTGAAAGTGCATCTGAATGGTCTATTAGGCTTATTAAGAGGCGCGTTACAATTCGTAGGCTATCGATCTGCAACTGCAATCACAATCAATCAAGCTAACTCCAAGGCAGAAGTAGAATCTGAAACTCTGGAGATTTTTAGTGTCACTACAGAATCGGAATCGAATCTCCTTCGGTTAACTCATTTTTACAACCCCATGCACTGACTTGACGCAGCGCTCGTGAATAGCCTAAGCTGATGCTTTGGAATGGCGCTTTAGAAGTATGGAGTTTACGAATGGAATACGATTGACGCGTTCGTCATTAACCCTTTAATGCCGAGATTAAAGGGTTAACAGTTACTTATTCCCCTTCAAAGGTACACAGTCATATAACTGGCTCGCTTGGCCACATCGGTAAGGTCGATGCATGGCCGCGCGTCTGCACGCTACTCTGTGAAAGAGAGCATGCGGGCCGTGGTTCTTCAGAGATTCCAAAAATCTCGGGCTAGCACGGTCCGTCCACGGGGACCTAATCATCTTCGCTATGGCAGTGTCGTTAAACATGTAACAACACAGAGTCATACACAGAGGTGTTTACTCCACCATTTGAAGGCGGTTCAGGTAGCATGAATTAAACAGTTTCAACTGTTTTATTTCCATGTTTCTGTGCCCATAATATTATATAGTAAGATGTTACCGAGGAGAGGGGTCGAATAAAACGTCGGATATTCTAATTTAATGCAAAAACAAGACATCAATACCAGTATTTCAATTCAATTCAAATTAATTTCTGAACCAGCATATTATTATGGCAGTGAACATAACGATTAACATCACAATTTTATTATACTATGTGGTTTAGTCCGCTCCATAAATAGTCTGTATAGGCCTATAGTACAGCGCCACTGTTTCTACTCCGATAGTGCCAGTGCCAAGGGTGACTCAAGGGGATAAATGGGGAGAGCGACAGCCGCGACACTGATCATCTTTGCGATAGCAGCGTCATAATTATAGTCTGGTCTACTCGAGATCTGTTAAACAATTTCAAGGATAAAATACCCGAACACATTACCTAGGCCTACTTACCAATTCCATATGTTACCCAGCAGCTGATTGGGCCGAGGCCAGTGTAGTAGTCCAGTATAGTCCACATTCCCCTCCAGTGGCAGACGTTGAAGAAGAAACAGAGCACGGTGTAGAAGTGATACCCAAACACCCAATGCAACACGTTATCAACACGCAGATACCTTTTCCAGAGACTCTGCGTAAAGACCAATATCATCAGACCCCCGTTTCCAATGGCAAAGCATAGGAATCCGCTAATGTCCATTCGATCTGCAATCAGATGGGAGTTCATGTAGCTATAAGCACCCCACCAAGCCAACACCACCAACGGCCCCACGATGAATCCACAGATGAACTGATCGGCCAGAAAACATGCGGCATCCTTGAATTGCTCAGTGCGCTTGTGACCTGCATTTGATGAGGGTGGCCCCTGACAGTTGCTCATTGTGATGCGTAGGTCTATGCAGTATTCACCACGCAGGACCCAATTATAATTATGCACGCAATTGATCGGATCAACGAGCTAATAATAATTTCCATAACACGATGTCCTCTGTATCAAAGTTAAGCATCAACTGCACTTTAACGTAGCTGGATTTTAAAGTGCATGAAGGCCTATATAACTATTATCCCTCTGTAGTTCATTTGACTAAGCTATTCATCTCTCCTCTGGTAGAGACCGGTGCTGATAAAAAAGATGTTGATTGTAGTCTGCGCCACGTATTATAGCTTTGGCAGGCGGTCTTTCGTTGCTCGGGCCACCAGTGAGTGGCAACTATATATACAATGTGTGCGTAAAGCAATGTGATCGAAAGGTGTTTTGAGTGCATTTATTTCTTCGTGAAACTTCCATTGTAAAAATGATAAACAAACAGGGCCGGATTAAGGCATGTTCAACATGTTCGGCCGAACAGGGCCCCCACACTTTACGGGGTCCCCAAACATGCGAGGAGGGAAAAAATGAGGAAAAATTGGTATATTCTGAATAAATTTCGACCAATCGACTAAAAAAGGTAAAAAGGCCATCAGATTTTTGGCCAAAGACCCACACAAAATTTTCCGAACCGGACCTCCACATTTCTTAATCAGGCCCTGCATGTAAACAAACGTTCTTCATTTAGACCAGTGGTTCTTAACCTTTTCAAGGGAGCCGAACCCCAAGAGAAATCCATGACCATTCACCGAACCCCTCAAATTTGAACAATATTTTTTTGCTCGACATACTCTGTGGTACAAGTATATAAGAAAATGGTAATGGTTGCTTTTAGCGTACGTCATACGATGCTATTTCTGCTGAAAAACAACGAAAAATTACATATCTTATCGGTAATACCTTATAATTATTACTTCACAGAAAGATGCCTGCTGGTGTTAATTATCCGGAGGTGCACTGGTGCAGTAAGACAAAACTAAGGTTAACAGGATGAACAGTTTAAATTTAATGAGGTTTCAAAAAAATTTATTAAATAAAAGTTGAAAAAATAGCAGATAATTTTTCGCTGAATATGTATATATTTCAGAGGACCTCTGCCGAACCCCTGGCACTGGCTCACCGAACCCCAGGGGTTCGGTCGAACACCGGTTAAGAACCACTGATTTAGACGAAGGAGCAATTTTTGTTTTTTCTTATTTAAGTGGATAAATAACCTTTTTTAAAACTTCTTTCTTAGGCCAATGTGGGAGGTTTAACCCCTAAATACCCTTTGAAAACGCCACTGCCTAGATGAGATGCAAGCCCGCCGCAGAACCCTCCCCTTTATCCTAGGTACAGGCACAGACTATGCCCTTAGGTGTAGCCGCCTGTGGCGGAGTTTTAGACAGGCTACATGTACGTTCACCGTCCGAGTTTATAATACTAATGAAGAACAGAGAAAAAACCTTAGTCTGGTACACGCTCGTTTGGTCTGGCAGTGCTTATTGTCTGCAGTCACCAACTTTGATGCAAATCTGTACGTAAACAGGATCAGACGTCATGTGAAAAAATTCCATTATCAACGGATTTATGCATATTAAACGCAGGCCTACACATACATCCTATCGTAAGACTAAATTCAAATTCAAATTCAAATTCTTTATTTCCTCCAAAAATAAACATAACAAACAGAACAGTATAAACCAAGTGGTAGGCTATTTAAATTAACAATTAAGTCATTCAATAATGACTATGGAAATTGAATGGAATGCCCTGCGATTTTCCGTTTTCAAAGCCATAAGTGTCGAATCCGATGGGGCGTGGGGTTTTTGTCTCCTTGTGATTAGTACACCAACAGGAGAATTTCTTCTATGTTTAAAATCATATTGCCGAAATTGCTTTAAAATTATTCTCACCCTTCGTTTGGATATAACTGTCGAGAATATAAATCTTTTTAAAACTTCTATATTTAGCTACAATGCATGTATCACAAGCAAACAGTCAATACCAGGGTCTGAAGGAATAGTTTAAAAATATGTCCACATGGTTAGATGTGTGTAATTGATATTATTTACTAAATTTATTTCTTATTAGACAGCATGAAAGTACTGCACGGATGCATAGGCGTACGAGGCGGGGATCCAGGGGGGGCAAATGCCCCCCAAATTTCGGGCAAGTCTGTTTTTTCGGGCAAGCAGACCCGGGAAAATACGAAAAATTTTATTTTTTCATGACATATTTCAACTTTTGTGTATGGGGAAAATAGTATTTTCCACCACGAGATTTATTTTTCGGGAAGAAATACAAAATTTTACCCCCCCCACTGCTGAAATCTCCCATACGCCTATGCATGGATAAATGGATCCTTTACAGCCAGTCATGATCATTCAAAATGCGCTTGATAGTCCTTAAGGTCCAGATTGGTACATTCAGACGTCATACCATAAGTCTATAGATATTCTCCAGTCTGCTTGAAACTTGTTTATACAAACTTCCTTCGTCACTGTGTCATGACATTATTAGGCCTAACCGTGTCCATAATATCTGGCAGAAGACTGCTCTCTTTAGCCGTGGTTGGGTCGAGAGCGTTTCTGAGTAGATATACTCTTGAAGAGGCGCTATATAGATGTCTGAAATGAATGAATGAATGAAGAACATGATTACATTGATCAGAATCATTAGACTAAAGCTAAGATAAGCATCTTATAAATCGCGAAATTGATTTTTACGCCATATGGCCAACGATATTACAGTTAAATTGATAAATACTGATTCCTAAATTTAATATCAATCGACTTCTAAACATCATCATTAATCACATCATCACCGACAAAAACAGTAGACCTAAGCTTATATTAGTCTACACTGTGTAGATTGTTGAGGAAGCTAAACTCCCATGCTTACTCTCAACTTTCAGCTCCTAAGTAGACATGTGTACATGTATATTATATGAACACCCGAGATGATACAAAAGAAATATTAAACTAATTAACTGCTTCCTGTGAACTTCCCTCTTTGCATAAAATTTCTAAGGTAAGCCCACTATGCTAGTCTATTATACAGGTTAGTACAACACTTATCTAAAATATTTCCGTTGAATCCTCACTATAAAGTCTGCAAACTAATTCGCCGTTTTGTGCGACTGATTCATTAAACGATTTCAAATTATCGCCTGCAGTCATTTCATTATTCTGCTTCTCTACGTCTTGACGACCTGTTGTCGGTTGGTAACATTTCGAAAGACTACGAAACCGGCGAACGTAAAGATTCTGACACATACAAACGGCATCATCGTCTCCATTCGTCTCTCCATCAAGATCGCATCCTCTTATGGCCAAACTGTGTCCACACATCATCAGCCACAGTCCCACAAACCCAGCCGCAAGGATGACACCGTGAGCCAAGTCCGGACGATTGGGAAGTACGTAAACGTCGCATATGAGCCAGACTCCTCTCCACAGTGCAACGCTCACAAAGTTCGTGAAGAAGTAAGAGACGGCTTCCAAAACCCAACTGCAAAGGAAACGATGATATGAGTTCTTTGTGGAGGCGTATCGACGAAAGAGAAAGTTGAATGCTGGTTGAATGATGCAGGAGAGGATCAAGAGACCGTATGCGATGCCGAAACTAACAATGGCCGAATATGTTTTATTGTCTGGGAAGATGTAGAGGTCCATCAGCTCCCAACTTCCACGCCAGTAGAAGACGACCAACTGGTGAATGATCAACACCGTGAACACGACATCGAACACGTATTTCTCGCTCAACTGTGGCTACAATAAAACAACAACAAAATGTCTGTTCAACATAGGCTCCTAAGCAGGCCTGCGTATATTCTTTATTGTCCCACTTCAAACACAACACGGAACATGCAACATAGGCTGTATAAAACAATTACAACATACAACAAAATCGTAATGCATGTAGGCCCTACACATCGAGGTTTTGAATTCCTGTAAGATTATGAATGGACATCATAAAAAAGCATCGTTTGAAGACATAATTACAATGATAACAGAGATTCACAGGGTTTCATCTGCCTTACATGTATAACGCAACATCTGCATAAAAATTTCTAGCTCGACGTTTCAATTGGCAAATAATTTGGTAGGCCGGTGTCTAGTTTTTAAAATATTTACACTCATACGACCTTCATTTTTGGGCGCAGCAGGTCTACTTTCAGCCCAACAACACATGAGCTACAAGAAGTTGATGAATGACACGTGTACCATATTGAACAGCTAGTTATGTAGTCAATTGGATATGGAAGAAACATCCAACGGCTAAAGACCAGGCTTAATCCATATGGTCTTACATAATACGAACATAATTTATGGCTGACATGAGAATCTGTGTTCAGTAGCCTACGTAGAAAAGCCAGGGTAAACAACAACACTAGATTGTTATCACTAGTAAGAAAACATAAGAATCATAACTCAGCCTAAGAGAGTCAAAACAAAAGTAATATAATTATGAAAAAAGACCTCATCAACATCAACAAGCACTTTAATCTTTTACTGACGACGGTGGCTGTGCTAATTACTCTATGTTAATTAATTGCCCGATGTAAATTACCTTAATAGGCTAATTGCCTTCTGTTAATTATCGTCTGTTAATTACCTTCTGTTAATTATGCCTACTTTCTTTTAATTACCTTCTTTAATTGCCAGATGTTAATTGTTCTACGCCAATTACCCTATAGGTTAATTTCTCCATCCTGATTGATTGCCATAATAATGTTAATTGTCCTGAATCAGTTAATGAATAATATCGCCTTGACTGTGCAGAAAAAAAATTACCTCATCAACAAATCGGTTCAAAGTCCTAAAACGGTGAATTTAGTCGCACTGCATGGCCTACCATGCTTAAAAGCGTGAACCAGGATAAACAACGGTCTTGTCTGACTAACTGAAAGTTTTGAGTCTACTAAAGTCAGCGCTGTGACCTGGTTAGCGTAGGCCTAATTGGGAACAGTGCACTCCAACTCAGTGGCAGTTTATATAATTGTATACATAATATATTTGTATGAGAAGTCCTTGAACCGATGTTATGAAACAGAGTACTGGTACGGCGGTACTCCCAGGGCCATCTTATCCAGTAGGCACAGTAGGCACTGTGCCTAGGGCCTACGAACTTTTTAGGGGCCTACAAAATTCTGAGAAAAAATATTTAAATATAAATGCAGTGATTGGTCAATGACCGGAAAAACAATCAGAAAACGAAAACTTGCTAACTTTTTTCAAGGCTAGAGTTAGCCAATGAAACAGTAGGCTAACAATAGCTAAGTTATATTATGTTAACTTTGCGGCTCTTTGCTTTCGCGAAATCGCTTATAACGTCCTCAAATGTCATTTCTCACATTAAGTCGTTTTCAATTGAAAGTAATGCAAGGGAGGATAATCGTGACTGTCCCATCGTTGACCGAAGGTAATTTTTGATAATTTTCAGTTTCAAAAAAGAACGTTCACCTTCACAACTTGTTCCAGAGATAGAAAGATAAATTCGAAAACAATATTGACATTTGGAAAACTGGAGACCAGCTTGTCAGCTATTTGTGAACTAATCATTTCAGCTACAGATTTACTATCTGCAAACATTCGAGAAAACAAAAGAAATTTGTCAATAGATGCATCTTCTAAATCACATGGATATATCTCAATTAATGCTTTTGCTCTAATCACCATTTCTTAAGTTGATAAAGTAGATTAAGATTTAAAATCAAAACTGAAATACGTTCACAAAACATGGTTTAGCATAATTTTAAGAAATAATGTAAATGTGTTGCAATTTGAATTAATGCAGAGTTGAGTTGGATAGGCCCTGGGGCCTACGAATAGATTAATATGCAAAAGTGCCTAGGGCCTACGATGACCATAAGACGGCCCTGGGTACTCCCCCCCCCCCGCATTAATCGTATCCCCACAAACTTAGTGTAGAGAAGTTGAAAAAGACACTTCCGCGTGTATATATTTTTTTAAATTAACTTCCATCTGCTTTGTTTTGAACAATGACAGTACCTGTAACAAGTATGTTTATTCTTACTACATAATTTTGCTTGCTTTGGTTTTAGAGCACTTAAAACATTTAGAACGCTTAAGAACACTTAGAGCCTCTAAGCGAATTCGAGCTGACTTGCTCTGAACATTGGGACACTTAAAACAATTAGAGCAGGCATAACTTTAAAAAAAATTATTGCAACATAAATTTTTCAATTAGGCTATACTCATTTTTCAATAAAGGGGATAGAATGGTTTATTCCCCCCCCCAGATAGTCTAGACCGGTATATTCCACCCGGGGGATAGATTAATTCATCTCCAAGGATAACCATAAGGGGGATAGAATATCACGTGACACAGATCATTTTGGAGCCATTTAAATATTATCACACAATTGTCAGCGTGGTTGGTTGTTTCAGTGTAATGATACTGTGCGATAACAAAGATCATTAGCGTCGCCCTCCTCCTTTATCCAGACTTCGGACTGGCACAATCAAAGTGCGAGCAGTGGCGGAGTTATGACAGCACGGCTGGAACGTGGATGTCTTTAAATAAAAATGACTTGGCGCCCGTTCAGAGGGGAGCGGTGGTGTTGGATCTCACCATTTCAATTCACCTTGAAAATTGAACTGGATCGAGGTCATGTACTACGGTCGATATAGGGAAGCGAGGACGGGACATTGCGTGTAAATTTGAGCAGGCTCTCTGACGCTCTACACGGTAGTACAACCAGGCCAAATTCAATCATTCCATCTAAAAGCTAGTAGAAGAATATCGCCTTACAGTTACTCGAAAACGGGTTGTGTATGCGAAGAAGTTGACATCTCGGTCGTGAACAACGAGCATCGGTGGCGCCTGTGCGTTTTTGCTGCATCGGAAAGCCAGAAGAAGACACTGACCTGAAAAAGAATGAAAGTGAACGACTCAAGCAACAGTTGAAGTCCTGCCCAAGGTGACTTGATGAGACAAATGTGACATGGAACCGATGCTTACGTACGTAGGCTACTGGATTATATTATGACGTTCCAGGCCTATCAGACTTTCCGCTCGCAGCAACTGCTTTAGGGCCTGCATGAATGAGAAACGGAAAACTAACGAAAACCAATTGATATTTGAAGTGAACAGGTAAATATGTGAATTGATAGGTAGCACGAGACCATGCGAAGCGAATATGAAAATTAACACTCTATGTATACGTGAACAAGCAGATTGACTAGATCAGCGGTTCCCAACCCGTGGCCCGCGGGCCAAAAGTGGCCCGCGAGGCCTCAAGAAATGGCCCGCCAGGCCTAAAGAATGGCCCTCATCTCTCAAGGAATTTTTTAAAATATGTGAAAAAATCGACAATTTGGACAGGATAGAATGGTCATATAATTCATTTCTATTACAAATTATTTTATTTTGAAGTCTATAAACATCAAGCATTCTACACTGTGCCCCATAAAAAAACACACCAAATTGTTTTGCAAATATCTCTAATACCTGATGACATATCAAGCTAAAATTTTCCAAATATTTAGAGAAGTGGACCAAGAATATGATTCCAAAATTTCATGAAATAAAGTTGAACGGATAAAAAGATATGAATATTTAAACTTCATATACCGAAATTGCAGTTTACAAGCAATTTTCTGTCAGATTCAATAAAAAGTAAGCCAAACAATTTTTTTACATCTCTGATGTCTGATGAGTAATCATAAAAACATTTTCCATATATTTAGGGAATTGAACCAAGAATAGGATTCCAAAATTTCATGTCATAAATGTGAAGGGATAGAAAGATATGGATATTTCAACTTCATCACCCGAAATTTCAGTTTTCAGCAAGTCTGTTATTGTGTAGACTTCATTTCTCCCACATTATGGCCTCCGAACAGTCCAGATTTGAATCCTGTCGACTATAAAATGTGGAGCGTGATGCAAGATCGAGCCTACCAGACAACAATCCATGATATAAACGATCTGAAGCAACGCTTGTTGGAAGTGCGGGATGGCCTGAACCAGAGGATAATCGACGTTGCTGTTGCCATTGCAATGGCGCCAGCGCCCTCAGGCTTGCGTGCAAGCAGGAGGGGGACATTTTGAGCATCTTATTTAATTAAATTATCAAACCATACTGTTGGGGTCATATTGTTAGTTCAATTCTCTACATATCTGAAAAATTTTAGAATGATTAATCATCAGGCATTGGAGATAATAGGGAAACAGTTTATCGAATCTGACAGAAAATTGCTTGTAAACTGCAATTTCGGTATATGAAGTTTAAATATTCATATCTTTTTATTCGCTCAACATTATTTCATGAAATGTTGGAATCATTTTCTCGGTCCACTTCTCTAAATATTTGGAAAATTTTAGCTTGATATGTCATCAGGTATTAGAGATATTTGCAAAACATTTTGGTGTGTTTTTTTATGGGGCACAGTGTACTTTGAATCAATTATAACAATTTTTATATGATATTAGTTAATTATATTTTAGCATTGTGGCCCCCCCTAAATGCTCTAATGTTATTTAACTAAGAAAAAGTGGCCCTCGTGTCCTCCAACTTAGAAAAAGTGGCCATACAGTCAAAAAAGGTTGGAAACCACTGGACTAGATTGACACTTTGACACAGATTGACAGATTGACATTTGCAACGGACAAGTTAATGGGTAGAGTGTGCCAGTGTGACTTGGAAAATGAATTTTAATAGGTGGTACGTGTCCGTATTTTTAGTAGTTCCAGTTTAACGACACTGCATGATAAAAAAGATCCTTAGCGTCGCCCTCCTCTCTCAACCAGGCTTTGGACTGGCACTGTCAGAGTACGAAAAGTGGTGGACAAAAAGTAGTTCATTTAATTCTTATACAAACCGATGGCATAGGTCGTCCAACAGCTGAACAGATTAACACCAGTGTAGTAGTCGAGAATGGTCCACACTCCTCTCCAATGACACACGTTGCAGAACAGACAGACCACGGTGTAGAAGTGACACCCGAACACCCAATGCAGCGTCCTATCAACGGACAGGTACTTCTTCCAGACGCCCTGCGTAAAGGCCAGGGTCAGCAGTCCACAGTTCCCAATCGCCACGCATACGAATCCACTGATTTCCAACCGATCCGGAAAGAGATGGGAATTGAGAAAACTCCACGTACCCCACCACACGAAAACGGTCAATGGTCCCACAATGACACCGCAGATGACCTGGTCGATCACCAGCCAAACCTCCTGCTCCAGGTACTTGCGAAATTTCGGCCTAGTTGAGTGCGAGTACGTCTTGCAGCTCATCCTGGTACAGGTCCGTTTCAACACGTTCAATTAAACGTAATCGTAAGCGTAAACTTTAAATTTATAAAGCGCTACTATAAACTGTATAGGATATCGGATTATTCGCTAAGGCTGCGTCGCGTCAGATAGGTTGTCTAAAGGTATCCGGTGAGGATCTGAGTCCGTTTACCGGAGATCAGACGGACGGAAGAGAAAAGTTAAGTACTGGTACAACGCGTCGCGGTAGAAAAGCAGCTCCTTAACTCTGCTATCAATCTGTATATTTCATTATAATAGGCCTAGCATTATATGGAAGAGTTTGCAGTCGATTATATAGGCCCTATTGTTTATGTCGCTTTTGGCCTGAAGATATCCTCGCAGGCGTAGATTGATATGACGCTATCTCAGTCGAAGCACGAGACATCTACGACAGATGTAGTAGCCTATATATGCGGATGAACCCGACATGAACCCTGAAAATAGAGGATGTTTTCCCACCACCAGCAGATGTTTGTTATTCAAACCTTGTACTATCTTCCTACACGCAGAATCATCGTCGAATTCTACGTAGTTCATTGACTAAACGACTTAAAAACCCAGCGTAAGACGCTGTGCGTTAAGTAGGCCTAGGCCTACTCTATGTTCAATTCAGATGGTGAACTGCAGGTCTGTATAGTGTTAGCCATGATGACAAAATTATGAATGTAAATGCACAAGCTTTCCCATGGCAAACGTAGGCCTATTATAGCTTCGACCATGCTCAAATTGATCGAAACACTCATAAACTATTGGCCTACTACTGTTATTCGCGTGTTTATACGTGGCGATATTTGTCCATTTGCCGGAACACGTGATAAAATTAAAATGACTTCGTGATTTAATGTTGGATCTTGAATAAGGAATATTTGATGGTTTGTCATTGATTTCGCCTTTGTGTTTCATCTTTGTCTCATTTCTCTGATTTACGATGACAGCGACCGGTTGATGTCACGATGGGAAGGTATACCCCAGCGCAGTTATTTTATTGATTCTTAAGCTTAAAACACAAAGATTAGCCTATACTAACTTACACACAAGGGCGGATACAGAAACTTTGGACGGGGGGGGGCAAAAATTTCCTGGCACCTTGGTTCAGTGAAAAAAATCGCATCCGCCAAAAAAGTTGATGACCTTTTTTTTAGTCATCCGGCCAATTTTTCGGGAAAATCATACCATTTCAGCAGCCACTTAAACCAAATGGGGGGGGGCCACGATACATGGGCATTTCTAAATGGGGGGCCATGGCCGGATTGGCCCCCCCCCCTGGATCCGCCCTTGCTTACACAGGTTATTCAACTGCAGCTGCAAACTATAATAATATGCTTATCATTTGGGTTCAGTAAACGAATAGAATTGAAATTGAATTTAACATTTAGTCCAAAATAGTTGAGAACTTAATATTCTCTTCCACTTCTTTGTGATTATTAGCAAAACCGGTTGCTGTCTTCCATGGCCATGTTCGTGGATGAGTGACCAGTGTTCACCACAGTATCCTGTCCGACAGGCGATGGTCCCTCCTTAGATTTCTCTCCCTTTGCTCTTTGTTGGCTAATAAAATAGTTTACATGTAAGCTTATATGATTTTGTGATGTCAAAAGATGCTCAGATCAATAAACATTTTGGTCATGGTTATGGTTATGATACACTTTGCAAATTAGTAAAATATAGGCCTACTTAGGACAATTTCTTGCTTGAGGAACGCAAATTCTCGCCGACACTCAACTTACCTGTGGCTGAGAAATTTAATCACTAGCTTTCAAAATGAACGGACGAGAAGAAGAATAAAGCAAACAATTAGTTCGTCTAGTGCTCAGCAGATTCTGTTTGTTCAGAACAGCCCAAATAGTTTAAAACCAATGATAAAAATGCTTTGTTTTTGATTGTCCGACTGTATAATAGATGGAACGTACCGTGTCGTATAAACAATCTATAGCCTATGTTTGTAAGCCTATTGATTTCCATAATGATGCACGTGCCTTCCGAATAACAAGACTTAGTAATGAACTATAAGGACATAATTATACATGTAGGCTACATGTATTAAACAGCAAAAACATAATTAAAAAACAATGCATCGCGTAATAATGTTATTGTAAGCAAGAATTACTGAAAGCTGTGAAAGAACCTATTATTCACTGCAAATAGCCTATTTTTGTGATTTCAGTTGGTGCCATAAAATTTCCATCCAACTGCCGCGGAACCCCTGGCCGACGCCCGCGGAACCCTTGGGTTCCGCGGAACCCCGGTTGAAAAATCACTGGTTTAGGGGCACAGGACCGCTTCCACCACGTTCGTCCACGTAGGCCTTTGTCGAGGAAGCCCAACAGAATCTCTCTCGGGACTGATTATTATTTTATAATAAAATGCCTTAAATTTATTTCTTTGGCGCTTAGGTAGACTCTATATGCCTACCTGAAGTACCGACGTTAATAAATATTGCCTTGAAAACGGATAGGCTAGATATAGGCCAAGGCTAATTATGAGAAAGGAAAAGCCTGTGATATAGGCCTATTCTACTAAGGCCAGAATCGTAACCTATAACCAATTAACCATGAAAAAATATTGATTAGTCGGTCAGTTGCAAACTATCTTTAGAGTAAACACTTTATTGCACAGAACATTGAAAATTAATATAAAAATGAATGGACGGTCCAGTAAAGAACGTTTGATGAGGATAAATGGATGGATTGGATGGGTGGGTGGGTGGGTGGGTGAGTGAGTGGGTGGATGGGTGGATGGATGGATGGATGGATGATGGATGGATGGATGGATGGATGGATGGATGGATGGATGGATGGATGGATGGATGGATGACGTGCATAGGCGTAGGAGACATTTCAACGTTGGGGGGGGGCAAAAATGAGACTTTTGCCCGAAAATTTTTTTTTCGTCCGGTCGAAATCTTAAGAAAAATTCCCGTTACGTTTGCCCGAAAATTCTGCCGACCTTTTTTTAGTCATCCGGGCAAAATCTTCTGAAATTTCACGTTACTCTTTGCTCGAAAGGTCTGACGACCATTTTTGTTTCGGGCAAGTCTGATTTTTCGGGCAAGAAAACCCGGAAAAATAAAAAAGTACAAATTTTCTAAAACTTTTTTTATTTTTCCGGGTCTGCTTGCCCGAAAAATCAGACTTGCCCGAAATTTGGGGGGCATTTGCCCCTCTGGACCCCCGTCCTCATGATGACGTGGTTGATCGTGTACTAAAGACCCACGATTCATCACAGCTGAGTTGCAGCACATGAGTGACTGTTTGTGAGAACTTTCGAGGCTACCAGATAAAATAAACTGCACATGTTGTATACACGTAGCAGATCTAAGGTCCATAATTTTACTTAGAAGTGACTGTTCTTTTAGGGGCGTCACCTTCATCGCTATCTGTAGTCATCATTCGTGTACGTTATAGTGTAGTAAGCATAGGCCTACGTAATGTCTCTTATGTAGGCCTACGTACGTATGAGTTGGCGTACATGTACGTGCGTATGGGACCGTCCAGAAACGACGTCACGCACCTAGTGCGTCACACATTTTGTGACGATATATGTGACGGTCGATTACTAGATAATTAATCATATGAATTTTGTATTGACCCATGATGAGAGGAGGGGTAAAATTCTTCTTAAATTGCGTGACGTCATTCATGTACGGCCTCAATGTATGTAGGCCTATGTGCGGAACTTAACAGTTGTTTTGATCGTACTCTGTCCACTACTCATGCTCTGTCCACTCTACTCACTTCTCTTTCCTCCCTTGTTTGTCGCTCTTCCCTCTCATCTGTGGATCCATTATTTAAAACTTCGCTTAACCCTCATAGGGTCACGAAATTTCTCAACCGATTTTGGTCACCTGGGGGTAAAAAAATACCCCCACTGTGATTCGCATGATTCCTATGATAGACTCCAATTTTCAAGTATAAAACTAAAAGAAGTTATTTATAGAAGGTTCGCGGAATGCACTGGAACAAAGAAACATATGCAGCACTGCAGGAAAATAAAAATGGCGGACAAAATGGCCGCCAAAGTGTAAAATGGTTATAAGCGAAGTTATGTATGCAATGGAAACATGATTTCAGAGTCTAAATCAACATTTTCGAGGTCAAGGAATGCAATGGAACCAAATTCACATATGTGGCAGTGCACGAAAATCAAAATGGCGGACAAAATGGCGGCCAGAATATTAAAATGGCTATCAGTGAAGTCATATGTGCATTAGAAACATGAGCTCAGGGTCTAAATTGATGCTACACTTGTTATTTTCACGTGATTTGCTGTAGACAATTTCATTTATTCATCCTAATTTTATGAAACCAAAACGATTTCTATATATAAAACGTTACTAATCACGACATATGTTTCTATTTGTCCGTGCTGGAGTAGGGAGCTCCTCTGAGTAGTTTCCATGAAGATTCGCTATATAAATACTTGAATGAATGAATGAATGAATGAATGAATGAATGAATGAATGAATGATACTATATAATGTTCAGATACTGATAAGGAGACATTGTGACTGCAGGACACTCACGTGTAACGCATGCATAATGCTATGTTTATGAATTCCTGACTAAAACAGCTACGAAGTGGTGCATTTTCGTACTTTTTAGCTGATATGGGTGCATGGATAGATAATAAAACTGGATGCATTCTGTGCATAAAACATATCTAGGAAAAGTCACAAAAGCGATTTCTTCAACTATTTTCAGGGAAAAATATTTCCGTGAAAAACCGAGCTGGGGGTATTTTTTTACCCCCCGGTGACCCTATAAGGGTTAACGTAATAATTATTACGCCTTGTAACACGTAATCGCAATCGTAGATTTATATAGCGTCACTTCAAGAGAAGCTCCTCGTGGGCGCTCCCTACTGCTTTCGGCACCAACCACGATAAAAGAGAACGGTTTCAAACGTTTGCGGCAAAGAGGCAAAGAAACACCAAAAAGTTCATTACGGAGACTGCTAGCTAACTTATTTCAGAAAGATGGGCCGACCATAATAGCGACGCTTTTATGCAGCACTGTGGTACAGTTCGGCTTTTAGAGACAACCATATGGAGGTCACCTTGCATGACAGAGCGAAGGTGTGATAACCGCCTTTACCGTTAGTGCATGGAAGAATTCGGGCGTGTGATTTGGTATCGGATATACAGAGATAAACATTGACTTTGACATTTTGGTCTCATTCTCAAACAATGTTTTTTCACACTTAAGACTTGCCAACAATAAAGGAGTCAATCGAGTTCAAAACTTGAGCCAGATGTCCCTGATAGATGCGAGGGGTGGGCCAGAAGAGGCTGGAGATTGAAAAAAGAAAGTTAGGCCTACTGAATTGAAAGAGGAGACCGACAGGCAGAGTGAGAATCGCCCGGGTGGTGGTTGGGGGTTTCAACCCCTAGTCTTTATTAGAGCCCCACAGTAAAGTATTTATCACACCCCAATTCTAAGTGGATCATAGTCAACCTCAGTTATTTTTTCACAATTCTCGCACTGCCGAGTGCCGGCAGGTTAAGGGAAAGATACAGAAGCTTTACCATCATCAATGGAGATGGCAGCGGTGACGATGATGTCAATAATTGTGTCATTCGTGTGGTGATGACAGTCCCCTTCCCCGAGGTATTTAGTATCCTTCAGGGACTCCATTGCTATCTACTGTTTAAAATAAAAACTACTCCCGAATAGTCTTGTTATTATTATTATTATTATTATTATTATTATTATTATTATTATTATTTTTTTTTTTATATTATTATTATTACTACAAAGGCCTATTATTGTTATTATTATTATTACTATTATTATTATTATTATTATTTATGAAAGAAACAACGAAAAAGCAACGATCGAAACTGTCAATTCTTTTATCTTGAATAGCAACAAAGCTTCTGAAATCGGAAGAAAGTGAAATTGAGAAATGCGTTCAGAAGAAGAAAGAACGTCGTCGTCGTTTTACTTCGTTCGGTTGAGTCTAAGAATCCTATGCAGCAGCAACTACTGTGCAACGGACTGGCCATCCTACCAGCCGATACCCCTACAATGACATAAACAGACTGCGTCACATCATATCAGTCCAGATCAATTATTCAGGTCAGTCCAGGTCAGTCCAGGTCAGCAGTGGCGGTGCTACACATGGGCAAGCCAGGCAAGGGCGAATGTCATGGTAAAAAGCCTTTTCCCTGGTCGTTTATCTACCGGAATATTTGTCCTGTAGAGAATTCATTTGAGGCATGTCAATGTGTTATAGGGCCTGTTCACACTGGGTGATCATAAAGTATTTAACATTTAAGAAACACAACATGAGGCATAAACCGTCTTTGCACTGGTTGCTTGTACGACTGACCCAATGACTATGCTACTAATATGGTTACAAAAAGTATGTCACCGCCATTGCAGGTCAGGTCACATCAAATCAGGTCAAGCCGCGTAAAAGATCAGAACGATGCAGGTCCGGTCAAAGGACAGATCAGACATTCGGTGATCTATGCGTTTTTGTGTATTGGGTATGTTCGTTGCCTTGCAGCCGGAGGGTTGCAGATTCGAATCCACCTCAATCCGTCTCGTAGAGACCATGGGCAAGTCCTTCACTCGCAGCTACTCAGCACTTTGGCGTGAAACTCCGAAACTAGGCCTACATTCAGTGTCCGCGCTGTAGTCGGGAGCGCGTCTGAGTAGAATTTTCTTGAAGAGGCGCTATAGCAAGTGCACATACATTTTGTGCATTCTAAATTGATGCCATTGAAATCAATGCATTAAATCAACGACAACATGAAACCGTGATAATTATACGAAGTCTGATAAGATTTTCTACAATTTTGCCACACCAATTTAGAGATCGACTATCGGTATACATAAGCTTATGTAGAGTAATCAGACACAACTGTTCGAATGCTTTTTCATTAGACAACTGTGCGTCCAATTCCTCGATCATTTATACTTTTTTTCAAATCGGTCTTTCCAACTATAACTCCTCCAACCTCCTCTGACTCGCAATAAATTAAAATGTCCTCAAAACAGACAACTCACCGGAATTCTGCGATTTGTTGAGTCTTGCCGGCATTTCTAGAACATGAAAAGGACTACACTATTATAAGTTGTGATTATGATCGTCAGTGTTATTCTTAGTTACGCATTCGCTTTTTAACGGCATCTCCTGGTTACCAGGGATCATAGGCGCACGAGAGATTTCAGCAGTGGGGGGGGGGGGGGAAAGATTGAACTTCTGCCCGAAAAATTTATCCGTCAAACCGTAAAAAAGTTGACGACCTTTTTTTAGTCATTCGGTCTGTCTTTGCCCGAAAAACCGGACTTGCCTGAAAGTTGATGACCTTTTTTAGTCATTCGGTCTGTCTTTGCCCGAAAAACCAACCAGACTTGCCCGAAAGTGGGGAGGGGGGGCAATTGCCCTCCTGCACCCCCGCCTCGTACGCCTATGCCAGGGATGGTGATATTGACCAATGGTGACCATACCCTATCATACCTTTCCTCAACTTAAATTACCCATATGATATATATATATATATATACATATATATTTATATATATTATATAATATCTTTTAATGTGTGATTGTGTGTGTGTGTTTGTTTGTTTGTGTGTATACGCATGTAAGCTTGCGTGCATGACTGCATGTGCTTGGCCTATAGGCAAAATTGGCGTTCTCAATGCGGTTGTTCACATACATGTAGCCTAGGCATACATATTTCTCCGCTATGCAATAGAGTCATTAGGCCGTGTGTGTGCTTGTGTGTGCGCGCGCGCGTGAGCGTGTGTGTGTGTGGGTGGGTAAGTGGGTGTGTGTGCGTGCGTGCGTGTGTAAGTGTGGGTGGGTTGGTAAGTGGGTGGGTGGGTCTGTGTATGGCCATGAGAATAACAGCCTCAGGGCTCTGCTGCTAATAAGGTAGCTTTAATAGCCCCTAGTGTTGACTAGACCTATTCTATTACGACGAAATTCATTAATTAGCTAATTACTCAGTAGGCCTATGCTGCTTAATTATTTTTCTAGCTAATTAAAATAATAATAGTGTTTTTATTATTGTAATAATAATAATTATTATTATTAATATTAATAATTAATATTATTATCATTAGGCTACTATCATTTTTTGCGCCCGAGGTATAATCATCTCTCCGGCTTTAACCCTCGAGTGCCCAAGGGGGAGGGGGGTCCGACCGGACCCCAGGCCTGTTTTTCCCGGATAACTTTTTAAAGGCTAGGGATCTGCATAAATGCTTTTAGGTATTCCTAGAGCAACCATTTGGGCATAGAATGGTATATTTTGCGTGAGTATTGTCCACCCCTGCACCCCACAACCACAGCATATACTAAGGGTACCCCATGATATGCGGCTGATATTCATACAAGCGCATGGTTACTGGTCAATAACTATTATTTTATACCAGGTGGTGCTATTGTGACATAATATATTATATCAATCGATTGCAAATTTAGTTGGGATTACTTACAACTAAATTATATAACGATATTCCAAACCCTTCTCAAGATATTAACATGAACACGCTGGGGTCCGCGCCGGACGTATAGGCTTTCCTTCGATGAATAACGCAAGCATGCAAGCATAACATATGTATTACGAGATTTTTACACTATTAGTTTACACCAGGTGGTGTTATTGTGCTATGAGATACATCAATCGATTGCAAATTCATTTGGGATTACATTGAAATAAATTCTATAACGATATTCCAATCCCTTCTCAAGATATTGGCATGAAAGCGCTGGGCTTCCTTTGGTCAATAACGCAAGCAAGCGTAAAATGTGTATCACGAGATTTTACACTACTATTTAACACCAGGTGGTGTTATTGTCATATAAGATACACCAATCGATTGGAAATTCATTTGGGATCACATAGAACTAAATTCTGTGACGATATTCCAATCCCTTCTCAAGATATTAACATAAAACGCTGGGGTCCGCGCGGACCCCCCCCCCCCCTTGGGCCTTCGTGTACCAAAAAATACCTTGGGCACTCAAGTGTTAAAAATAATAAATAGCCTACTAAAAGCTGTGTTGTTCTGGAGTTAACGATTATTATTATCATCATCATCATTATTATCATCATCATCCTCATCATCATCATCATCATCATCATCATCATCATCATCATCATCATCGTCATCATCATCATCATAACAACATTTAAAGCGATCTCACCGTTAACAACTTGTACTAGTATGTCGGACGATTCGTGGTTGGAAGCTAGACACTGGTAAAGACCGGAGTGCAGCGAGCGGCTGTTCTTAATATTCAGCCAACTGGTGACATCTGTCTTTTCTAGCTTCCTAGTTATCTGAAGTCCTAGCGTTGAGTCTGTTCGCAGTCGGCGGCCATCTTTAAACCAGACGACATCTAGTGGTGAGTTATTGAATGCGTCTGCGGTTACGTAGCACTTGAGGGACACCGTGCCTCCAATGGATACATACTCCGTGCCTGAGACGTGGACAGCTGTCGAGATAAATAATAAATTCGACTAAGCTTAAGATTTTTGCGACCGAGAAAAAACTACTTCTTTTGCATAAGACATTGGAATTAAGTGAACACTTTGGGAACAGGTAATGAATCTGGTTTTGTGCGTGTCACGCAACACTTGAGTGCTGCTCTTTCATTGAGTCATACATGTACATCTGGAAAGCGTATTGCCTATAGCCTACTTCATGCTAACAGTACGCATAGGCAGATAACCTATGTATAGAAGATTAGTTTATTGTTTTTTATTGTTTTTCCTATTGTTTCAGTTATTATTATTATTTTTATTGTTATCATTATTATTGTTGTTACTACATGTATTATCATCATCATATTATTGTAATTATTGTTATCATCATCATCATCATCATCATCATCATCATCATCATCATCATCATCATCATCATCATCATCATCATCATCATCATCATCATCATCATTATTACTATTATTTTTGTTCTTGCTACTGTTGCTGTCTCGTCGTCGTCGTCGTTGTTGTTATTATTATTGCTATAGATGATTTGTACATTCATGCCGATGATACTGATGCTCATAACGACGACGACAACGACGACGATTTCAGACAGCTGGACCAATGAATTGTATTACATTATATTATATTGTATTGTATTGTATTGTATTTTGGCTTATTATTTGGTAGAAAAAGCTGCTGTAAAAACGCAGCAATCAACTGATGGAGGTTTAACTGTTAGCAATGGTAATGATGGTGATATGCTAGATGCGGTGTAAGCGAAGATGATGATATAGTTTGTTGATGTCTGACTTTTGACGTTGAGCTGGACATCGAAGGTGTTGTCCTGGTCGTCCTTCGTCGTCACCTGGCAGTGGTATAGTCCTTCATCGGACGACAGGACGTCCTTAATGATCAGACTCCATTCGTCCGTTCTCTCGTTGAAGTCGACCGCAAGTCGTGTGTCTGGAGCGAACGTGTATAGGCCGATCGTCAGAGGATGGTTCTCGCGTTCCCGTCGCCACGTCACCTATTATACAATACAATACAATACAATACAATACAATACAATACAATACAATACAATACAATACAATACAATTATAATACAATTCAATACAATGCAATACAATGCAATGCAATGCAATACAATACAACTCAAACCAATGCAATGCAATACAATACAATACAATACAACTGAAATTTGATATCGCCCTCCTCACAAAGCTCAGAAGTGCACACACGCCTCAACGGCGCATCTGCAATTGTATTGCATAGCAATAATTGTGAGTGAAAGACTTGCTCAAGGTTTCTTTTCGCAGTAATCGCCTCAGGGTCAAAACATATGGGAGCACCGCTGAGTAGTTTTTCCTTGAAGGAACGCTACATAAATGTCCGAATGAACAAATGAATGAATGAATAGGTCTACATTACTCTATTCTGTGATCATAAATAATTCCAAATCATATTAATCTTGGCAACATTTGAAGAGTAAAATTTGCATCAAATGGCCTAATAAAATTCATCTGTAGAATTTTCTACCACCAACGAAGCTTTGTGCAGAAGAACACTAAAACGATTAAATGAATCGAACGAAGTTTTCATTATGATTAAACAGCCGCATAACAGCTGGTTCTGGTAACGCCCCACCGCCCCACCCTGCATGGTACGCGTCGTCCATTCTGATTAAAGTCATTTCGTTTCTAATTTGCTTTCATTTTGTGGTGATACATCGACAGAGACGCGACTTCAGTCGATTAGATCATTTTTATGTCGAGCGTGTTTCAGCTGTTTTTGTGGCTAATTTCTGACGCCAATAATAATTATTAGCCTCGTTGACGAGACAAACTAATTTCGCCGACCATAGACCGATCTCTTTTCAACTATCCTTTTTTTAAACCTATTTGCGATCACACCATTCATTGCCTCAGTTCCTTTTCCTTTGATTCTCTGTTCTATCTCTGTCTCTCTATGTTTCTCTGTCTCTGTCTCTCTCTTTCTCTCTTCGTCTTTCTCTGTCTCTCCGTCTGTCTGTCTGTCTCTCTCTGTCTCTGTCTCTCTCTTTCTCTCTGCGTCTTTCTCTGTCTCTCTGTCTGTCTGTCTCTCTCTTTTCTCTCTCTCTCTCTCTCTCTCTCTCTCTCTCTCTCTCTCTCTTCTCCCTCGCTACCTCTCTCTGTTTTATAAAACCTTCTCTCTGTTGTCCAACCCTCGGACCCTCCTCTTTGTTCTCCTCTTTAATATCTTTATCATCTTGTTTATTATCCGGCCTCATCATTACCATCCTCCTTCATGTCGTTCTCCTCGCCTCCTCCTTCTCTTTTTTCTTCTCCTCCTCCTTCTCCAGTCTTCTTTCCCCTCTCGTTCCATTACTCTTCCTCCTCAGAATCTTTCCATCCTTTCGATCGTTATTCATTCTCCTCCATCTCCTCATCTCCAATATTTCTTTCCTCTCCATGCATCCTATTTCATTTTCCACATCCCTCTCCCACTTTCATCTCCTTCCTCACCACCTCCCTCCTTCCCTCCCTCACTCCTTCCCTCCCTCCCCAATTCCACGTCTATTTCCTGTCGCACTTCAACCCTCCAAACGTCTCTTTCCCACTCGCTCTCCACCTCTCCTTCCAGCACCCTTCCTCTATCTCCATCTCCCACTCCATATACCTCTTCCCCTATATATCCCCTCCCTCCAGTCGTCCATCCATCATCACCGACTCCTCCATTCCTCCACTCCCTCCTTCTTCCGGTTTCTTCCCTCGACCGCAATTCCCGCTCTTCCTGTCCCCCGTGACCTCACCCCTCCGCTCCACCTGGGTTCCAGCGGCTCCAACATCCGCTGGTCTCCACTCCCTTCCCTCCATCGGACTCCCCCCATCCCTTCCACGAATATCTCAACCCTGGCTGCCCTGACCCCAACCAGATTTCGGTGGAGACTTATTGATCTGCGGCGGCGGCGGCCGCGGTTCCGGTCGTGCGGCGGCGCTTTACACGTCTGCCTAATAGTTCTTTTGTCGCAGCTGGACGTCCCGTTTTTATGGTGGACTACGACGAGACGGAAGTTGTCATCGTGAGATTGCATATGGCGCGAACGGGTGAGGCCTAATTATCGCAGGAATATGAATGAACGGATGGAGAGAGAAATGAAGAAGACTGAGGGAGATGTAGAGACAAACAGACAGACAGATATACAGACAGAGACCAGATAAGACAGGGGTAGAAAAACAGAGAGAAAAAGGCAAATTTGGGAGAAAGAAAGGTGCGAATATCAACAAAGAAGAAGTAGGGAGATAGGGATGAGAGAGCGAGCGAGCGAGCGAGCGAGCGAGAGAGAGAGAGACAGAGACAGACAGACAGACAGACAGACAGAGACAGAGACAGTGTTAGAGTGTGGAAGTGCGGGAGAGAGAAAGAGGAAGCGACAGAAAGATGGGAAACAAGAAAACTACGAAATAAGATATATATATATATATATATATAATTATATATAATTTCATAATCCATATACATAATATTATATTAAAAGGAGAAAAGGAGAAATAACGAGGATAATAGAGAGGGAAATAACCTACCAGAGAATGTGGGATGAGGAAGACAGAAATAATATTAGCAAAAAGAGGTACATCGGTCATTGAAGTCGAGTAAGGGAAGAAATGACGGAAGCAGGGAGGGATAAAAGGAGGAAGAGGGGAAGGGAAGAAGGGAATATGAGCAGGCTACAGAGAAAGACAGAGAGAAAGACGACAGACAGAGCGACAGAAAGAAGCAATAGAGATCGAGAGGGCAGAAAAGTGGCAGGGATGTACGATGAAAAGGACAGGAATAGCAAGAGAGATGCAGCAAGAGACAGAAGGGGATAGACAGAAACAGGTAGACATACACACACAGAGAGAGTGAGAGAGAGTGAGAGAGAGTGAGAGTGAGAGAGAGAGAGAGACAGAGAGAGACAGAGAGAGAGACAGAGAGAGAGAGACAGAGAGAGAGAGAGAGAGAGAGAGAGAGAGAGAGAGAGAGAGAGAGAGAGAGAGAGAGAGAGAGAGAAGAGAGAGAGAGAGAGAGAGAGAGAGAGAGAGAGAGAGAGAGAGAGAGAGAGAGAGAGAGAGCGACAGATAGAGAGATGCGAGAGCGGAAGCAAGAGGACAGAGTTGCAAGTGATCGCCGCAGAAAATGATGAGATGTGAAAGCGTGGCTGCAGGATTTTTGAATAATGGATGGTTGGACGTGGAAGCATGTAAAGACCGAAGTGGAAGATGAACGAACGGAGACAGGAACGGATGGATAGATGGATGGATTGATGGATGGATGGATGGATGGATGTATGGATGGATGGATGTATGGATGGATGTATAGGTGGATAGGTGGATAGATGGATAGATGGATAGATGGATGGATGGATGGATGGATGGATTGATGGATGGATGGATGGATGTATGGATGGATGGATGGATGTATAGGTGGATAGATGGATAGATGGATGGATGGATTGATGGATTGATGGATTGATGGATGGATGGATGGATAGGTGGAAAGACGAATGAAGGGACACAGGAAGACGTATAGAGGGGCGGATGGACGGACGGAGGTAGATTAGTGAGCGGATGAATGGGTTTTAAGGGCTCACATGTAAGTGTTTTCGTTTGCATCAAGAGATGGAGAGAGAGATTTGAGAGAAAAAGAGTTAGAGAGAAAAAAGAGATTGAGAGAAAAAGAGATTGAGAGAAAAAAAGAGATTGAGAGAAAAAAAGAGATTGAGAAAAAGAGAGATTGAGAGTAAAAAGAGATTGAGAGTGAGAGAGACAGGCAGATAGACATACATATACAGAGACAGACAGAGACAGACAGGGACAGACAGAGAAAACAAACAGATAGGCATAAACAGAGAGACAGAGGGAGACAGGGATAAATATTAAATACAGACAGATACGCGGACAGATAGACAGAGATAGAGATATAAACAGACAGACAGGTAGCGACAGACAGACAGACAGCGGGAGACAGAGATAAATACAGAGACAGACAGATAGACAGAGAGACAGATAGACAGAGAGACAGATAGACAGAGAGACAAGGCATGCAGGCAGAGAGTCAGTGGGAGAGACAGAGACAAAGACCGACACAAGGAGACAGACAGAGACAGACAGGCAGATAGATAAAGACAAATAAAAGAGATGCAGTGACAGTTAAAGTGACAGAGGAAGGTATCTGGCAGCCACATCCCTCACCCTGCTCTGGATCTCCTACACCCTCAGGGGACAGACACACCGGTCCATTTTATTCCCTCACTCGACGTCTCATCGTCGTCGTCGCTTTTAATTCCTCGCCAATTCGCTAATGGAATGCCATTTCTTCGATGCATCGTCTATTCTACGGCACCTTATAAATACCCTCTCAAGTCATTCCCAACCCACCTCGCTCCACTCTCAACCCCCACTCCCCCGGTGCCTCCCACAGATGCCCCACGCCATCCGAGTTTCCGACCCAAATAACCTGAGCTTGTGATTTCCGAGGTCCAATCATACCCCACCAGTCCTAATATCTAGCCAATATGTTAGCACTCAGTCACTTATTTGTGTGATATGTTCCACAACTAGCGGGACCCGTCCCTTCAGTTGTGTCCAGTGTTCCCACATCAACTGTCATGTAAATGCTGGCATTTAGTTTAGCCTATTCCTTACAAGATGGCTGGCTTAATTTTTCGCTGTTGTTATGTAGCGCCGAACTAGTGATGATGTTGCAACCAACCCCGATCTCCCCTATATCCGTGTAGACCCAAAATGAGCAGTGGCGGTTCCACCAAAGGTCAACGCGTGTAAATTAGTTGACCATCATAATGCAGGTGAAGGGTAAAATAGGAAATTTTATCTTTGACCTGCATTATGACCTCCTTGGAATTTTTAATATCTTCTTCACACATCGACTTGATGACTGAATTCGATGAGCCTGACGCGATCTGCTGAAATTCTATAGCTGCTTGCGCCGCCATGAACATTGAACATGGGTGCAATTCATTATCCATAAAATACGATTCAATACAATACAATGTAATACAGTACACTACAATACAATATATTGTAATGCAATATAGTGCAATAAAATACAATAATAATAACACAATGCTATAGGTTATAATGTATAACACAATTCAATGCACAACAGTAGCCTACAGAACAGAACAATGCGATACATTACAATACCGGCAGGACATATGTACATGTAAGCTAGAACAAGCCAAGGCCGTAGCTATATAGGGGGGGGGGTGTTTTGGGTGTTTGAACACCTCCCGAAATGGAAAATGAGAGAAATAATATAATGCGTTTACTAACACATGATGTAAAAACCATGAAATAAAACCATAAAAACACCTCCCGAAATGAAAAATGTAAAAAAAAATAATAGAATGCATACACTAGTTCACTACCAGGTAGCACATAGTCTAATGGAAAAAAACATGAAATTAGGCGAAAATCGTAAGAAAGCGCCGTTTCCGATTACCTAAAAAAGATCGTCAGACATTTTTACGACTTAAAAAACGATCGTAAGAAATTTTCCGCAGAAGAAACACCCACCCACCCACCCCCAAAAAATCAAATCCTGGCTACGGCCTTGTAACAAGCAGTGTTACCGTTTTAGCTCCGAGTTGCTCCACCCTGCATTTGAGAACCGCCCGATCACCCAGATCGACGGTGATGTTCTGAGCTGGAGTCGGAATGAAGACGGGACGACGATCCATCGTTTGCCGACCGCTGCGACGATGCACCAGCTGCAGATGCTGCCTCCACGAATCACAACCTGTGGGAAGAGGATGGATAGAACAACGTGTTTATTTATTTAGCGCCACTATATTATCTAATGACCCAACCATTAGTCGATAGCACAGAACAATCGTGAGTAATGGACTCGCTCATTGGGTTCCTACAGAGTGATCAATCAATCAATCACATAAATTTATATACCGCCCCTTTAAGGTCTCTACTCAGAGGCGCTCCCAACCCATGCCTGGTCAAAAAGAGAAGTCTTGAGCAATAGAAAAAGCCAGCAGAGGCACGGAGAGGCACGATCTTGTACACTCTCCGCGTATATAACAAGGTATAGACACTCCAGCCAGTCGGATGTATACCGTGATGCCATGGGACATGCGTCAGACAACCGGGCCTGAAAAGTGGTTTGACAAAGGAGCCGAGTCTGTGGCGGACAGTGGCGAGACCCGAAACATTTGTTCAACCTTTTTATATTTTCTGGTGACCTTTTTCAGTCTTTCTCTGCGAAAAACTTTCTTAAATGGATCTTTAAAATTTGAGTGGCAGAGATTCTTTAGTATTCGTTGCATGCAGGTGTCAAAACTTTCATGAAAGCGTATATAATGCTAAGAGGTAAATTAAACATGCGATCCGGCTGAAACTCGGCAACGGCACGTCACGAAAATCAATGCCGTGTCGCAGGCTCGCATGCAGACCCGGACAGACCCGCGGCTCACTTTCAGCCCCGGGGGGACACCTCGACATGCATGGGACACCTCGACTAAAAGGCGCAATAGGATTCTCCAATTGTATTTTTCTAAGCAGGTTTTAAGGGAATTTCTTCTGCGGGATACCAAGAGTAAGAAGAACTCTTCTACTCTGACGGGGGAATGGCAAATTGCGTGCAATTGCGACGATAAAACTCCAATTTGGTTCGATGTCCAGCGGACTAAACGAATCTCTGCCACTCGCTTAAGTTCTCTTTGGCGGCCGAAGTGATGTTTTGGGATGGAAGTCGTTTGGGGCGGAATTGCCGGACGGACGGACGGACGGACGGGGGCTTGACGAGCAGACGGTCGGTCTAAGGGTCGGACGGACGGACCGCGACCAAGAAGAAGGAGGACATGCATTAGATGGCACTGATCCCTACTCTGCTTGTGGGTCGGAATCAAATATCGACGGAGCGGCTCTACGATCGAATGAACGTATTTCACGAATGGAATTGAATTTGTTTCCTTCTTTTATACGTCTCTCCCACTCTCTTTTTCTCTGTCTCTCTCTCTGTCTTTCTGCCACTCTTTATCTCTGTATCGCTCTGTCTCTCCGTCTCTATATCTGTCGGTCTCTCTGTTTCTCTGGCTGTCTGTTTGTGTCTCTGCCTCATTCTGTCTTTCTCTCTGTTTGTGTCTCTTCTTCTCTCTGTTTCTCTCTCTCTCTCTCTCTCTCTCTCACACACACACACACACACACACACAATTACACACACAAACACTCTCTCTCACCCTCCCTCTCATTCCATCTCTCTGACACGCTCAAACTCTCCCTCTCCCTTCATTACTTATTCTTCTCTCTCTCTCACTTTTCTTTTTCTGTCTTTTTCTCTAGCTACTTCTTTATCTACCATAATCTCTAGCGATCAAACCTACAACCTACTTTTTAGTCTGATATTATTCTCTCTCGCTTCATTTTTCTCCTGCCTCTCCTCTCTGTTCCTTTGTATCTCTGTCTCTCTCTCCTCTCTTATTCGATATACAGCCTGTGTCCATAATATTATATGCTTGTCTGTCTGCCTGTCTGTGTGTTCATCTGTCCATTCGTCAATCTGTCTGTCTCTCCGCTTGTCTGTCTGTCTGTCCATCTGTCTGTCTTTCTCAGTGTCTCCACCGCTGTCGCCGTCTTTGCAGGCGGCAATAAAAAACACCAAATGGTTCGGAATGTTTTTAACGGTCGACGCCAGGTTTAGATCCTCGGTTCCTCCTTTTCTTCATCCTCCTTCATTTCCTCTCCTTCTCTTCCTCTTCCTTCTTCTCATCCTCCTCTTCCTTCTCCTTTCCCTCCGCGTCGTCCGTATGAGCCACCGCCGACCAAAAAAGAAGTATAGCAAGCGACCTTTCGTGACATTTTGATGTCGCTAGAGTCAGAGAGCGAAGTGGCGAGCATTAAGTGTCTACCGTCATCTCTGTCTCTCTCCGTCTGTTTATCCGTGTGCCTCTCTTTCCCGCCCACCCTCCCTCCCTACCTTCTTCGTTCTCTATCTGTTGTCTCTCTCTCCCACTCAGTATTCAATACATGTGTAGTACATAAATAGAAACTCCTACGCATCAACGAATACAAATAAAAACATTTTACACACACGTTTAGTGTGTAGACTATAAACCTTTGAATTTGCAATAGGTTCTATATACTCGAGATAGGCCTGTGCAATTATACATAAACACACACACACAGATATAGGCTACATACGCTGATTCATTCATTCTGATATGAATAGGGCGCAACTTCGAGAAAAACTACTCAGATGCGCTCCCGACTCCAGCGCGCCCAAAAAGAGTAGTTTTAAGTTTGGTAAAGAAAGATCCTGGTAGATAGTTCCAGGGTGTAGGCGCAGTTCAAAAGAAAGACCATTCCAGACCACTGGGCCAACCACAGAGAAGGTTCGATTCTTCATACAGATAATTATACTTACATACATGCATAACCAATCCTTCTCTGTGGTTGGTCCAACAACCTGGAACGGGTTTCTCTTTAATGCCTATGCGACACCTTCTCAGTTTCACAAGCTGTTGAAGACTGTTTTTATCGCTTGATCTCGGATGCGATCGCCTCTGGGTATAGGCCTAAATAACTTTAAGGAAATAAGAGCGCTATATAAATTCTGATTGACTGACAAATAAATAGCACACTGCGTAATATTATAGGCCTACACCAGTGCATGTATCAATTGTATCATATGAAAAATGTAAAGTCCATTCGGTTCCATGTGGAACACAGGGAGGCGCTCATCTCCTTTTCAATGGCCCTGAGCCAGCAATGGACGAATCCCAAGGTCCTGGACATAAGGCCAGTGTATCGCAGGACTTGCCGTTTACTTCCCAGCTTACGCCGGTACCATATTATACTGCTTGATGACATATTATAGTAGTAAATTATTTATCAGGGTATACATGTAGGTCTACATTGATCCACGTTTGTAAAATCCAACAAAATCTCTTCATTTTCTTCACTGAAGATGACAAATTGATATTTCACAGTGTCATTTTCTTCACTGAAGATGACAAATTGATATTTCACAGTGTCATTTTCTTCACTGAAGATGACAAATTGATATTTCACAGTGTCATTTTCTTCACTGAAGATGACAAATTGATATTTCACAGTGTCATTTTCTTCACTGAAGATGACAAATTGATAATTCACAGCGTCATTTTCTTCACTGAAGATAACAAATTGATATTTCACAGACGCTGCATTGTATCTTTCATCGCTTTGCATGATTTGTATTAACTCGTTGACAGCTTCAAGAACATGAAATCGATCAAAAGCGATGATCGGCTGATCGAAGTTTGAAATCGATTGAGTTGTGTTATATATTTGGATGATGATGATGATAGCACTCAATCTATGATATAGCAATCTGGAACTTTGCGATGTGAAAAACAAAGAAAGAGTCGATTATATCCATGTCGGGAGAGAGGAATAAGGAAGACAGCAAACGAGAGGCAGACATACATACATACAGACAGATATATAGGCGGACAAAGACAGGGAGACACAAAGAAGAAGACAGAGACAGAAGCAGACAGAGAGACAGAGACAGACAGACATATACAGCCAGACAGAGAGGGTAGACATAGTTTGTCTCGTGGTGACATTAGAAGACAAAAGGAGAAGAGCAGATCAGTCTTAAGCGGTCATTTCAACGATGTGCCAGCGACTTCATTTTCTTAGCCTCGGCATAGAAAGGCTAGCAGCCGGTCGTCTCCCTCGCCGTCGCTTCTTCCCACCAACCGCACGTGCATGGTCAGCGTATTAGGCCTACTCAATATATGTAGCTGAGTTGGTTTTTATATAGGGAGCGAAAAAGTATCCAGCCTGATTTTAGTCCTAGATGGCACCACCACCACCACCACTAACATCATCATCATCATCATCATCATCATCATCACCATCACCACCACTACCATCATCATCATTATCATCATCAACTCAACACCATCATTACCATCATCATTATCATCATCATCATCATCAACATCATCATCATGATCATAATCATCACCATCACCACCACTACCATCATCATCATTATCATCACCACCACTACCATCATCATCAGTATCATCATCAACACCATCATTACCATCATCATCATCATCATCATCATCATCATCATCATCATCATCATCATCATCATCATCATCATCATCATCATCAACATCATCATCATCATCATAATCACCACCACCAGCATCATCATAATCATCATCACCAGCATCAATACGATTAGGATCACGATACGTCGATGTTATATCAAAGTTCGAATTCGTGGACTCACGAACCTCGGGGACCAATTGTGACCAATTGTGACCTCATTGGACTTTCCACATGCATGCAGAACTCTGCGGTCACATTGACCACTGTAGGGAATTTTCTGAATATTGATCAACATCGATACAATCTTCCCTATACATGTACGTGTACGTGTATATACAGATATGATGTATAATATATATATATGATATATGATATATATATATATGCCTTTGTGGCTTCGTCTACTTGCAAGTCTCCAGAGACATAGACAGAAAGAGAGACAGGCGAACAAATAGATACATGTAGCAGAGAGACAGTAAACTGATCTTTTGCTGATTTTTTAAATATTGGTTTATCTAACAGTCTCACACTGTCTCACACATGGGTCGAAGTTTAAACTCTTATCAACAGTAACTGTTACTTGGCTTATATGCTACATTGACCTATAAATATTATTATTATTATTATTATTATTGTTATTATTATTATCATTATTATTATTAAGTAGGGCAGGGAATGCCCAACTTTATTATTGCTATTGATATCATTATTATTGCTATTAGTATTTTCAGTATTATTATTATTAGGATTATTATCATAACTTCTACGATTACTACTATTACTACTAGCAATGCTACTACTACCACTACTACTACTATTACTACTACTATTACTACTACTACTACTACTACTGCTGCTGCTGCTGCTGCTGCTGCTTCCGCTACTGCTACTTCAACAACTACTACTACCACTGCAACAACTACTACTAATACTACTGCAACAACTATTACTAAGCTTGCAAATACTATTATTTTTCCCTCTAAAGTCAGTTCTTATCAGCATCCAGCACCATCACTCTATATCATTATCACCATCTTCAACGACAGCAACATCATCATAATCATCATCATCGTTAACAACAACATCAGCAGCAGCATCATGATTATCATCATCGTCTTCAACAACAACCGCAACAGTAGCAACATCATTATCATCATCATCATCATCATCATCATACGAAGCACACCGTCAATGTCGAGGACGTTATTACGTACATAATTATGGCATACTATACATCCTAGAGATCTCTTATCTCTGCTTTATATAGCCCAACTTTTGCTCTATCTGACGATCGCACACATAAATCGTGAGAAATAATCTCAATTATTAATCTCGCGATCTCTCTCGTCCTTTCGCATATGTCTCAGACATGGAAATTGGTTGCTGCTCAATAATATTATAAGCTCGCATCCCCCCTTCGTCCTTATGTAGTTGGACGTCCTTTAAAACGCGCTCTTCGCATTAACAACGGCAGACATGGATTATATGGTCTTATCGGTCTCTCAGTATAATTATACAGTTATGCATGTAAAATCTACATGCATAACTGCACGGTACGTCTATCTACATTGTAGATAGACGTACCGTGCATCTACTGTATACACAAATATTACACATAAGCTAAGCTTACGTGTACATTGTACACCGTTCAATTTTGTCGCTAAATACGTGCGACGAATATTTTACATGCAGACAAAGTTTTGAGGGAGTAAACTGCGTGAGTGATGCATGTATATATAATTATACGGACGTCATACGGAGGGACATATCTTAATCGTATATATAATATATATATATATATATAAGACATATACACATCACACATGTAGCATATATAAATATATATATATATATATATTATAATCGTCTCAGCCTTATGTTTCTGTATAACACGTATCTGATTTTTTTAAATATCAAGTTCGGTAGCACTTGCATGTACAATATTGCACATATAGCCTACATGTATATGTATATAAAATACAATATATAATATATATATGCTATGTACATGTAAAATGCATATAATATACTTTCTGTCGCCTCTCACAAGAGGTCGCCATTAATCTTGATTTACAGCAGTAACCACAATCACGCCTGACATCTGCCGGGGAGACTCCCGCACGGCGCTGCCGCCCATCCTTCAGGGTTAATTCAGTTCCGAACTGCTGCATATACAAACATCCATACATGCATATATATTATATACATTCATATAATATACATGTATGTGATGGAGACCAGATAAGCAACGCGAATTTTCGGAGCGCTGGGTAGCTATAGTGAGCAGTTTCACATTAGAGTTTTATGATGAAATATGCGTTTTATGTTGAGATAAGGTGGATAACTTTAGGTTCTTTTCATAAAAGGCATGCAGACGAAATGACTGACAGTGACTGCCTAACATAAACGATTTCATGACTTACAATCATGACCACATTTTGAGCGGATCATAAATATTGAGAATTTGAAATGCAATTCATAATCCCAATCTTGTCCCTGCATGCGCTTGCAAACCGAGAGATAGGCTAATATAAACAGATGACTAGAATTTTGTTGAGTTATGAAGCAACAATTATTCCTAACTTTGAATTCTTTTCAGTTTTTATTTTACTTACCCCACTCGGAGGGTTCTTAACTGAGAATTATTCCGGTCAGTTCTTACTTACCCAGGTTCTTAACGACGAGAAGAAATCCGGAGAAGATGACCATTCTCCTCCAGGAGCCACCAGCGGAACGGAGAAGGAGGCTGCTGAAAACAGTGAGTCTCATTTCGAGCGCCATGGTTTCATGTGGCTCTGAAGGAAATCACAAGACTTTATTTAGGTACATGTAGGGCTTATTTTTGTAAGGATAATTATACAGTCAATGAAGTCTACCACCTATGGCTAACAACACAGTGAGATACATGTACAATGCCACTGCATTTTTATATAGCCTTTCGTACAAAGTTAAGAAACAATGTCATAGCCTTTCGTACAAAGTTAAGAAACAATGTCATAGTCTACATACGCCTCGACAGTGGACGTGCACGTCGTGCAGTTATATTGCAGACCAATTATAATGTTGAGTGAAGGACTTGCTCAAGGTCCCTACGCAGTGACCACCTCAGACGGGGATCGAACCCGTACTCTCTGCGTTTCAAGCCGACCGCTCTATAACCAATCGGCCATTTTTTTTTAATGTAGCGAAAGACTCAGTCTCACAATTGTCCATATTAGACGTGCTGAGGTCGCCGGAGCACTCCTGAGTAGTATAGCCTGTCATTGGCGCTATGCTAATCTATGTTATTGTGAATGAACGAATCAATGAAAATAGTGGGTTGAATATACTCCGTGAATAGATTTACTTCAGCTATCCGTGTTCTTTCTAATGCGATGAAATGCAATAGTACGATACAAGAGAATTTGATTAATTATCATTGCCTATAATACATTGTAAAGTCTAAACATGTAGGCTATACAACACAAGTCGTGGAGATAAAAACAACGTGAAATGTAAAACGTGCATAATAATTATGGTCACACTGCAGGATCGAGAATATAGGAGACAAGAATAGACCTAGTCAAACGCTGCATGTGCGAAAGATGCAGTTAGATATCCAAGTATTATATGAAGTCAGTGAGAAATTGTGGGTTTTCAGACGGTTTTCAAGGAAGCCAGTGAATTTCAGCTTCAAAGAGAGATTTGTAGTCGATTCCATTCATTGGGGACAGACCCGACAGAGTCATACATAGGCCTACAACTCAGAGTCATGTATGCAACACAAAGTCATGTATGCAACACAGAGTCATGTATGCAACACAGAGTCATGTATGCAACACAGAGTCATGTATGCAACACAGAGTCATGTATGCAACACAGAGTCATGTATGCAACACAGAGTCATGTATGCAACACAGAGTCATACATACAACACAGAGTCATGTATGCAACACAGAGTCATGTGTGCAACACAAAGTCATACATACAACACAGAGTCATGTATGCAACACAGAGTCATGTGTGCAACACAAAGTCATGCATATGCAATGCAGAGTCATGTATGCAATACACGCAAGATTGTAACGTAACTGTTTTGCAATATCGAGTAAAGAACGATCTTTACTCGATAATCGCAGAAAACAAGAAGGGATAGGCCTATTGTTCTAGTATCAGCATGGTGAATGAACGTAAGGGTATGCTGGTGCTGATAGCGTTGTAGGTTTATTTTTAATATTTATTTCTCGCATTTGCTATAACGCCCCTTCAAGCCCTCTACTTAGAGGTGCTCCCGACTACAGCGCGGTCACTGCATCGGGTTTCACGCCGAAGCGCTGAGCAATTGCGAGTGAAGGATTTGCTCAAGGTCCTACATGACGGCTCGAGGTGGATTAAAATATGAAACTCTCCGACTCCAAGACACCGAACCCACCACAACACCACCGCGACACCACCACAACACCACCACAACACCACCACAACACCACCGCGTCCCACAATCATGCCAATTAGGCCAGTTGGATAAAAGCGCTTTTAAAAAAACGTACATACGAATATATAGCTCTAATAATGCCAAAGTTATTTCTTTCGACGAAAACGGTCATTGTTGCTATAAGCTGCTGTCGTTAAACATCCATAAATATGAGAAAGCTTTTGTCCGATAGACTTATTGAGGAGATCAGCTTTCACGTCGTTTCGAGTCGAATACAGAACTAATCCCACGGAAAAAAAACTAAAAAGATGCAGGTCCACTTTATTATTTGATGCATTGAAAGAGGATCTCCTTCTCTATGCTATACTCAGCTGAGACTGACAATCTTTCGCTTGCTGTGGATTCGATATCATAATTTATGACCATCATAAAGCTATCACATTTCAAATTTCAGCATCAACATCATGATTGTCATCCTAATCCTCATGATCGTCATCCTAATCATCATGATCAACACCGTCATCATCGTCATCATAATAAAATTAATCATTATCATCACCATCGTCGTCATCATCATCACGTTAATCTATCATCATCGCCGTCATTATCAGCAGCAACATAATCAACACAATTATCATTATCATCATCGCAAGCTCCTTTGTTGTCTCCATCAATCATAATCATCGTCATAATCATCATCATCGCTATCAACAACAACAACAACAACAACAACAACAATAATAACGGCGACAACAGTATTTACAACAAAAAGGGATTTTCACTTCTCTGTACTGTCTATAGAACTTTACATTCTCTAACCGTCTAATGCATGGCAGATGAGAAACTCTTAGTGGGTGCCACATAAAGTTATTGCCAGTCTACATTGTATAATACAGGTCTATGCTATGATAATGCTGCATATAAACACATGTTGTCGGTTCATACACTGCCTTCAGCCGCAAGTTCAGCGCAAGCATAATCATACACTATTTCATACACGAACGAGAAATGTGCATTCGTTCATTGATACAGACGTCCAGTGATGATGACTAACGACTATATATGAAAACGGTTGTCATAGTTACCGTGGCAGCAGCAGCAGCATGAAATTCCATGAACAAGAAGAAACCGGTCGGCAAGTGATGCGAACAACACGGCGGAGATGCGATGTCAAAGAGATGCAGCAGCAGCAGCAGCAGCTGTTGCTCTGTGCATCAGCAGCAGTTGATGCGTTGGATGCGGATCTTGGTGTTGTTGGTGATGGTTCGGCTGCTCTCTTGCCTCCTCATCCTCCTCATCGGTTCACGATGGCGTGACGGTGGTTGCTGCAGCAGGTCTTGTGTGTGGCGCCGGTTCAGCTGATATAGGAAACGATACGAGATGTCTCTGTCTCAGTCTCATTTGATAGTGAATGTGGCTCTGTCTTTGTCTGTCTGTCCCTCTCTGTCTGTCTGTTGTCTGTCCGTACGTCTGTCTCTGTCTGTCTGTTTGTCTTTATATGTCTGTCTGTCTCTGTCTGTCTGATTGTCTGTCTGTCTGTCTTTATCTGTCTGTCTGGCTCACTTTTTGTCTGTCTTCATATCTGCCTGCCTGTCTGCTAATCCGAATTCAAGTCTGTCCGTCTGTCTTCTGCATGTATGTCTGTCTGTCTGTTTGTCTGTCTGTTTCTCTATCTGTCTGTCTGACTGTCTGCCAGACAGTCAGACAGACAGATAAGTAGATAAACAGATAAACATAGATTCGGACGGGCAGACATGAAGTCTGCGCGTCCGAATCTATGTTTATCTGTCTGTATGTCTGACTATCTGTCTGTCTGTCTGTCTGTATGTCTGTCTGTTTGTCTATCTGTCTGTATTTCTGTCTGTCTGTCCGTGTCTGTCTGTCTCATCCATGGACGATTAACCTTCCCTAACTCCGTGTGCATGCATACGCCGGCCGATACCGTAGGCAGACTAGACACGTCATCATCTTCCACACATATTATATCGATGACGTGATGAGACGAAGGAAGAGGTGGCGACACAGGCGGCGAGCAACAAAACTAATTCAGTGCCATTTGTCGCCCTACCCCCTCCCCACCCCACCCGCCCCCGTCATTTTTCCCTCCGGTTAAAAATACGCCACGCCGACTGATTAATCTGTCCAAGATGGACCCCTTCAGAGTACATTGGACACGCGTTGGGGGTATCTCAGACGCCCTCCACTCCCAAGCGGGTCTATGTTTAAGTACGCAGGTTTGTACAGTTTAATGATATAATTATTATTCCGCGAAGTTTACGGTCGCCTTTGTGATTTAATCGACACTCTGGTGACAGCCTGCATGGTGTATGCTGCGTGCTTCACGTTGGTGTTTATTAAGCACCGGGTTGGTTCGTGCTTTTACGTGAGGTTTATCTCCTCGATCGTTTATGATTTAATAATTCCAGGTTGGTTGCCTTTGTGGTTTAATGATCCTCACGCTACTTCCTGTGATCATTTTGATGTGTTGGTTTGAGGATCTTAGTGATCGGTTTTACGATTTTGTTTTGCTTATCTTTAGTCGGTATTTTTAGATTTCCAGTTGGTTCGTGTTCGCATCAGCTGACATGTTTAGAATTTTTGTTATTTCGAGCTTATGAGTGTTAATCTTAAGATTGATATTATACATGTCCAGTCTTGATCTCCAAAATGGGTTAGTCTTATTGTAATCGTAATCGTGAACTAGGAACTTCTGCAGCGCCCACAGCCCACAAAAGCAACATCGCGACAACCAGCTTATTCCCAGGTGCTCAGTCAAAGCAAGTCGATAGACAGAGGTCCAGATCCGGAGTATCAGGCGACGAGTTAGACAGACAGCTAGGGTGAATGATGTTTAGAATTGATTAGTTGAAACGACGTGGGGTTGGGGTGGGGGAAGTGGAAGAATCAGGATATGATCCCTAAAAAACCAATGTTTTCAGTTTCGAGTGAAAACCTGTGGGGATATGGCGAGACTGCAAGGGGGTAGAGTTTTGGTCAGTTCGTATAATGGGTCAGATGTTTGCCGCAGTGCTGAAGTCTTAGTTTACAAATTGGATTAACCATGATTATGCCATATTGATCATACATTTCTGAACTATCAGTAATTATTATTCCATGCAAAATCAATTTTATTGTACTTTTATTGTAACAATGCATCTACATAATTGTGACGTTGTGCTTGCTCAATTGAGACATATCGGATCTACAATGTGTGACAATATCGGATCTACAAAGTGTGACGTCATGTTTACAAATTTTATTTGATCTACTGCATTGTTACGTCGGACTTAGCCTACACCCAATTTGACGTCATGCCTTTCGTCATTCACTCGATAGATACGACATCGAATATACGCCTATTGTGACGCTATAGCATTCAGATAATGACGTACAATATGATATCGGATACCGGTATGCAGTAACTGCTATTATTGTGACGTGTCCTGTTTACAAACTATGACGTTGGTCCTCCGAAGTTTGGTTTTATGAGGACGAATTAGTCCTCTATAATATCTTTAGGTCAATCAATTGTGACGTACAATGTAGTCCACGAATTATCGCGACGTGTGCTGCTGACTTGCGTTTGAAGTCAAAGCTATCAAATGTGTCGTCGTGTGATATCGACGACCTATTGTGACATTGTAGGCGTTTCGATACGATTGCGATATATATATATATATATATATAATAAATATTTATAATTATTACTATATGTATTGTATATGTTGGCCTATATATAAATAAACTATATGCAGCATATTATAAACATATGTACTATATATATAGACCTACTGTAACAGTATACAGTATGCCTAATATACCTACCCGGTACATGTATATAATAGTGTATTATGTTATTGATAGATATGGTTATATATTGCAATATCATATTATGTACTGTAGGTGTGTGCGTATATATACCTATACAGTATACATATTGATATATATGTATGCATATTATATATATAACGTCACATATATACATATATCTTTAGCTATTATACTGATGGGTCGTGAGTGCACTTGAGGCTTCAGCCGATCTCTTGTGACTGTGATGGACAGACAAAAGAAAGATAGACTTACATTTAGGTCGGAGGATGAATCGAGTCCATCGGGGAAAAGCAGGACAGATGGGAAAACGAAGCAAATACCGAGAACAAACAGTTTGCCTCCGACTGTAAATACAACGCCGTTCGTTACAGACAGACAGACATACAGATAGACAGGCAGGCAGACAGACAGAGCAAGAGAGAGAGAGGGAGAGAGACAGAGACAGAGAGAGAGAGAGAGAGAGAGAGAGAGAGAGAGAGAGAGAGAGAGAGAGAGAGAGAGAGAGGAGACAGTGTTTGAACTGAGAAAGAGCTGCGGTTTAATAACAAAACAGCTCAGCAGTTCGTGACATTGGCCTCCAGGGTGGTTGGCGATAAAAGACACAAACAGACAGACAGACAAACGTATGGACACACAGACAGGCACACATGGACAGACAAACAGACAGACACACAGGCGGCGAACACACACACAGACACATAGGGAGAGACAGACACACAACACATAGACAGACACATAGGCAGACAGGCACATACAGACACACACACATAGACAGACACACACAGTCACAAACAGACACACACGCAGACACTTCGGCACCCAGACTTTCAGATAAAATTGAGGGCAACCAGTCTAAGACGGTACAGAGTGATTCAGATATTGACCTGACTGAATCCTATTTCGAACTCTGTCGCCTCTTAAAGCAATCGAAACCCAACACTGCCGCAGACTACTACGTTGAACAGACACAGAAGAAATGGTCAGTCGAGTGAGTGGTCAGATATAAGCCTATAGTATAATATGCATGGACACGCGAGTCCTGGTCCATCAAAGACCGCTCTATGCAAATGCACGGCGACTATAAACGATTCACTTAATATACTGCATGGGTCGTAAATAAACGGACGAACAGAGACGAATGTCATGGGATCCATCTCTTCTTCTTTTATTGGCTCAATGCTCATCTGAGAGCGGTTTCTGCAACTGGAAGAATATATTATTAGACTTAGCACTGGCGGTCACGCTTGTTTGGCCACGGCGGTTTAAGTGGGGGGGACATCAGTGCCGTAAACAAGCGCTCGTGAATAATCTGGTGCCCTGCTTTTGGGTCTATACAACGATTAGCGTCTAAGAGTACGATTACGAAACATGGTCCATAGACTCTCAAGTGATTTCACTGCATGATGACTCTTCTGGTCGACTATGCTGTGTTTTGCTAACAGGTGTACTCGGTGTAGTTCTGGCTCTTAACAACAATTAGCATGATGATGATGATGATGGCATCAATCTACATTTTACTTCAAACTGACACAACGCAAAAGTATACTACAATCATCAATGAACGGTATACATCACAAGCTATCACAGGAGTCGAATTTAATTGTCGACAGCTATGCAAGGCGCTCATCACGTTCGACTGCTCCTCCTGAAAAAGTATCTGCTGGCGACTATGTTACGCAGCCTAACCACCGTCGCCCATCGTAGCATTGTAGTGCCATACACAAGCGCACATAGGCCCGCTGGCAACTTGATTCGGAAGTTACTTCGCCAGATTGCATAAATCCGGTTTTGTGCCGAACCGTTTGTTCGGTCGTCGAGCGCCGGAATCACCCGAGAGCATATTCGGCTTTTTCCGCCGCCGCCGCAATATCCGAACAGTTGGTCTGTCGGCGATCGCGGACGTCCGCAGAATTTAATTTAGCAGATGGATATTATTGGGTCGACGACGACGGCGAAGGGGTCTGATGGACGGTCCACTCTTGAACATTGACCTGGACGACGATATAGGAGCAGCGTCACGTCTTCTCTCCATCGCCATTGGACGTTGGAGGATGCTGTCCACGTCGTCTGTGGTCTGTGTCCCAAGGCTTCCTTCCTTCCTCAGCAGCAGCAACATGCACGCACTCCACTTAGGACGTATTTACGTCCGCGCAATTGCTCGGAAATGTGTCTCTATGAAGCAATTGCAATTGCACGAGAGTGTGTCCCTGTGAAGCAATAGCTTTGGAATGTGTACCAATGAAGCAATGGCTTTGTAATGTGTCTCTATGAAGCAATGGCTTTGGGAGTGTGTCGCTGTGAAGCAATTGCACGAGAGTGTGTCGCTGTGAAGAAATGGCTTAGGAATGTGCTCCTATGAAACAATTGCTCGAGAGTGTGTCGCTGTGAAGCAATGGCTTTGGAATGTGTCTCTATGAAGCAATTGCAATTGCTCGAGAGTGTGTCGCTGTGAAGCAATGACTTTGGAATGTGTCCCTATATAAAGCAATGGCTTGGGAATGTGTCCCTATGAAGCAATTGCACGAGAGTGTGTCCCTGTGAAGCAATCTTTTTGGAATGTGTCCCTATATGAAGCAATGGCTTAGGAATTTGTGTCTATGAAGCAAGTAATGACTTGAGAGTGTGTTCCTGGAAAGCAATGGCTAATATGGCTTTGGAATGTGTCTCTATGAAACAATTGCTCGAGAGTATGTCGCTGTGAAGCAATGACTTTGGAATGTGTCCCTATATGAAGCAATGGCTTGGGAGTGTGTCCCTATGAAGCAATTGCACGAGAGTGTGTCGCTGTGAAGCAATTGCACGAGAGTGTGTCGCTGTGAAGCAATGACTTTGGAATGTGTACCTATATGAAGCAATGGCTTGGGAATGTGTCTCTATGAAGCAAGTAATTGCTCGAGAGTATGTCCTTGTGAAGTATTGGCTTTGGAATGTGTCATTTTGAAGCAATGGCTTGGGAATCTGTTCCTATGAAGCATTTGCTAGACTAGAGAATGTCTCAATATTGGCTTAGTCTAAATATTTTGTTCCAGCTCATAAGCCGACAAATGCAATGCAAGTACGTGCTTTGCTTGCCGTGATAAAATAAATATTATTAATTTCAGCATTTTGCAGACCACAGCAGGACGTCACTATAATTGTGTAGATTTGTAGATACACGTAACAAGCTTCAGGACACGGTCTTGTCAAAGTATCTGCATCAAAGAAGTGTCAAGCTGCCTCCCAACACACAAAGAACAATTCTTTTTACTTTAGCATCAATTATTTTTGCCTAAACCGATAATACTGATTGTTCTTATAATAATTATTAATCGACCCAAAAAATACGAGAATGGCCTAATTACACTTAAAACCTTACATTTCGTCTAGAGTCATTTCCTAGAACCAAACCAGGTTACTAAGCATTCGACAGAGACGGTAATACTTATTATCTATCATAAAAGTTTAAATAGCGTTCATTTTGGGACGACCTGATTCATATCCTTGAAGGTGGATCCAGTCATCATGTCTTTGCACTTGGTGGATACGATGAGAAACTCTGGTAGAATCCAGCCACCCCTCGTCGCTAGGACTCCTCGCCGACTTCCCATTGACAGACCCATGTAGTATTTCACATTTTCTGCAAATGGATAATCAAATCTATTTTGATTTCGACAGGTATAGGCCTACAAATAAAATCGAATTTCAGGAGATAGCCTACGACTAACTCTTTTATGTGCATCACATCAAACAATGACAAGAATATAATACGGTGTTTTGACAAAGGATCTGAACACTTCCCAGTCAGAGGTGTCAAAGATGTGAGATATTCAATTCGTGGTTGATATTATTATCGAGTTTGGCATATGTAGCACTTATTTCAGAGAGATACATCAGAGATGCTCATGACATAATGGCAAGAAGACATGACTGACGCAGTTTTTAACTGTACATATGAAATAGAAGTAAATAAATGCCAAAGGGCGTAAAGAGGAAACATTGCCAACATGGCAAACTATTTCAGAAAGTTGAACAAACCACAGCAAAGCTTTTTGTGCTGCACTATTAAAGTTTGGGCTGAGGAGACATAATTATGAATAGGTGGACACCATCGATCGATGCCTACAATGTTTGCTTAATGCTTAGTAATAAAATATTGACACTTAGATGGAAATAATACTAACAATATCAGCACAGTTGTATGCAACTACTTAGCCTAGTTAAAACATAATTATTGCCATTTAGAAAGACATAAATAAAATTAACATTACTAGTAGCACAGGCGAACTACTTGTGTACTGCACTTCTACAGTCACGAGAGGAACCCAAAACTATCTTGCTAAAAATGTTCACCTGGTTTCCACGGTTCAAGAGCTCGTTCATGAAACATGTTGGCAAGATTTCGCATCAAGAGATCTGCCTGCAGTTCAGCAACCATGGCCAGCTTCATTTCCTTGGAATTAGAGCAGTCACCGATAGCAAAGATATCGTTAAACCCCTCCACCTGACCAAACTCATTGACCTTCAGTGCACCATTGGCAACCATGTGATCACCTGGAAGAAGAATAATGAAAGCTTTCGTGTGTGACTCGTTACCACATGCAGGTAGGCCTTGGGTGTCGCTGAATGCTAAATAGTACTTCCCATGTAGATCATAATATGCAGTTGATATAATACTTATTTGCTAAATTGATGAAATTTCTTGTTGTTATGACACTTAACATCACTTCGGCTAGTTAGCGCAGAGAGCGACTCTGAGTAGATTTCTTGAAGAGGCGCTATATAAATACTCTAAATAAAAAATAAATAAATAAGATAAACACCACGAATCACTGCTAAATTCAGAGGAAGCAGTAGCCTACAAAAAGTCGGCAGCGCATGTTCTTTGTATTTTGGTATTTTACTATCAATGCATAAGATCTCCCCGTCCATTCCGTTCCAAATGCAGCTGCCAAACTAATAGTCCGACTTTCTCGCTCGTCCCACATCAATTCTTCCATGTTTCATCACCTTCACTGGCTCCCGTCACTGGCTCCCGTCACTGCTCGAATTCAGCTCAACGTTTTGACTTTGATTCACAGTCTTACTCTGTCCTAACTCCAAAGTACCTTCGTGATCTCATTCGTCTGTCTACTTCAGCATCCTCTCGTCCTTCGTCCACACGGCTCACGTGACAGACACGATCTCCTTGTTCCTAACGCAGGATCTGCTGTAGCCAAAATCGTGCTTTTGCCTTCATTGGTCCTGCATTGGTCAATGGTCAGCTGTTTCCATTGACACACAAGCACAGCTTTCTGCTGTCTCAAAACCTACTTTCTCTGGGTCTTTCGCAATGGGAGTCCTCTGATTGGAGGCTATATGTAAATAGTATGTACAACACACTTACAATGCTATAACATAGAGTACCTAACATGTTTTGAGCTCACAGATTATAAAACATGGATTAAAAACCTACTCAGAGAAGTGGCATAGGCTGCAGAATTTATCTCTATTCCGATACATTTAATAATAATGTCGGCCTCGATTGTTTTTCCTTTGTCCGTCTTAACCCTGTATGACCCATGCACTCCGTCTGGTAGTTCTGCTAAATTCTCCACCTTTTCACCTGAAAATATAAATAGGCCTAGGCTATATTTAATATGGTAAACAAATTCTATCAACAACAGAATGTTTGTGTAAATAAGCGATTTGTGATGTAAAGTATACTAAAAATATCAGTAGAGCAATCCCGTGCGCTAACCTCAAGAAGTATCCATGAGTATGCGGTGTTAGCGACTTCGTTTACTTAGTCTCGGCTGACGTGGGAAAGCAGGCCCTTTTTCTCGCCGTCTTATTCTTCCCACTGAATGTGTACGGTCAGTGTACATACTCATTATAGCCGAGTTGGTCATGGATGCAAATGAAGCATAAATCTTTAAAAAAGTCTGCCTTCCCTGGATTTGAACCCCATTGAGAGTCCAGCATCATGCAGCCAAGTAAGGAAACTGAACAGTTGTCTTTGCATTTCGACAAAACATCCCGTCCAGCTAAAACCAATGTTGGAGTTCGATAAGGATGATATGCTTATCTGCAGAATGATAAGAATAAAACAAAGAGCTGCTATTAGGTTTAGACGAGACTCGGATGTAACTGGTGGTCCACACTCTAGTCTTTCACCTCTATTAGGCAGGTTTTATATTTTATTTAACAATAATCATTTGTCAAGCCACTTCACTCGTATGGTAATTTGTGAAACAAGCCTATAAGACCCTTCACACAGTCACAGAGTGCAAACCATCAAGGCATGCAGGCCATGAGTGACTGCAATACCTTACCTTTCTTTCAGAGCAATGCATAATGAGTAACTATATTAGGCTACTCCTTGCTTCAAAAACAATGAAGTCCATGACATAGGCCTACCTAACCTTTCGACGTTGAAACGTGTATTGGAAAACTAACTCAAACAATTCTCATCGCTTACCAAGTATCAGATTGATGTGCAGGTCTTCGCAAATACTCATGACTTTCTTGACAAAGTTTGCTGGAGCATCATCTGAAATCAGCTTTGAGAGGCTATGGACAATGGTGACCCTCTTCTTCGGGTAAATGGTGGCAACCTCCCCTGCAACCTCAACTCCCACGGGTCCACCTCCAACTATCACCACATTCTGGCTCTTCTTAACCTAAACGAAACAATTCCACAGATATTCGCAACAGGAGTTTACCATAATTTACTGCAGGTACCAGAATTAAGTCGGCCCTACAAGGAGCTGGAAGAGAACAGGGAACAGTCGGATGTTCATACGAGGATCTGGAAGGCGGAGATGCATCTGTAACCTCTATTCAACATGTACGTGTAACTGGTGAATAGTTATGAAAATGACAATTTCCTGTAAAAGGGGCTCGCCACTGATGAGTTTGACGATAAGCTTGAAAAGTCGAACGAACTCATAGGGTTTACAGGCCCTTGCCTTTTCTTTATTGAAAAAGGAAAGTAAGGTCAAATTCAAGGCTTCTCGGACGCAATAGTGAATCAAAAGCATAGCCATTGGGCTGAACAATTATAGTCTGCTTCCAAAGAAAAATAAACGAAGTAGTAGGCTAAGCCATTTCAGGGAGTGTTACAATATTAACTGCCAGTGTGAATGTGAATGAATGCAAAAGGTGGCGGTAGCATAGACAGCTGGAAAAGATCATTACCAGCTCTCTATGTAGGCTCTACCTTCTTCTACAAGTTACTCTACAATCGTATTCGCATGCTTCAAATTTTAAAACATCACCAATTCACCATAAAGCTATTCACAAGCGTTGGGCTCCTAAGCAGTGGCAGCGCGTATACATTTCAGCAGGTCGCATCAAGGTCAAACGAGCGTCATTCAGCAGATCGAAGCAATCAAAATGTAGACCCAAAGATATCAAAAATTAAAAATAATTTTTAACAGGTCATAAGGCTGGTCAAAAATTCCAATACGCAGGTTAAATGACTTGCTGCGATGTATACGATGGCGCCGCCACTGCACGTAAGTTCTAGTTCTTTCAGACTAAGTTATCTAAATTCTGTTACCTCTTCGGCAATTTTGGAATAGTTCTCAATGATTTCCTTGGCAGTACTGCTGCTTTCTTTCAGCGGTTCAATAGAACCAGTCGCGATGACGAGGATGTCATACGACATTTCGGTGCCATCATCCAACTTGATGACCTTCGCCTCAGTGTTGACCTTCGTCACCTTTCCACGTCGGAAGTGATTTCCAAATGTTGGCTCGTAATAGACGACCATCTTTTTTGCAAATCCTAGATGAAGTGTGACATGGCAATGATGATGATTATGGAAGGATTAATCCAAGATAAACATTATTAGGTGTGGTGCATGTAAAAGAAAATTGTGACGAAAAATAAAATAATTAGCCTTAGTTAGGCTTAGTACCTGCGGATAATGACTATTTAATATATTTTACAGTGTGATTTTCATCGTTAAATTTCAATAATCATAGCCTTAGGTTTTTTAGAAATTCTAATCAAATTCCGTTTTCTTCAGGAGGTGTGAGTGGTGCCACAGACCTGGTTCAACTACTGCCCGGACACTTGCTATGTTGTGGTGGAAGGCATCTTTTATGTCAACGATGCTGAAGTTGGCGTTCTGCTTTATCAGCGCCATTGCCAACTGTATGCCTCCATAGCCAGCACCAACGATCACAATGTGCTTGTCTTGTGGAATGGAACTGCGTCCTGAACCCATCTTAATTGTCTCAAGTTAAGCTGTATCAGGAACATAGAGGTTTTGTAATGTTATACAAACCAATTTTAATTTACCGGTACTGAAAATGTGATTAAAATGAAATCGCTTGTAGCAGCTTATGTAAGCACCCATCCCTAGCACTCTAGAAGAACTTCACAAATATTATGAGCAAGCTTCAAAATAGGCTTAAAATTAACAAAGAGCGTCTACAAAAGCCCAGTGCCAATACTATGCCGACGAGCAAATATTGCTTTTTTGATAGGCCTATATGTGTGTGTGAGAAAAGACACTGGCCTACATACCTTATTCTTTGCAATATATTGCCTGTACAAATCCTCAATCTTTCAAATGCTAAACTTCAGTGAGTCGAACATAGTACTGTACTGTTGCTGGTAACAGCAGGAAGCACAATCAAAAATTTGATGTTTTGTCATTCGGCGACAAAAGTTGAAGATAAGTTAACATGGCATGCTGGGTCAGGACGCAGATGTTACTTTTAATTGTCTTTGATGTCATTGTGAAATAAATTGAGTTTTTCTGAACATTGATTTTTCTTAATTGGTTCAGCCATCGTGGTTCCGTTTAAATTGAACAGAATACGAACCTCATTTAAGTGTGCTCCAAAGTGAAAATACACATCTCAACATAAATGCATATATATACAGTGTAGGCCTATATCAACATAATATATGCGTGACACGCTGCACTGGCTCCCAGTTTGGACAGAATTACATTCAAGATCATTGTCATTGGACGAGTGTCAATGGTTGGTCTGGCGCCTGAGTATACTGCTGTTCTTCCCTCTGCATCGGGCTCCGTTATGGCTGAGTAAGTGAGTATGTGGCTGGATTTGTGTGTGCTAGCTGTCCCTTTTGCTCGTGCCTCCGCTGTGCAGACTTCAGAACCGTGCCTTGTCGGTGGAAGGAACTTCGACCTGGAATGACCTTCCTTCGATATCGATATAGCTATATTTCTAGAACTCCTCATACATGTATTTCTCTCTCATCTGAGAGTTTTAATTGGAGGCGTTGGGGTTGGGACTGCGAGCGCCTGGAACTATATTATCCTTAGAGAGGTGCTGCGCAAATTCATGTAACGAATGAATGAATGAATGAATGAATGAATGAATGAATGAATGAATGAAAATGAATGAATGAATATTGTTCCTCGCTAGCGTTAAGTTCAAACAAACGCTTTGCTGTGAAGTTATTGGAACCAAGACCAGGGAGGGAGAATTCCCAACTCCGCTGCTCGAGCATAAAAATCCTATCCCAGGGCCCCGTCACCCATGGAGTCTCTTGTCGCCTCATCTGGAACGTGTGGAAAGCGGGAAGGGTATGGGGAAACGAGGCAAATACCCAGAACAGTTTTCCTCCAACAGTTATAAATAACATTATGTGCGCGGTGGACTGGACTGTTGTCAGAGGGAAGACCATCGGAGGACCCGGGTCCGCGCAAGCCTTGGTGAGGCCCTGGTCCCAATCAAAAATTGATCCTGACAGAACGCAACAGAAGGGACAATGGCCAAACAAGGGTCACGAGTTAAGAAAGAGTGGCCCCCACCAAGTAGAGGTGGTTTTTCATCATAAACTCGCACACTCAGTTTAAACCGAAATAACGTTATTAGTCTATACTCAGCCTATAGGGCCTACTCTGTTCAAGAGCTGAAAATTACGATGACAGGCCTACAGAGCCCAGACGATTATCAATAGGCCTACAGCTAATACTGATTACGAAATGAATTATTGTGTTATTTATTTGGTCAAAATGTTTTGATCCAAAACATAAGTCTGCTATAGCACTGCAAGCATTTCGCTCCTTGTGCTACGCGCAATAAAAATTTGTAGGGCCTAAGCCTACTTAGTTCCCAATTTCCGTGAAACACAGAAGGATGTCATTATCTATAGGCCTAGGTGGAAGACAGGCCCGCGGTAATCGCATGGGCAAATTTATACAGCGCCACCTCAAGAGATAGATCTACTTTTCAGAGACGGTTCCAAACTGACAGTACTAAGCATGGGCGCCCGCGAATAGGGGCAAGATGGGACACTTGCCCCCTGGAAAATCGATTTCCTATTTTTTTTCTCAAATTTTATTAGCCTAATTATACACAACGTCAAATTAAATAGAAATTGACATTTTGGAAACTTCTGTGAAAAATAACCGTGTTCTTAATTTTCTGCAATGCAATATCAAGTTCATGATAAAAAATTGACCATGGCCATTGTGCTTTGCCCCCTCCTGCAAAAATGTCTGCGGGCGCCCATGGTACTAAACCACAATTAAATAGAGTGGTTTATTTCAAACGTTTACAGAAAAGGGACTAAGAAAGACCAAGATGTTCATTGTGGAGATTACTAGGTAATTTATTTGAGTAAGATAGAACAACCGCAGTAGGCGGATACATGCATGGTCTTGTACTCTTGTTAAATCATGTTCCATTTGGCAGGTGGCAAGCTGCCATGAACTAACAACAACTTTATGACATTTGCACCTATTATTTGTGATAATACCGATGATACTGAGTGTTCTAAAACAAATAGCCCGATTAGGCCTACACATGTCATGGCCGATTAACATTTAAAGATTTACATTTCGCATTGATTCTTATCCTAGAGCAATGTATTCAAGACCACTTATAAGCTAACAGAGACGATATCTAGTTTATAAATGTTTAAATATAGCGTTCTTCGTCTATTCCGGGACCACCTGATTCATATCCTTGAAGGTGGACCCAGTCAGCATGTCCTTGGACTTAGAGGACACGATGACAAACTCCGGTAGAATCCAGCCATTTCGATACTCAAGCACTCCTCGTCGACTTCCCATTGACAGACCCATGTAGTATGTCATATTTTCTGCAATAAAGGTAATCATCAACATTTGATTTTGACAGGTACAAAGAAACCAAACTTTGACGAATATGGGTTACTTATTTTTGCATCAAATCAAGCCATGACAAGGTTTAACAAAGCCATTATGTACAAAAGACTACATTGCTCTGCATTGGCATCGTGAGGTAGGCCTATAATTGCTGGGCAGGAAAAAACTTCAATCGGTAGCCTAATAACAAAATGATTTGCGTGAGATACCTTCCCAGTGGCAATCTACAGGCCCGTCTAGTACAGTTAAACTGCAATAAACGAGAGGAACCCAAAAATCTCTTTTTTTAAATGTTCAAAACTATCTTGCAAAAAATGCTCACCTGGTTTCCACGGTTCAAGAGCTCGTTCATGAAACATGTTGGCAAGATTTCGCATCAAGAGATCTGCCTGAAGTTGAGCAATCTTGGCCATCTTCATCTCTTTGGAATTAGAGCAGTCACCGATAGCGAAGACATCCGTAAACCCCTCCACCTGACCAAACTCATTGACCTTCAGTGCACCATTGGACACCATATGATCACCTGGAAAAAGACTAATGGAAGCTTTTAGGTGTGACTCGTTACCTCAGGAAGGCCTTGAATTTGGGTAAATGCTAAATACATCACCGGTAGATCATATTTGCAATTGCAGTATTATTTATATATAATACATATACATAAGAATGGGACGCCACGGTTTAACTGTACGTGCAATTAAAGAGAGTGGCTAACATTTTTCAACTGACAGATCATACAACATGGATTTAAAAACTTACTCAGAGAAGTGGCATAGGCGGCAGAGTTGATCTTTAGTCCGTTACATTTAATAATAATGTCGGCCTCGATTGTTTTTCCTTTGTCCGTCTTGACCTTGTATGACCCGTGCACTCCGTCTGGTAGTTCTGCTAAATTTTCCACCTTTTCACCTGGAAATGTCGCATAGTCAACAAATTCTATTAACAGCAGAATGTTAAAGCAAATAAGCGATATGTAATATAAATATCTCGGATCAGGACGTTTGGGCGCCGCCGTTTGGGCGCCGGCCGTTTGGGCGCCGCCGTTTCGGCGCCGGCCGTTTGGGCGCGACGCCGTTTGGGCGCCGGACGTTGCGGCGCGAAAGAAGAACCTTGACGTTTCGTCGCTCGAGAAGTAGACTGTTCTATGCGCACTTTTGGCGAAACGGAGAAAATCAAAAAAGAAAGTTTAATGACTTTGCATTTTGTACTAAAGACACTTGGCTGTGACAAAATTGAGCAAGACTGTTTAGAAAGCATTTATGCAGACATCTGCAACTTTAAAAAATCACAAAGATTGTGACTTCTGTCATAAGAAAAGACAATTTGAATGCGACTTTCGGAATTTGTTCAAATAGAACAAAATATTACAGAAATAGCCATGGACTATCGTTACATGGAACATTATAATTGTTAGCAAAACGAATTAGCCTACGACTTACTGTTATAATGTTCTATATGCATGTGCGAATCACATTTTGCCGTTCAGACCACGTGACCGTAAATAGAACAAAATAATTCTGGGTTATATAGCCCTACTCATGAACACAACTTCTTCTATAATATAGGTTTACACGTGATTAAATCTTTGCAATATAATTGGTTGGTTCACATAGAATATTGTAATTCCTATCAGTTAGTAAGCATATGCAAATGGAATAAAATAATTCTGTTCTTTTCCTCGTAAAGACACCATTTCAACAGACGGGATTTTGTACCAAGATAGAACAAATTACTCTGAATCGGCCTGTACACTTAACTCCAAAGTAAACAAAAACGCACATAGAACACTATAATTCTCAGGCGACGGTTTGTAGATATAATTACATACGAAAGAGCCTCCTTCCTAACCTTGACGTTTGTAGATATAATTACATACGAAAGAGCCTCCTTCCGAGACTATTGTTTATCCCCTGTGAATGTGACGTTTGACGCGTTGCCGCTTGTTTACGCACCAGGGCTATACAGGATAACATACGAAAGAGCCTCCTTCCTAATAACCATAATCTTTTAAAACATTGGGTTTGTGAACATTAAATCGAACATTGAACTTCTGAAAGTAGGCTAATTCAGTTCTTTGTGGAATGCTTTTATTTAACATCAAATCATTCCCTTGGGTAACATGATGTGTTAACATTAAATTTAACAATGCACATTACAAAACATAGCTGAATTAAAAATTCCTGGACAAATAAAGAGTTTTAAGTGCTATTTCATTACATAACTTCTTCCGCGCCGAAACGTACGGCGCCCAAACGGCGTCGCGTCCAAACAGCCGGTGACACGAAAAGGATTATCCCCCCTGAAAGCTATCCGGGAGGATGAATTAATCTATCCCCCCGGATGGAATTAACCGGTCTAGACTATCCGGGGGATAAACCATTCTATCCCATTTTTTGAAAAATGTGTATAATTAAAAAATTTATACTTTAATCAAATTTTAAAGTGACTCTAATTGTTTTAAGTGACCTAAGCAATGCTAAGAGAAAGTCAACTCAAATTTATTTAGTGTCTCCGAGTGTTTTTAAGTGTTTTAAATGTTTTAAGTGCTGTAAAACTAACGCAAAACAAATTATCTAGTAGGAATAAACATAGGCTACCTGTTAGTGTCATTGTTCAAAACAAAGCAGATGAAAATTAATTTGCAAAAATAAATGCACGCGTAAGTGTTTTTTTGACCTTTCCTCATTTGAGGGGATACTATTAATACGGGGGGATACTCTATTTCGTGACACCGGCGTCGAAACGGCGGCGCCCAAACGGCCGGCGCCCAAACGGCGGCGCCCAAACGTCACGTACCGTAAATATCTATAGAAGATTATGAGTGGAGCAGTCGATTGAGCTATCCTTATAGGCTATATAGAGGCAGACATGTGTATGCAGTGCTATCGACATCATTTCCTTAGTCTCGGCTTAGCCTACGAGGAGATTGGCCTGCCTTCTTCCTTGCCGATTTATCTTCCCACTGATGTATGGATCCGAATTTGACGAGGGCTTATGACAACAGAGGTCGTTGCCCTCGACAGAAATTTATTTGGCATAATAATTACAGCACTTTCCCCCACTGACTGTATATGGTCGGTGTAGGCCTACTCGTTATGGCTGAGTTGGTCATGAACGCAGATGAAGCAAATATCTTGACATGGGCGGAGTTTGGCTTCCCTTCTTGGGGGAAGGGCTAACCCCGAGTCTGGGCTTTCTGGGGGCTAACCCCGAAAAAAGATTCCATTTTCATGGTAAAAAGTTGAGTCTGGGCCTTCTTGTGGGGCTTGGCACCCCTATAGCCCCTTATAAACTCCGCCCATGGATCTTGAAACAGATGTCTGCCCTGTAGGGATTTGAACTCCCCCACTCTCAGCTGAGTGTCCATCATGGTGACCTCTTTAGACTACCATGCTCCCACGTGTGGGTTTCTTATTTATGTTTCTTTATTAATTTTGTTGGGTTGAGTTTATTATCCGTGCATGCATTGTCCATTACAAGTTCTGGTGTGTGTCTTATTATTGTTTATTGATTTGGAAACTTACTGACTTGTATTTGATTCTTGTATGTTTGATTATTATAGTGTTTAATAATAACTTGTAAAATGCCTTAACGTTTTATTTATCCATGTAGCTAGTTCCCTAAGCTTAAATAGTACTGTTGCTGAATGGAATAGGCTGAAAGCAGGATTAATCAACCTCCCGAGCTATTGTATTCAGTAATTATGTTAAGTAATTCTCCAGGTAGATTATATTTAGTCTATCCGCATATGGGCTATAAACCCGTATCACAGAGTATAGAAGATTATGAGCGGAGCAGTCGATTGAGCTATCCCATATTGAAGCAGACATGTGTATGCAATTCATTCATTCATTCCTTCAGAGCATTTATATAGCGCCCCTTCAAGAAACTACTCAGAGGCGCTCCCAGCCCAACCACGAACAAAGAAAAAAGACTTGAGGGACTTGTAGAACGCAACCGGATGTACCACAAGTAGTGAGCGAAGCGTAACCGGGAAGTCGTTCCAGACAGTAGGCCCCACGACCGAGAAAGCACGGCGCTGCTTAATAGCCAAGCGAGCCCGCGGGACCAGAAGCTCACCCCTAGCCGAAGAGCGAAGTACACGACGCGCTGCATGTCAGAGACTGGACAGCAAAGATCACGCAAGTATGACGGAGCACAGCCAAGGACACAGCGAGAGACCACAGCAGCAATGCGGTATGAGATCCGCTGGGACACAGGCAGCCAGTGCAGCACATCACGCATATAGGCAGAGACGGGCGCAAATTTAGGAAGCCGCCCAATAAGGCGGGCAGCCGAGCGCAAGACGCGATCAAGTCGCCCCAGGACCCCAATCATATACAGTATATGCTAGCGACATCATTTTCTTAGCCTCGGCTTACAGGAGGTTGGCCTGGCTTCTTCCTTGCCGATTTATCTTCCCACTGACAGTGATGGATGGATCCGAATTTGACGGGGCTTATGCCCTCGGCAGAAATTTCTTTGGCATATTACAGCACTTTTTTCTTCCCACTGATTGTGTACGGAGGGTGTAGGCCTACTCATTATGACTGAGTTGGTCATGGACGCAGACGAAGCATAGATCTTGAAACAGATATCTGCCCTGTGTGGATTTGAACTCCCCACTCTCAGCTGAGTGTCCATCATGGTGACCTCTTTAGACTACCATGCTCCCACGTTAAGTAACTAGACAATAATTGTCAAAATTTGCACACAAAAATTAAAAATACTAAAACAATTAGTATTTTTCATATTTTGGCAATGCACTTCCACCAGAAAAAACCTAATGTTGGAGTGCGACAAAGGTGATAGGCTATGTTCATTTGCAGGCCAGTGAGAATGATCTCGTTAATTGCGCACCTAAACGTTAATTCTATGTATAGAAACGTGTAAAACGTGTAGGCCTATGGGGAAAAGAATCACTGATATAATTCCCGTCGCCTACCAAGTATTAGATTGATGTGCAGGTCTTCAGAAATGCTCATGACTTTTTTGACGAAGTTTGCTGGAGCATCATCTGCAATCAGTTTTGAGTGGCTATGGACAATGGTGACCTTCTTCTTCGGGTAGATGGTGGCAACCTCCCCTGCAACCTCAACTCCCACTGGCCCACCCCCAACTATGACGACATTCTGACTCTTCGCAACCTAAACAGGAAAACAGATATGCAAAACACGGTTAACAACTAAAATTCAAAAGATGCCAGACTAGAGACCTGGAAAACACCAGCTGGGTGCACTAAATCCTGATTTCTGGTCACCCAATGAGCTGGAAGAGAGCAGTCGGACGGCCATACATGGAGACGGATTACGGAAGTGGATCTATAACCTTTCGTCTTGGTGAACTGGCAAAGAGTTTTTTTAATGACAACTTTCTGGCAAGCCTAGGGGCGCGCCAATGGTGATTTTGACTATAAAAATTAATCTAAAAAGCAAACGAACTCACAGGGAGTAGTTTGCAACCCGTGTCTTAGGATAATAGGTCCTAAGCTTAGACCTAGCCTATCAGTTGAGAAATGAATGGAAGGACAAATTGTGTCTTCAAACACAGTAGGCCACTGAATTTAAAAAAATCAACAATAACTGAACAGCTGACAAGAGTAGGATATGCCTCCATACAAAGTAAACGAAGTAGCAAGCCATTTCAGAGGAGTGTCAAAACGTCAACTACCGGTGTAAATGGAAAGGAATGCAAAAGATGGTAGTAACATACACACAGTTGGAGAAGCCAACCAATCTCCAATGTTCAATCTTCTACAAGTTATATAGGCTACTTCACGATCGTAATCGCAAATTCAAATTTTCAAAGCGTTAGGCCTACATAAAACCACGCCATGCATAAAACTATGTGCAGGGCACCAGCTTATTCACAAGCGTTGGGCTCGAACTGTTCTCTATAATTTTGTTCAGAAGTTCAGAACATAATAATTATTATTAGGCCTACCTCTTCTGCAATTTTGGAATATTTTTCAATGATTTCCTCTCCTGTACTGATCGGTTCTTTCATCGGACCAAACGAACCAGTCGCGATGATGAGGATGTCATAGGAAATTTCTGTACCATCCTCCAACTTGATGACCTTCGCTTCAGTGTTGATCTTCGTCACCTTTCCACGTCGGAAGTGACTTCCAAATGTTGGCTCGTAATAAACAACCATCTTTTTTGCAAACCCTATAAATTTTCGTATAAACATTGACAATTTCAAATTCAATGCCAAAAAGAATAAGTGTAGGGCCTAGGCCTATTCAATTCATGGTCATCTTCCTATCAGCAAGTAGGCCCACTTTAATACTTACATGTTACTTTTTTAACAGATAGGCCCACATGTAGCCTAGTGTCTATGCATACGACATTACTGTTACCGGGTACATATAAACGCTGACACAAATCAGAATTGAGTGATGTCCAGAAGGTCAAATTCTAAGAATAGAAATCGACCGTGGTTGTTGAAACGGTGAATGGATATTGATACCAGATAGGCCTAGTGTTTAATCTTGATCGACGTCTCTGGAGAAGTTCTCCTCCAGGAATGAATTCCCAAGAAAAAATTAATTGGCAGGAGTTGAATAGCCTACATGTAGATACGTACCATTTCCCTCCAGAAAAACAAAATGTGCAACAATTCCCCAGAAAAATAGACATGACTTGGTTACGTGTATGAAATGGTAGGACCTATGGCTAGATATTGATCTGAAAATAATTATAGGAAAGACTTTGAAAGGCTGTCAAGAAAAGATCGGTCACATGGTATCGTTGGTGGTTCAGGACCGCCCAAACGGACGTTTTTCACGACCCCCCCTCCAAACCCGACCCCCCCCCCATAGGCGTACGAGGCGGGGGTGCAGAGGGCAAATGCCCCCCCCCCCCAATTCGGGCAAGTTTGGTGGTTTTTTCGGGCAAAAAACCCCCGAACGACTAAAAAAAAAAGTCGTCAACTTTTTCACGATTGTATTTTCGGGCAGAAGTTCAATCTTTGCCCCTCCCCCACTGCTGAAATCTCCCGTACGCCTATACCCACCCCCCCCCCCCCCCACTAGAGAGAGACTAGATTAAACACGGCATGGATGTTGTCAGATTTTGACAAGATTTTAATTGCATTGAAATTTAATGAAACACTGCTGATACAGATAATGCATTTTTCGTTAATTTTCACAATAAACTCCAAAACCAAGGCCCGAAGTTTTTTTTAGAACTTCTGATCAAATTCCGGCTTTCTTCTGGACGTGTATACCCTAAGTGGCGCCACCGACCTGGTTGAATAGCTGCCCGTGGGCTGGCTATGTTGTGATGGAAGGCATCTTTCATGTCAACGATGCTGAAGTTGGCGTTCTGCTTCATCAGCGCCATTGCCAGCTGTATGCCTCCATATCCGGCCCCAACGATCACGATGTGTTTGTCTTGTGGAATGGAACTGCTTCCTGAACCCATCTTAAATGTCTCAAGTTAAGCTACAGCAGAAAACGTAAAAGCTCTTGTTATGACAGGCAAACCGAGGCCTACTTGAATTTTAGCAAGTGAAACTGTGATTTTTTTAAACGGAACTCGTTTATGCAAACCTACATGTACTTGAATATAGGCTAATGAAAATGTGAATAAGCTGAACTCGTTTATAGCACCCTCTTACGCAGCTAGGGCCTACATCTCCGTAAATGACATTAGCTTCCATGACTACAGCAGAGAAAGGTACTTTTGTCAGCAAGGAGGTCATCAACTCGAAATGACTCCTGCATCCGCAGACAACCCAATGAGTGCTCTTTCTACCCGAGTACAATATCAATAAATACAACTCCAAATAACATTTAACAAATACCAATTATTAGGCCTATAGTTGCCATTATTCAACAAGATCGTCTGATTAATTTTCTATTGTCTCGCCACAAGAACAAAATTGGCTTAGAATAAACAATAAGCTCTTACAAAAGCCTATGCAGTGCCAAAATGCTGACGACTAAACAACATTATATTTTTATATGTGTGTGAGTCTGTGAGAGCAAAGCCTTTGGCCTACATACATGTACCTTATTCTGTGTAATATATTTCCTGTCCAAATTCTCAATGGTTCAGACGCTAAACCTGAGTGTCGAACATAATATTTGCTCGTAACAGCTGGAAACACAAACGAAAAATTTGATGTCTTTGCTATCTAGCGACAAAACTCTGGAAGATTCGTTAAAACCTGTGCAAGCTAACATAAATAGCAAGCTGGTATGCTGGGTCAGGACGCAGATGTTACTTTTAATTATTGTCTTTGATGTCATTGTAAAATAAATTGAGTTTTCTGCACATTGATTTTTCTTAATTGCTTTTGCCATCGTGTTTTAAATTTAACAGAATACGAACAGTATTCAAGTGCGCCCAAAGTGAATATACATATATGTACACTTGTACAGGTCTACCTCTTGCCTCGCCCCTCTCCTCGCCTCTCATGATATATGTTAACCCATCTCTAAGAAGACGAAGTTCAAGCCTCTGACTCTGTTCCGACTGTCATCCGTGTCCGGTCTGTGAATACCACTGGGAACTTGGGGACGTGTATGTCATCCACCCAACTCCACAATCCACATCAACTCTCCAAAAACTCTGTTCATTTGACTTGGCACCCACCACCAGCTTGCAAATCTAGATGGACAACTATTGCTGCCGAATTTCCCGGTTTTCTTTTCTTCACTATGGTCCGCGACATTGATGTAGCTATTGACCAGCAGGAGATCAATTTGTGCCTGTTGTTATCAACTGCGCCAACAGAGCACTGTTGCTCGCTCGTTGACTCCTACTGCTAATAACCTACTTCCTTCGCCCATTCTCTTTCGTTACCGGCACACTGAGCTGATCTTATCGCGTAGGTACTGCCCTCCACAGCCCGCCTTATATTGGCCGCACACACAAATACAACCACACACTCAGCCATACTATTATGCATGACGTTCTCCACTGACGTCCCTCAAGCAGCGAAAACTTCTTAAGAAAACTTCGTTTTTCCACATGCGGAATCTGCGGCTGGCAGCCATCAGACAGAATAGGACTTTCTCGAATGTGGGTCCTTCAGCTTGAAATATTTTCTGATTGGACTCCGTTCCCTTCCGCTGGACTCGTCTACCCTTTATAAACAACAGAACCCGGGTCCTCGCTAGTCTTGATGTGTCCAATCAAAACTTGATCCTGACCTAACACAACAGAGGGAACAATGCCCAAACAAGTGTCACGAGTTAAGGAAGAGTGGCCCCTCTAAAGTAGAGGTTATTCTCTTTAATCAGGAACGGACACATTCAGTTTAAACCGAAACAACGTTATTAGTCTGTTCAAGAGCTGAAGCGACATCACTTCTGAAAATTACGATGATAGGCCTACAGCGCACAGACAATTATCAATAGGCCTACAGCTGATAGGCCTACTGATACTGGCTGGGTTTTTTCGCTTGATATGGGCCGGGAGCGCCTCTGAGTAGATACCTAGAAGGGGCGCTATATAAATTTTGATTTATTGATTGTTTGACTGATTGAATACGAGAGGAATTATTGTGTTATTTATTTAATCAAAATGTTTTGATCCAAAACATAAGTCTACTATAGCACTGTAAGCATTTCGCTGCTTGTAGGCCTACTTATTTCCAAATTTCCGTGGAGCACATAAGGATGTCACTATCTACATGTACACCGCGAGGCATAACAAACAAAGCCACTAGAAAAATTGTTGTCATTTTAACAATATTCAAACAATGTCAATGAAATTCAAGAAATTTATAGCCAAATAGTAGGCAATGTAAATAGATTATCAGTTTGTACTCAAACTGTCCGTATTTAGCTTCTACGCATGCGCGAAGTCGTTTGCGCCATTCACGCACCGACTTCGCGCATGCGTAGAAGCTAAAGGCGGACAGTTTTAGTACAAACTGATTATGTTTTGACATTGCCTGCTATTTAGCTATAATTTTCCAAAATGTCATTGACATTGCTTGAATATTGTCAAAGTTATAACAATTTTTCAAGTGGCTTTGTTTTTTATGCCTCACGGTGTATATATATAGGTGGAAGATAGGCTCGCGATAATCGCATGGGCGAATTTATACAGCGCCACCTCAAGAGATATTTTTCAGAGACGGTTCAAACTTGACAGTACTAAACCACAATTAAAGAGAGTGCCATGGTTTATTTCAAACGGTTACAGAAAAGGGAGACACAAAGACCAGGATGTTCATTACTGAGATTGCTGCGTAATTTATTTGAATAAGATAGAACAACCACAGTATAGTAGGCCTACATGGTCTTGCTAAATCATACTCCACCTGACAAGTGCACCATGCATCCAGTGTGCCATTAACTAACAACAACTTTAAGACATTTACACCTATTATTTGTGATAATACCGATGAAACTGAGTGTTCTAAAACAAATAGCCCGATTAAAAGTACACATGTCATGGCCGATTAACATTTAAAGATTTACATTTCACATTGATTCTTATCCTAGAGCAATTCAAGACCACTTATAAGCTAACAGAGACGATATCTAGTTTATAAATGTTTAAATATAGCATTCTTCGTCTATTTCGGGACGACCTGATTCATATCCTTGAAGGTGGACCCAGTAATCATGTCCTTGGACTTAGAGGACACGATGACAAACTCCGGTAGAATCCAGCCATTCCGACACTCAAGCACCCCTCGTCGACTTCCCATTGACAGACCCATGTAGGCTGTCATATTTTCTGCAAAAACGGTAATCATCACCATTTGATTTTGATAGGTACAGAGAAACCAAACTTTGACGAATATGACTAACCCATTTTGCATCAAATCAATCAATCAATCAATCAATCAATTTTTTATTGGTCCGTAAGTATCAAGTTACATAAAGCATTACAAGTATCACAAAATAATCAGGCAACAATCAAAGTGAGAACTAATTAGATGACGCAAATTACATAAACCCTGGGCCTATAGATTGGAAATATCTACAGAAATATATAAGAAGAGATAATTTAAACCCATTCGTTATAGGATTGAGTTATACCAGTATGCAAAGAGAACTCTAAAGTACATAATTAGGACACAAATGGAGACCCAGAAGGGAGGGTATCCCGCTAAGTAGGGACCCAAGTAGCTATGAAGACTTTTAATTAATACACACCACAAATTGATTTTTTTTAAACTACCCAAAAGCAACAGCAGATGAAAATTAAGACACACTAAACAAAACCAACATACAATGCAGAAGGAGACCTGAAAATTGTTCGTCAGGACGCAACCATGACATAAATGCAATGTGCAGGCACAGGAAAAACTTTTTACACAATGCAGAAGGTGAAAACAGAATTAACCAAAAGTAACAGCAGATGAAACAATTAAGATAGATCTACACTAAACTAATCAACACACAATGGGAGCCTTGTAGAAGGAGTACATTTGTAAATATTTGATAACAAAATTTAATATCAGTCATGGTAACTAACTATTAGCCATTTTCGTAGGTTTATTTTAAATAAATCAATGTTAGGAGAGGTCTTTAGGTTTTGTGGCAGACTATAATTCCATAAGAGTGGACCCTACATTTTATGGAGAATTTACGGGAGTTTGTTCTAGCAAATTCCGCTCTTAAGGAAAGAGAACTTCTTGTTTCATATGAATGAAAGTCAAAGCTTGACTTCAACAGGTTAGTGTAGGCTATTCATTTTGGCAGAATATTGTGCAGCGATTTGTAGGCTACATAAATTCTAAAATTCACATGATTGGTAGTCAGTAATCTGGTTAAGTTTGAGAATCTCTAAGTCAATAAAAAGCTGGTTAGTTTGGGCAGTATAAATCAAGCCTTGACAAGGTTTAACAAAGCTACTTTGTACAAATTTAAAGGCCCGGCTGCTTTGCTTTGCATTGGTATCGTGAAGTAAATGGGTGGGCAAGAAAAAATTCAGTCGGCAATAACAAACTGATCTGCATGAGATACCTTCCCAGTGGTAATCTGACCCATGAGCCGAAAGTCCCCACATCAAAACATCTATTGCAGGGAAAAGTAGGCCCTAATTATTACTCTTTCCTGTTGCACATGTTGGCCTAATTTGAAGTCAGAGCTCTATGTGGGTTGCTGCTATCAGTAATTTAGTAAATCAAACAGTTTTGAAAAATTGCTCGTTTTTCGATGCTGATAGTTAGCCATAGTTCTTCTAGTGTCGCCTCCCAATTGCTTACAACTTTTGGATTTGCACACTGTAGCCGCAGCTCTTAATGTCACCTTCACAAAATTACTCCTGATTTGAGTGCTCAGAGACCTGGTGTAAGATTTCAATATTAAAGTGCTCCCTCCCAATATGTAAAATCCTTTTCATTTGCACACTTTAAATTTTTTGCATTGTAAGCTGCCATCATAATTAACAAAAGTACTCATTATGGATAAAACAGTGAATAGCAGTGCAAAAATGTTCAATGAGATATGTGAAATATTCCTGAAATTGGGGAAGAGGATATAAGCAATGGCATTTCTGTTCCAAAGTCACAAACTTATTGGGAGCCGTCCCTTCCCCCCCCCCCCATCTAAGTCTCCACTCATGCTCACGACACAACGTCAAAAGACATGATTGACGCAGTTTTCAACTACTTATGAAACAGAAGTAAACAAATACCACAGAATGTTAAAAGGAAACATACAACACAATCTATTCCAGAAAGTTGGACCAACCACAGCAGAGCTTCTTTGTTGCACTATTGAGCGCCTCTGAGTAGAGATCTTGAGGGGGGCGCTATATAAATTTGTGTGATTGATTGATATTGTAGTTTGAGTTGCAATAAAGAACATTATTGACACCATCGATCGACGTCTACAGCCATTGCTTACTAATGCTTAATAACAATGTTGTTGACACGTAGACAGAGGCCTACAGAAATAATATTAACCAAATTAGCACAGTGAAACCCGCCTACTTTGCCAAGTTAGGCCTATAACAAATCGACACTTAAAAATATGGAAATAATACGAACAATACTATCACATGCAGTTGAGATACTTTGCCTAGTAATAACATATTGACACTTAAAATATATAAATAATATTAACAGCACCATTACTAGTAAGCTATACATAATTACTATAGTTGAACTACAGTAAACGAGAGGTACCCAAAAATCTCTTTTTAAAATGTTCACCTGGTTTCCACGGTTCAAGAGCTCGTTCATGAAACATGTTGACAAGATTTCGCATCAACAGATCGGACTGAAGTTGAGCAACCATGGCCATCTTCATCTCTTTGGAATTGCTACAGTCACCGATAGCAAAGATATCCTTAAACCCCTCCACCTGATTGAACTCGTTGACCTTCAGTCCACCATTGGCAACCATGTGATCACCTGGAAAAAGACCAATGGAAGCTATTAGGTGTGACTCGTTACCTCAGGTAGACCGCTAATTTTGCTAAACGCTAAATACATAACCGGTAGATTATTTGCAGTTGTAATATATATATATAGGCCTATATATAGGCCTATATATATATAGGCATATATATAGGCCTAAATATTATGTATGTATGTATGAGCTGATATAATATAGTGTACAGCGGTCGGCTGATTGTTTGTGCAGCGGCGTGCAGGTGAGATACGTCAGGTGTCAATTTGGCGCGAGAAAGTTACGGCGATCGGCCGTAGGCGAAGAGCGAGAGAGAGACAGACGGAGAGACAGACAGAGAGAGGCAGAGAGAGGGACGGAGCGACTGAATGAAGGATGTACGACGTTGTACGCTCAAGGTGAGATAGGTTTTAGACAGGTGTGGCAGTCGACGAGAGAGTTAATGAGAAGAGTGGTAGTAGAAGACTGATAAGAGATAGTCTTAACGTTTTTAGTTGCTGTGATAATGCAAGTGTAGTTGTTGTCGTGTCGTTGCTGTTGTGTTTGGTTTCTGCTGGATTTTGAAGTTCAATATACGATTAAACTCTTCATCGTTGTTGATAAAACAAGTTAACGGAACTGTAGGCCTATACACGTTAAACTAGCCTTTAGATACAAAGTGCAGTTAATTAGGGATAGGCCTAGGCTACCTCGGAACTATAGAAGAGCTTCTGAAGAGACTGGAAACTCGCGTGGGGAAACAAGTTGACAGTATGTATATACATGTATATAGGCTACCGTGGTGTAACAGTAAGTGCAATTAAAGAGAGTGGCTAACATATTTCAAATCACAGATTATACAACATGGAATTAAAAACTTACTCAGAGAAGTGGCATAGGCTGCAGAGTTGATCTTTAGTCCGTTACATTTAATAATAATGTCGGCCTCGATTGTTTTTCCTTTGTCCGTCTTGACCTTGTATGACCCGTGCAATCCGTCAGGTATTTCTGCTAAATTTTCCACCCTTTCACCTGGAAATGTTACATAGCCAACAAATTCTACTAACAGCAGAATATGAAAGCAAATAAGCGATATGTAATATAAATAGCCTATAGAAGATTATGAGTGGAGCAGTCGATTGACCTATCCTATATTGAGGCAGACTGTCCGCAGACATGTGTATGCAAGGCTAGCGACATCATTTTCTTAGCCTCGGCTATGAGGAGATTGGCCTTGCTTCTTCCGTACGGTCCTAACCGATTTATCTTCTCACTGATGTATGGATCCGAATTTGACGAGGGCTTGTGACAACAGAGCAGTGGTGTAGTGGGGGGGGGAACGCGGGGAACGCCGTTCCCCCACCTTTTTCCAGGGATAATGGAATATTATTAATAATACTACTAATAATAATATTATTATAAAGAGCGTTCCCCCACTTTATTTTTTAGGACTACACTACTGCAACAGAGGTCGTTGCCCTCGACAGAAATTTATTTGGTATTATAACAGCACTTCCCCACCCCCACTGACTGCAGGCTATATTGTCGGTGTAGGCCAACTCGTTATGGCTGAGTTGGTCATGGACGCAAATGAAGCATAGATCTTGAAACAGATATCTGCCCTATATGGATTTGAACTCCCCACTCTCAGCTGAGTGTCCATATGACCGCTATTATAGACTAGGCTACCATGCTCCCACGTTAAGTAACTAGACTATTGTTTTAGTATTTTTAATATTTCGGCAAAGCACTCCCTTCCAGAAAAAACTAATGTTGGAGTGCGACAAAGGCGATATGTTTATTCAGTGTGAGAATTGTGGAACAATAGGCTAACTGGGGGGTTGGCCTATGATAAACTTGGAATTGGGGTATGAAAAACATACTTTAACATGATGCTCTAAGAAAGACTGGGGGGTTGAAACCCCCCGGGCAATTCTCACCCTGTGTTTTTATGCAGGCCAGTGAGAATGATCTCATTAATTGCGCACCTACACTTTCTATGTTGAAACGTGTAAAACGTGCATGGCATGAGAAAAAAGAATCACTGATAAAAAAAATTATAATTCCCGTCGCCTACCAAGTATTAGATTGATGTGCAGGTCTTCAGAAATGCTCATGACTTTTTTGACGAAGTTTGCTGGAGCATCATCTGAAATCAGTTGTGAGTGGCTGTGGACAATGGTGACCTTCTTCTTCGGGTAGATGGTGGCAACCTCCCCTGCAACCTCAACTCCCACTGGTCCACCTCCAACTATGACGACAGTCTGACTCTTCGCGACCTAAACAGGAAAACATATATTCAACACACGGTTAACAACTAAAATTCAAAAGATGCCAGACTAGAGACCTGGAAAACACCAGGGTGCACTAAATCCTGATTTCCGGTCATCCAATGAGCTGGAAGTACACAGTCGGATGGCCACACATGGAGACGGAAGGCGGAAGTGGATCTCTAACCTTTCGTCTTGAAAAACTGGCAAAGAGTTTTTTTTAAATGGCAACTTTCTGGCAAGGGGCGCGCCAATGGTGATTTTGACGATAAGTCTGAAAAGCAAACGAACTCACAGGGAGTAGTTTGCAACCTGTGTCTTAGGCCCTATAGGCCTAACCTATCAGTTGAGAAATGAATGGAAGGACAAATTGTATCTTCAAACACAGTGAATAAAAAAAATCAGCAATAACTGAAAAAGCTGACAAGCGTAGGCTAGCTATGCCACCATACAAAAGTAAACGAAGTAGCAAGCCATTTCAACTGCCGGTGTAAATGGAAAGGAATGCAAAAGATGGTAGTAACATATGATGCACAGTTCGAGAAGCCAACCAATCTCCAATGTTCAATCTTCTACAAGTTAGGCTACTTCACAATCACAGGCTAATCGTAAGTTCAAATTTTTTAAGCGTTAGCTTGCATAAAACTGTGTGCATGACACCAGCTTATTCACAAGCGTTGGGCTCATTAGTTCTCTACTGTAACAGGTGTTTCAGAATATACTACCTCTTCTGCAACTTTGGAATATTTTTCAATGATTTCTTTTCCAGTACCGATCGGTTCTTTCATCGGACCAAAAGAACCAGTCGCGATGACGAGGATATCGTACGACATTTCTGTACCATCATCCAACTTGATGACCTTCGCCTCAGTGTTGATCTTCGTCACCTTTCCACGTCGGAAGTGATTTCCAAATGTTGGCTCGTAATAGACGACCATCTTTTTTGCAAACCCTATAAATTTTCGTATAAACATTGACAATTTCAATGCCAAAAAGAATAAGTGTAGGGCCTAGGCCTATTCATGGTCATCTTCCTATCAGCAAGTAGGCCCACTTTTAATACTTACACGTTACATTTTTTAACAGATAGGCCTACATGTAGTGTCTATGCATACGACATTACTGTTACATATAAACGCTGACACAAATCTGAATTGAGTGATGTCTAGAAGGTTAAATTCTAAGAATAGAGATTTACCGTGGTTGTTGAAATGGTGAATGGATATTGATGCCAGATAGACCTATTGTTTATTCTTGACGTCTCTGGGGAAGTTATCCTCCAGGAATGAATTCCCAAGAAAAAATTGATTTGCAGGAGTTGTATAGTCTACATGTAGATACGTACCATTTCCCTCCAGAAAAACAAAATGTATACAGGCCCGGCCCTAGGGTTTGCGGGGCCCAAGGCAGCAGCGGGTCCACAAGCTTAAATTTACGCAGTTGATTTCCTGTCAATGCGGCACTGGTGGGGGAGAGCCACCTAAGATGGGACACGTAACGTTATTTCCCAAATTTCTTTTGAGCTAAGAGCACTAGGGCCTATTTTAAAACAAATCACATTGATGTGGCCTGTACATATTTGATTTTCAATTGATGCATGTTAGGTCTGCGTTTTGGCTTTTGACAAATTTCTTTGCGCCAAAGCACTAACGATGCTAATTATTCACTAAGTGAAAGGGATAAATTTAGGCTACATTTAGGCCTAGGCATCTCTCTGAAAATATCCATGTTCTAACTTTCCTGTTTTGCATTTTCTAAGCTGTCTTTAAAATTGTCACCACTATCATTGTGTTTTGCCCTCTCCAGCACAAGTGTATATGCAGATGTCCATTTGCAACTTTGAAGCAAAATGAGTTAGGCTCTGATCAGTGTTTTCTGGAGAGAATTTTACATGCAGGTCAAGGCTAAAAAGTAGGCTAGCTGTGAGTCGCCTTACGTAATAGCGAAGTTTCGTTCTTTCAAAATCACCATGTCACATTCGCGTTGCAAATTCACTGCAAGAATAATTGTTATACGACGCAACCATTGTCAATATCGACAAAGAAAAAATTATAGCCAGCAGCGCGGGGCCCCTGGAAGCGCGGGGCCCAAGGCGGTTGCCTCGCTCGCCTTGCCCTAAGGCCGGGCCTGAATGTATAACAATTCCCCAGACAAATATACAGGACTTGGTTAGGCTACATGTATAAAATGGTATGGCGAGATATCGATCTGAAAATATAAGAAAGACTTAAAGGTCGTCAGACCCCTCCCCAAAAAAAAACCCGACCCCTCCCCTAAAAGCAAGGGACTAGATTAAACACTGCATGGATGTTGTCAGATTTTAACAAGATTTTAATGGAATTTAATCTTGAAACACTGCTGATAGCCTACATATAATGCAATTTTCGTTAATTTTCACAATGAATTGCAAAAGAAAGGCCCGAAGATTTTTGGAACTTCTTATCAAATTCCGGCTTTCTTCTGGACGTGCAGACCCTAAGTGGTGCCACCGACCTGGTTGAATAGCTGCCCGTGGGCTTGCTATGTTGTGATGGAAGGCATCTTTCATGTCGATAATGCTGAAGTTGGCGTTCTGCTTCATCAGCGCCATTGCCAATTGTATGCCTCCATATCCGGCACCAACGATTACAATGTGTTTGTCTTGTGGAATGGAACTGCTTCCTGAACCCATCTTAAATGTGTCAAGTTAAGCTGTACAATCAGAAAACATAAAAGCTAATGCAATGCTACGCAAACCTACTTGAATATAGGCTAATGAAAATGTGAATAAGCTGAACTCGTTTATAGCACCCTCTTACGTAGCTACTGGACTGGATGATGACAAATGACGGTTACAGAGGGCTAAAGATGAATGCAAAGAACAGATAGTCTATGCGTGGCGGCATTGGACATATTATGAACCTGTCTGACGGCAGAGAACCAAAGAAGAAGACGCAGCTATACCTCCCCGTAGCTTCCATGATTACAGCAGAGAACCGTAGCCTACTTTTGTCAGCAAGGATATCATCAAGTCGAAATGACTCCTGCACCCGCATACAACTCAATGAGTGCTCCGAGTACAATATCAATAAATATAACTCCAAATAACAATTACTACATTTGACATTATTCAGCAAGATCATATGATTAATTTTCTATAGTCTTACCACAAGAACTAAATTGGCTTAGAATAAACAAAGAGCTTTTACAAAAGCCCATGCAGTGCCGAAATGCTGACGACTAAACATTATAATTATTATGTGTGTTTGTGAGTCTGTGAGAGCAAAGCCTTTGGCCTACACACCTTATTCCGTTTAATAAATTTTCTGTCCAAATTCTCAATGGTTCAGACGCTAAACCTGAGTGTCGAACATAATTATTTGCTCGTAACAGCTGGAAACAGAAACGAAATATTTGATGTCTTTGCTATCTAGCGACAAAACTCTGAAAGATTCGTTAAAACCTGTGCAAGCTAACATAAATAGCAAGCTGGTATGCTGGGTCAGGACGCAGATGTTACTTTTAATTATTGTCTTTGATGTCATTGTGAAATAAATTGAGTTTTCTGCACATTGATTTTTCTTAATTGCTTTTGCCATCGTGTTTTAAATTTAACAGAATACAAACAGTATTCAAGTGCGCCCAAAGTGAATATACATATATGTACACTTGTACAGGTCTACCTCTTGCCTCGCCCCTCTCCTCGCCTCTCATGGTATATGTTAACCCATCTCTAAGGAGACGAAGTTCAAGCCTCTGACTCTGTTCCGACTGTCATCCGTGTCCGGTCTGTGAATACCACTGGGAACTTGGGGACGTGTAGGGCCTATGTCATCCACCCAACTCCACAATCCACATCAACTCTCCAAAAACTCGGTTCATTTGACTTGGCACCCACCACCAGCTTGCAAATCTAGATGGACAACTATTGCTGCCGAATTTCCCGGTTTTCTTTTCTTTACTATATGGTCCGCGACATTGATGTAGCTATTGACCAGCAGGAGATCACTTTGTGCCTGTTGTTATCAACTGCGCCAACAGAGCACTGTTGCTCGCTAGTTGACTCCTACTGCTAATAACCTACTTCCTTTGCCCATTCTCTTTCGTTACCGGTGTAAAGGTTTCAGATTACCCCCTCCTAAACATTACCCCCTGAAAACTGTAAATTGGACCAATCATCGCATTTATTGCACTAAAATAATCGGAAAAATCATCCCGCTTCTTGTTTTGGTCTGAAGATTTTCATCCGTCATCCCACTTCGTGGTTTGTTATCAATATTTTCATCTGTAACTACAATACTAATCGCCGCTGAAGTTTACATGGAGAAAATGGCGTCGAGGCTATTATTTTTTTCGAATCAAAATATTGATAACAAAACACGAAGTGGGATGAAGGATGATATTCTGCAGACGAAAACAAGAAGCGGGATGATTTTTCTGATTTTATTAGTGCAATAAATGCGATGATTGATGCAAATCTAGTTTCCGGGGGGTAATCTGAGACCGGTTTCAAGTTACCGGGGGGTAATGTTTAGGAGGGGGTAATTTGAAACCTTTACACCGGCAGACTGAGCTGATCTGATCGCGTAGGTACTGCCCTCCACAGCCCGCCTTATATTGGCCGCACACACAAGTCCAACCACACATTCAGCCATACGGTACTAGGCTATTATGCGCGACGTTCTCCACTGACGTCCCTCAAGCAGCGAAAACTTCTATAGAAAACTTCGTTTTTCCACATGCGGAATCTGCGGCTGGCAGCCATCAGGCAGAGCAGGACTTTCTCGAATGTGGGTCCTTCAGCTTGAAATATTGTCTGATTGGACTCAGTTCCCTTCCGCTGGACTTGTCTACCTTTTATAAACAACAGAACCCGGGTCCTCGCTAGTCTTGATGTGTGCAGTCAAAAATTGATCCTGACCTAACACAACAGAGGGAACAATGCCCAAACAAGTGTCACGAGTTAAGGAAGAGTGGCCCCACTAAGTAATGGTTATTTTCTTTAATCAGAAACGGACATACTCAGTTTAAACCGAAATAATGTTAGGCTATTACTCTGTTCAAGAGCTGAAAATTACGATGATAGGCCTACAGCGCACAGACAATTATCAATACAGCTGATACTGATACTGGCTGTTTTTTTTCGCTTGATCTCGGCCGGGAGCGCCTTTGAGTAGATACCTTGAATGGGCGCTATATAAATTGTGATTGATTGATTGATTACGAGATGAATTATTGTGTTATTTATTTAGTCAAAATGTTTTGATCCAAAACATAAGTCTACTATTATAGCACGGCAAGCATTTCGCTGCTTATGCTCCGCGCAATAAAAATTTTAGGGCCTAGGCCTGCTTATTTAAGAATTCCCGTGGAGCACAGAAAGATGTCACTATCTATAGGTGGAAGACAGGCCCGCGGCAATCGCATGGGCATATTTATACAGCGCCACCTCAAGAGATATTCTTCAGAGGCGGTTCTATGTTGACAGTACTAAACCACAATTAAATGGAGTGGTTTATTTCAAACGGTTACAGAAAAAAGAGACATAGCCTAAAGACCATGATGTTCATTACTGAGATTGCTTTGTAATTTATTTGAATAAGATAGAACAACCACAGTAGGCCTACATGGTCTTGCTAAATCATCTTCCACCTGGCAAGTGCACCATGGCAGTGTGCCATTAACTAACAACAACTTTATGACATTTACACCTATTATTTGTGATAGTACCGATGATACTGAGTGTTCTGAAAAAATATAGCCCGATTAAAAGTACATTATGTCATGGCCGATTAACATTTAAAGATTTACATTTCGCATTGATTCTTATCCTAGAGCAATTCAAGACCACTTATAAGCTAACAGAGACTATATCTAGCATAAAATTAATGTTCAAATTATAGCGTTTTCCCTCTATTTCGGGACCACTTGATTCATATCCTTGAAGGCTGACCCAGTCAACATGTCCTTGGACTTAGAGGACACGATGACAAACTCCGGTAGAATCCAGCCATTCCGACACTCAAGCACCCCTCGTCGACCTCCCATTGACAGACCCATGTAGGCTGTCATATTTTCTGCAAAAACGGTAATCATCACCATTTGATTTTGATAGGTACAGAGAAACCAAACTTTGACGAATATGACTAACCCATTTTGCATCAAATCAATCAATCAATTAATCACTCAATTTTTTATTGGTCCGTAAGTATCAAGTTACATAAAGCATTACAAGTATCACAAAATAATCAGGCAACAATCAAAGTGAGAACTAATTAGATGACGCAAATTACATAAACCCTGGGCCTATAGATTGGAAATATCTACAGAAATATATAAGAAGAGATAATTTAAACCCATTCGTTATAGGATTGAGTTATACCAGTAGGCCTATGCAAAGAGAACTCTAAAGTACATAATTAGGACACAAATGGAGACCCAGAAGGGAGGGTATCCCGCTAAGTAGGGACCCAAGTAGCTATGAAGACTTTTAATTAATACACACCACAAATTGATTTTTTTTAAACTACCCAAAAGCAACAGAAGATGAAAATTAAGACACACTAAACAAAACCAACATACAATGCAGAAGGAGACCTGAAAATTGTTCGTCAGGACGCAACCATGACATAAATGCAATGTGCAGGCACAGGAAAAACATTTTACACAATGCAGAAGGTGAAAAAAGAATTAACCAAAAGTAACAGCAGATGAAACAATTCAGATAGATCTACACTAAACTAATCAACACACAATGGGAGCCTTGTAGAAGGAGTACATTTGTAAATATTTGATAACAAAATTTAATATCAGTCATGGTAACTAACTATTAGCCATTTTCGTAGGTTTATTTTAAATAAATCAATGTTAGGAGAGGCCTTTAGGTTTTGTGGTAGACTATAATTCCATAAGAGTGGACCCTACATTTTATGGAGAATTTACGGGAGTTTGTTCTAGCAAATTCCGCTCTTAAGGAAAGAGAACTTCTTGTTTCATATGAATGAAAGTCAAAGCTTGACTTAAACAGGTTAGTGTATTCATTTTGGCAGAATATTGTGCAGCGATTTGTAGGCTACATAAATTCTAAAATTCACATGATTGGTAGTCAGTAATCTGGTTAAGTTTGAGAATCTCTAAATCAATAAAAAAAGCTGGTTAGTTTGGGCAGTATAAATCAAGCCTTGACAAGGTTTAACAAAGCTACTTTGTACAAATTTAAAGGCCCGGCTGCTTTGCTTTGCATTGGTATCATGAAGTAAATGGCTGGGCAAGAAAAAAATTCAGTCGGCAATAACAAACTGATCTGCATGAGATACCTTCCCAGTGGTAATCTGACCCATGAGCCGACAGTCCCCACATCAAAACATCTATTGCAGGAAAAAGTAGGCCTTAATTATTACTCTTTCCTGCTGCACATGTTGGCCTAATTTGAAGTCAGAGCTCTATGTGGGATTGTGGGTTGTTGCTATCAGTAATTTAGTAAATCAAACAGTTTTGAAAAATTGCTTGTTTTTCGATGCTGATAGTTAGCCATAGTTCTTCTAGACTAAGTGTCGCCTCCCAATTGCTTACAACTTTTGGATTTGCACACTGTAGCCGCAGCTCTTAATGTCACCTTAACAAAATTACTCCTGATTTGAGTGCTCAGAGACCTGGTTTGAGATTTCAATATTAAAGTGCTCCCTCCCAATATGTAAAATCCTTTTCATTTGCACCCTTTAAATTTTTTGCATTGTAAGCTGCCATCATAATTAACAAAAGTACTCATTATGGATAAAACAGTGAATAGCAGTGCAAAAATGTTCAATGAGATATGTGAAATATTCCTGAAATTGGGGGAGAGGATATAAGCAATGGCATTTCTGTCCCAAAGTCACAAACTTATGGGGTGCCGTCCCTTCCCCCCCCCCCCCCATCTAAGTCTCCGCTCATGCTCACGACACAACGTCAAAAGACATGATTGACGCAGTTTTCAACTACTTATAAAACAGAAGTAAACACATACCACAAAATGTTAAAAGGAAACATACAACACAATCTATTCCAGAAAGTTGGACCAACCACAGCAGAGCTTCTTTGTTGCACTATTGTAGTTTGAGTTGCAATAAAGAACATTATTGACACCATCGATCGACGTCTACAACCATTGCTTACTAATGCTTGATAACAATGTTGTTGACACTTAGACAGAGGCCTACAGAAATAATATTAACCATATTAGCACAGTGGAACCAGCCTACTTTGCCAAGTTAGGCCTATAACAAATCGACACTTAAAAATATTGAAATAATACGAACAATACTATCACATGCAGTTGAGATACTTTGCCTAGTAATAGCACATTGACACTTAAAATATATAAATAATATTAACAGTACCATTACTAGTAAGCTATACATATTATAGTTGAACTACAGTAAACGAGAGGTACCCAAAAATCTCTTTTAAAAATGTTCACCTGGTTTCCACGGTTCAAGAGCTCGTTCATGAAACATGTTGGCAAGATTTCGCATCAAGAGATCGGCCTGAAGTTGAGCAACCATGGCCATCTTCATCTCTTTGGAATTGCTACAGTCACCGATAGCGAAGATATCCTTAAACCCATCCACCTGATTGAACTCGTTGACCTTCAGTGCACCATTGGCAACCATGTGATCACCTGGAAAAAGACCAATGGAAGCTATTAGGTGTGACTCGTTACCTCAGGTAGACCGATAATTTTGCTAAACGCTAAATACATAACCGGTAGATTATTTGCAGTTGTAATATATATATAGGCCTATATATTATGTATGTATGAGCTGATATAATATAGTGTACAGCGGTCGGCTGATTGTTTGTGCAGCGGCGTGCAGGTGAGATACGTCAGGTGTCAATTTGGCGCGAGAAAGTTACGGCGATCGGCCGTAGGCGAAGAGCGAGAGAGAGACAGACGGAGAGACAGACAGAGAGAGGCAGAGAGAGGGACGGAGCGACTGAATGAAGGATGTACGACGTTGTACGCTCAATGTGAGATAGGTTTTAGACAGGTGTGGCAGTCGACGAGAGAGTTAATGAGAAGAGTGGTAGTAGAAGACTGATAAGAGATAGTCTTAACGTTTTTAGTTGCTGTGATAATGCAAGTGAAGTGTAGTTGTTGTCGTGTCGTTGCTGTTGTGTTTGGTTTCTGCTGGATTTTGAAGTTCAATATACGATTAAACTCTTCATCGTTGTTGATAAAACAAGTTAACGGAACTGTATACACTTTAAACTACATTGTAGCCTTTAGATACAAAGTGCAGTTAAATATAGGGATAGGCCTAGGCTACCTCGGAACTATAGAAGAGCTTCTGAAGAGACTGGAAACTCGCGTGGGGAAACGAGTTGACAGTATGTATATATATATATATATATATATATTATCTATATAAATAAAAATGAAACTTTCCAATAGTTCGGAACATGATCACGCCGAAAGTGACACACCGATTGTTATGAAACTTTTACAACACCTTCCATTCCGATAGAACAGTGATAACTTATGCTTTTTTCCCGAAAAAACGCAACCTTTTCCACAAAAAGGGAACTTTGCAATCCGTTCGTCCGCCATTTGCAAGTTGAACACGTCCCTCACGGCTAAACGCTGTCTCTAAACACAGCAGACGAAATATGAATGAACATGAATGATGTCGCGTCCTCTGACGTCATAAGCGATTCGCGGCCTTCCCCAAAGCGGCCTTGACGGCGTGACGGCGGAAAGGAGCGGAGGGAGCGGGACGAAGACGGTGGGAGGGAGCGGAGGGGGAGGGGAGGTGGAGGTCGAGAGGAAGGGCAGGGGAGGCCTTTCCCCAAAGCGGCCCTTCACGGCGTGACGGAGGAAAGGAGCGGAGGGAGCGGGACGAAGACGGAGGGGAGGGGGGGGGGGAGGGGGAGGGGGGGGGGGGGGGGGGGGGGGGGGGGGGGGGGGGGGGGGAGGCCTCTTTTCAGCCACAGCAACGCGTGGCCGGGTTCAGCTAGTATATATATATATATATATATATATGCTACCGTTGTGTAACAGTAAGTGCAATTAAAGAGAGTGGCTAACATATTTCAAATCACAGATTATACAACATGAATTAAAAACTTACTCAGAGAAGTGGCATAGGCTGCAGAGTTGATCTTTAGTCCGTTACATTTAATAATAATGTCGGCCTCGATTGTTTTTCCTTTGTCAGTCTTGACCTTGTATGACCCGTGCACTCCGTCAGGTATTTCTGCTAAATTTTCCACCTTTTCACCTGAAGTACACGACGCGCTGCAACGTCAGAGACTGGACAGCAAAGATCACGCAAGTATGACGGAGAACAGCCAAGGACACAGCGAGAGACCACAGCAGCAATGCGGTATGAGATCCGCTGGGACACAGGCAGCCAGTGCAGCACATCACGCATATAGGCAGAGACGGGCGCAAATTTTAGGAAGCCGCCCAATAAGGCGGGCAGCCGAGCGCAAGACGCGATCAAGTCGCCCCAGGACCCCAATCATATACAGTATATGCTAGCGACATCATTTTCTTAGCCTCGGCTTACATGAGGTTGGCCTGGCTTCTTCCTTGCCGATTTATCTTCCCATTGACAGTGATGGATGGATCCGAATTTGACGAGGGCTTATGCCCTCGGCAGAAATTTCTTTGGCATATTACAGCACTTTTTTCTTCCCACTGATTGTGTACGGTGGGTGTAGGCCTACTCATTATGACTGAGTTGGTCATGGACGCAGACGAAGCATAGATCTTGAAACAGATATCTGCCCTATGTGGATTTGAACTCCCCACTCTCAGTTGAGTGTCCATCATGGTGACCTCTTTAGACTACCATGCTCCCACGTTAAGTAACTAGACAATAATTGTCAAAATTTGCACAAAAAATTAAATTAAAAATACTAAAACAATTAGTATTTTTCATATTTTGGCAATGCACTTCCTCCAGAAAAAACCTAATGTTGGAGTGCGACAAAGGTGATAGGCTATGTTCATTTGCAGGCCAGTGAGAATGATCTCGTTAATTGCGCACCTAAACGTTCTATGTAAGCTTATAGAAAGCATTAGAAACGTGTAAAACGTGTAGGCCTGTGGGGAAAAGAATCACTGATATAATTCCCGTCGCCTACCAAGTATTAGATTGATGTGCAGGTCTTCAGAAATGCTCATGACTTTTTTGACAAAGTTTGCTGGAGCATCATCTGCAATAGGTTGTGAGTGGCTATGGACAATAGTGACCTTCTTCTTCGGGTAGATGGTGGCAACCTCCCCTGCAACCTCAACTCCCACAGGTCCACCCCCAACTATCACCACATTCTGGCTCTTCGCAACCTAAACAGGAAAACAGATATGCAAAACACGGTTAACAACTAAAATTCAAAAGATGCCAGACTAGAGACCTGGAAAACACCAAGGTGCACTAAATCCTGATTTCCGGTGACCCAATGAGCTGGAAGAGAACAGTCGGATGGCCATACATGGAGACGGAATACGGAAGTGGATCTCTAACCTTTCGTCTTGGAAAACTGGCAAAGAGTTTTTTAATGGCAACTTTCTGGCAAGGGTCTCGCCAAGGATGATTTTGACGATAAAAAATCTGAAAAGCAAACGAACTCACAGGGAGTAGTTTGCAACCCTTGTCTTATAGGCCTCTCAGTTGAGAAATGAATGGAAGGGCAAAATTGTGTCTTGAAACACAAAGTGAATAAAAAAAATCATTAATAACTGAAAAATATGACAAGAGTATAGGCTATGCCTCCGAATAAAAATAAACGAAGTAGCAAGCCATTTCAGAGGAGTGTCGTCGTGTCGACCAAAACGTTGACTGCCACTGTGAATGGAAAGGAATGCAAAAGATGGTAGGCTAGTAACATACACAGTTGGATCGAGAAGCCAACCAATCTCCATTGTTCAATCTTGTATAGGCTACAAGTTACTTCACAATCGTAGGCTAATCGCAACTTCAACTTTTTAAGACGTTACATAAAACTCTGTGCAGGGCACCAGCTTATTCACAAGCGTTGGGCTCGTTAGTTCTCTATAAATGTTTTTCAGAATATAATAGTTACTACCTCTTCTGCAATTTTGGAATATTTTTCAATGATTTCCTCTCCTGTACCGATCGGTTCTTTCATCGGACCAAAAGAACCAGTCGCGATGACGAGGATATCGTACGACATTTCTGTACCATCATCCAACTTGATGACCTTCGCTTCAGTGTTGATCTTCGTCACCTTTCCACGTCGGAAGTGACTTCCAAATGTTGGCTCGTACCGGTAATGAACAACCATCTTTTTCGCAAACCCTATAAATTTTCGCATAAACATTGACAATTTCAAATTTTCAACGCCAAAAAGAATAAGTGTAGTCATGGTCATCTTCCTATCAGCAAGTAGGCCTACTGTTAGCCTAATAGCCTACTTACATGTTACATTTTTAACAGGTAGGCTTACATGTAGTGCCAATGCATACGACATTACTGTTACATGTAAACGCTGACACAAAATTTGAATTGAGAGATGTCTAGAAGATTAACTTCTACCGTGGTTGTTGAAACGGTGGATGGATATTGATGCCAGATAGACCTATTGTTTATTCTTGACGTCTCAGGGGAAGTTCTCCTCCAGGAATGAATTCCCAAGAAAAAATTAATTTGCAGGAGTTGTATAGTCTACATGTAGATACGTACCATTTCCCTCCAGAAAAACAAAATGTATAACAATTCCCCAGACAAATAGACAGGATTTGGTTAGGCTACATGTATAAAATGGTATGGCGAGATATCGATCTGAAAATATAAGAAAGACTTAAAGGTCGTCAGACCCCCCCCCAAAAAAAACCCGACCCCCTCCCCTAAAAGCAAGGGACTAGATTAAACACTGCATGGATGTTGAAAAAGAAAATCGAAGCGTTTGAAATGTGGACGTGGAGAAGAATGGAGAAGATCAGCTGGACGGGACACAGAACAAACGAGGAAGTGCTGGAAAGGGTGGGAGAGGAAAGAACAATGATAAAAACAATCAGAGAAAGACATAAGAAATGGATAGGGCATACGCTAAGAGGAGACAGTCTGGTGAAAACGGTGATAGAAGGAAAAATGGAGGGGAAACGAACAAGAGGAAGACCACGACAGATGTTGCTGGACACGCTGATGAAGAGGATCGGTTACCAAAGACTGAAGGAAAAGGCCCAGCGGAGGGAAGAGTGGCGACATTGGACAGCCGAACCTGCCTAGGGGCAGAGAACCAGAAGAAGGATGTTGTCAGATTTTGACAAGATTTTTATGGAATTTAATCTTGAGCACTGCTGATAGCCTACAGATAATGCAATTTTCGTTAATTTTCACGATAAACTCCAAAAGCAAGGCCCGAAGTTTTTTCTTAGAACTTTTGATCGAATTCCGCTTTCTTCTGGACGTGTAGACCCTAACTGGCGCCACCGACCTGGTTGAATAGCTGCCCGTGGGCTGGCTATGTTGTGATTGAAGGCATCTTTCATGTCAACGATGCTGAAGTTGGCGTTCTGCTTCATCAGCTGCATTGCCAGCTGTATGCCTCCATATCCGGCACCAACGATTACAATGTGCTTGTCTTGCGGAATGGAACTGCTTCCTGAACCCATCTTAAATGTCTCAAGTTAAGCTACAGCAGAAAACATAAAAGCTCTTGTTATGATGGGCAAACCTACTTGAATATAAGCTAGTGAAAATGTGATTAGCCTAAACTGAACTCGTTTATAGCACCATCAACGCATAGCCTACCTCTCCGTAAATGCGGGGTGAGAATTGCCAGAATGTTGTGTGTTTCACCCATCCAGTCTTTCTTAGGACGCCATAGTAGTATAATGCCCTTATTGCACATCCCGAGTGCATATAAATCAACGTCTGGCACCCCAAGTTTTTTTTTTTACAATTCTCATACTGCGCGGCAAAACAATGGCATTAGCGTTCATGCTTAGACCTACAACAGAGACGTTTTGTCTAGTCAGCAAGGATTATCACCAAATGACTCCTGCACCCGCGTATAGGTCTGCAACCCAATGACTGAGTGTTCTTAGGTCTACTTCTTTCTGCCTAAGGTGCAAAATAAATAATTGACTACACTGTCAACAATAGCAACAATTCCCATTATTCAACAAGGTATTCTGATTAACTTTCTACATATATATGTTTTTGTTTTGTTTGTATGTGCTCAAGCTTGTATAGCGCCCCTTCACACCTCTACTCATAGGCGCTACCGACTACAGAGCGGACACTGCATCGGAGTTTCACCACTGTGGTTTCACGCCGAAGCGTTGAGCAATATTATTGCAAGTAATCGAAGGACTTGCCTAAGGTCCTATAGCAGAGGTGCACAACCCGCGGCCCGCGGGCCGCATGCGGCCCCCGGACTTGTCATGTGCGGCCCTCGGTCCAATTTTAAAGGGCAAAGGAAAGTGGCCCGCGATCAGAAAATTATCTTAAGAATTCACTGTATACTGATGATGGACTTAGCCGTCGATGCGACGGATCTCACGACGTGATAAAAGTTCCAGTCCTGGGCCGGTAGTCTTGGACATTCTTATACGTAGCGTACATGACGTTTTCGGCGTAAATCTATCCTGCTCTCGAATAACGATATAAAATGGTAGTCACGGGGCAGGCGCAGACCTGTACTCTCTGAATAGCGGTACTCCCATTCTCGACCTGCTATAAGTCTCTACTCCCTAAGATGGCGTCTGTTTATGACTCGAAACTCGCTGCATTCGGCGACACCTTACACGTCAAAACGTGTTTAAAACATCTGCAATGAACTCGTATCCTTCGTCAACGGCGAACATTATATTGGCTTTTATTTTGGCCGTCACAAAATATTAAAATTTGGCTAAATACCCTAGGAAATTCCATTCGAAGCGCCGCTGCGTGGTATGAATACCAATTTGTGGGTCGCTTGCCTAGCGTGTCTAACGTAGCGGCCGTTCTGTCTGTTGTAATTAGTTTGTTCTAGCGACAGCTTGCATATTAAACTCCACAATAAATCAAACGCATGCCATGTGAAACTGGACAGTCCGAGAAACTAACAAGAAATAGCTCCTTTCAGAATTTTAATTCCGCAACCACTAGCTGAAACCGGTTACGGTTTCATCATATTCTATCCACACATCACCGTTCTATTCAAAATCTTTTTCACTTTCTCGCTATGTAGCCTAATTTTATTCCTATACATTTGCAACTAACTTTCTTTCACATAATTATTTTTTTCTCTTGTCAAGTCTCATACTTTTGTATTTAGGCTATATTAAATATGAATCGTTTTTGCTATGCGGCCGTCTATCTACTTGCTTACTTATCGTCGGAGACGATGCATATAAATATATTAGGCTATGCGCATGTGCGATAACCTATAAAGCTATAACCACTGCGTAAGTGAGATGATTTGATAATCCAAGGTCTGCGCCTGCTATATGACTTCCATACTAGAGTAAAATCTGTTAAGAGAATAACAAATCGAAATATAGCCTCTACGCGAGCGCAAGATGCGCCTAGGCCCATAACTACGGCTCCTGGACTGTCAAGTCTGGTCACATTCAGCACGTTGTTTCTTTGCTTTACGCAGCTGCCGTACTATTCACAACATGTCAACACAAAGAATCACAGCTTCAATCCCATCTGTTTCTAATTAAGACCGTTGATACTTATTACCAGCGGCTTTATAGCCCAAGGTTGTTCCCTCATGACTATTCTTAGGCTCTGGGTGTTACCTATCTGTCAGAGAGTATAGCTGCCTCAAGTGTAAAATGATAATAGATCGGCAGTACCCGCGCCTCCGACCCCACAACCTGCTGACTTTTGTGAGGTAAGTCTGTACTTAAAATGCACTTTCTTAAGTCTCCAGACACATTACACATACTCAAATTCAGTGCATACATAGGCGGAAACCTGGCCGGAGAGTTGGGGGGGACGAAGGAGTGACCGAAGGGAAGAAAATTTTTCACCGCCCAAAAAGTTGACGACCAAAAAGTTTTTAAAAAAATTATATTTTCGACGCCAAAAAAGTTGATGACCTTTAGTCATGATCCGTCCAAAAAAGTCAAGAAATGTTTCTATTTTCGCCGCCAAAAAGTTGATGACTGTTTTTAGTCATTCGTCCAGCATGTTTGGGGAATTTTAGCTTTGTTTGCTGGTTGCGTCGCTGCAGATGAAAAGTGCTTCTGTAACAGCAATCACGCATCTGATGTGATTTTCAAAGAAGCAAATATTTAGCGAGTAGGCTATAATTATAATTATGGGCCTATAATTCTAACCTTTATAACAAATTAATTCTAACTATTCCGATTTACAATGATTTTAGAAAAATCGAAAAATTATTATTTAGTCTACTCATAGAGTTTGCAAACAAATTTAACAAATCTTATGTCGTTCGATGCGGCCGAAAAATGTCTTTCAACCTGGCTTAAATGTAGTTGAATCGCTACGCATACGTATTGCTTTACGATATCCTTCCGTCTATTCTTGCCCCGCAGGCCGCTCTTGCCCCACTCTTCTCTAATCAGTTGCTTTCAAAATGAACGGATGAAAAGAAGAATAAAATCAAACAAGTCGTTTCTCTAGTGTTCAGGTGATTCTGGTTGTTCAGAACAGTCCAAATAGTTTAAAACCAATGATAAAAATACTTTGTTTGTGCTTGTCCGACTGGATAGATGGAAACGTACCATGTCGTATAAACAATCTGTAAGCTTGTAGCCTAAGCCTATTGATTTGATTCCCATAATGAAGCACGCGCCTTCCGAATAACAAGTAATGCACTATAAGGACATAATTATACATGTATAAAACAGCAATAACATAATTATACAAAACAACAATGCATCATGTAATAATGTTATTTTAAGCAAGAATGACTGAAAGCTGTGAAAGAATCGATTCAATGCTAATAGCCTACTTTTGTGATTTCAGTTGGTGCCATAAAATTTCCATGAAACTGCCGCGGAAGCCCTGGCCGGTTGAAAATCACTGCTATACGGAGTGGCTTGAGGTGGGATTCGAACCTGCAACCTTCCGGCTGCAAGGCAACGAACATACCTACTATACCACCTCTCTTACCATGAGAACAACTCATGGTGAACGAGGTTTTCAGTTGCAGGATTTTCATTTGAAGATTATCTCTATCTTCCTCCATCTGTGTTAATCCGTTCTGCACATGCAGTCACCTAGTGACCTAGGCTGTTATTTTGGCATGGGCGGAGTTTGGTTTCCGTTCTTGGATGGGCTAATGCCTTCTTAGGGGGGCTAAGCCCGGAAAAAGATATCATTTTCATGGTAAAAAAGCTAACTCTGGACCTTCTGGGGGGGGCTTAGCTTTCCCTAGCCCCTGATAAACTCAGCCCATGCATTTTGGCACCAACGTAAGACAGTAGGCCTACCAGGGCTTTTAAATGATTTATCATCCATACAGAACGATTTCAATGTTAAACGCAGTTCATTTTCACACGAAAAAAACTTCAAAAAAGACTCACCACACCAAGCCTTGATACAATGTCATGTATAATACTAGTATAGGCCTACATGACTGGTGTTTTTGGATGAGTAGGCCTATATTCTGTTGTAGACTAAGACCCAAAAGGACTCCATGAATATATGAACACGCCTAAACACAGGCTTAGAAGTTAACAGAGAGCGTCCACAAAGGAAGTCAAGAGCCAATTAACTTATTATGGGGCCGTCCATAAAGTACGTCACGCTATTTTTGATCATTTTTTTACCCCCTCCCCCTGTCACAAACTGTCACAAATCTCGCCTTCCCCCCTCCCCCGCTAAAGTACGTCACACTTTCGAATCTTTAAAAAAATTAAAACAGCAAGGCTATTATATAGGGCCTAAAACAAGGCTTCGCAACAGCATTACTAGCGTTCCTAGCAAGAGGAATCGTGAACAACACATTCAGGGATACGCATATGTCATGCTATTTTGACATAAAACTAATTCAAATGTTTCAAAAATTTCGAAAATTATTTTTAAAGCTATTACATTCTACTAAAACAATATTTAAAAAAATAGAAATAAAAAAATAAATGTGTGACGTCACACATGGCCAGACCCCCTCCCCCTGTCACAAACTGTCACACTTTCTTACACCTCCTCCCCCCTGGAGCGTGACGTACTTTATGGACTGTCCCTATGCTGACGACCAGAAGTATTGCCTTTTGATAATGTTAGGCTATGTGCGTAAAGGCAAAGACTTACATACCTTATCCTGCAGTGTCAGGCGCGGATTAAGAGGGGGCGGAGCCGGCGTACGCCCCCCCCCTAAACCTCATCAAATGTTCTCAAACTAAACTGACCTAAAACTAATATAATTGCAATTTGGGAATAGGATGCTTGAAGTTGCTGGACCGGCAGACGTTGCCCACGTAACCAATGACTTTTGCCGTGACGTCATTCACAAAGTTCATGTACAGACAAAATTTACGTAAATAGAAATTGGTCAATTAAAAAGTATGTCGAGTGGTCCGCCGTCAAAACGGCTTAAAAACAGTTTTATCATTCGCGAATAAGCCTACTGCCGTTGGTAAGACATAAGCCTATCTTAGGCCTAAATCTCAAAAGATGGCATATGATTAGCCTATCGTTATAATTTTGAAATTCGGCGTGCTGATTATAGCCGCCGAAAGCGTTCAGCTGCCGATATTATGGACAAAAGCAAATCAAAGATATAGAACTGCAATTTCAGCAGGTCGGGTCATAAGAGCTCTTCAGCAGAAATTAAATGTATCAAAGATTACTCGTATAATCATTCTTTTAACGCTCAGTGGCGTGCGGTCCATGGACGAGGCGCATTCCTTTCTTATTGAATCTATTTTAATACAAATACTAGTGTATTCAATTTCTATCATTACTATGTTAATTATAAATTGGCATCGACTATATTATTTTTACATACATACATACATACATACATACATACATACATACATACATACATACATACATACATACATACATACATACATACATACATGTACATGTATACTATATTAATTAGGCCTATATCCCTTCACCACTGCGCCGAACAAATGCATGCATGGGTGTGGGCTTATATGCTTACATGTATGTATGTATGTACTTAATATGTTTGCTTGTATGTATGTAGGCCTATGTATGTATGTATTGTATGTATGTATGTATGTATGTATGTATGTATTTATGACATGTATGTATGTATGTATGTATGTATGTATGTATGTATGTATGTATGTATGTATGTATGTATGTATGTATGTATGTATGTATGTATGTATGTATGTATGTATGTATGTGTATATGTATGTATGTATGTATGTATGTATGTATGTATGTATGTATGTATGTATGTATGTATGTATGTATGTATGTATGTATGTATGTATGTATGTATGTATGTATGTATGTATGTATGTATGTATGTATGTATGTATGTATGTATGTATGTATGTATGTATGTATGTATGTATGTATGTACAATACAATACAACAATACAATTCACTTTATTGCAACCAGAAAACAAGAAAACAATAAAAGTACAAAACATGCATGCATTGGCTACAAAGGGGGGGCCCAAAAGGGATGGACATCCCGCTGGGAAGGGTCACCCAAGTAAAAAATTCCCAAGAAAAATTAATCAAGATAGCTGAAAAGAAAGAGACTAAATCAAATTAGGTGATGACAGATTGCAGAAAAGCTTAGATTGTCAAGAGCATGTAGAGAAACAAACTTAACTAAGCACTTAACTAAAATCTTAACTACACATGGTCATGTGCACTTCAAGTAGCTTTAGTGGAGGAGAGTAGAAGAACACGAAGTTTCTTTTTAAATAACTGCAGACTACTGGATTGGCGAATGTCAAATGGTATTGTGTTCCATACTTTAGTGCCATAAGATTTAATAGTAAAACGCCTAGTAGGCCTAGGCCTATTAGATTGAGCTTTGACAGGGCGAAAAGCAGATGAATTCCTAGTGAAATGCGAATGGATGTCAGAGGCGTGAGGGAGGTAACCTTGGAATACCGAAGGAAGGAGACCGTGTTCGAGTCGAAAAAAGAACTCGCAAATTTGGAGATCCTTTATCTGGTCAATTTTCAGGAGATGAAGTTCATTAAAGAAAGGGCCAGTGTGTTCCCGTTTACGAATACCCGCAATTATACGAACAGCCATCTTCTGTAAAATTACAAGTTTATGAAGCCTGGATTCGTATGTCGATGCCCCCCCCCCCAAAGTTGATGTATGTAGTATTTACGCCCTCCCTAACCAGAAATCCTGGATCCGCCCCTGAGTGTAGGCCTGTAAATTTACTGTTCAAATCTGCAAACTCTCTCAAATGCTAAACCAGAGTGTGTCGAATATAATTATTCGATCGTGTGACACAGCAGGACGGAATGACGCAATCAGTTACAAAACTGGCAGATTTGTGAAAAATGTACAAGTTAATATGGCAGGCAGCAGGGTAGGCCTATAATGATCCAGATGGTAGGTCTAGGCCTACTCTTAATTATTTTTGCTGTCCTTGTGAAATTGAGTTTTTCTTCAAATTGATTTTACTTAATTACTTCTCCGTCGTTGTTTAAATTGAACAGTAGGCTAAATGGAATAATTGAATATTATATGAATTAAATTGGATATCAATACGACTAATTATTTATATCATAATAATTGTAGTCTGTAATTGTAATTCAATTGTAGGCTACCTACATACATCTATAGCCTACCTCTGATTTCGCCCCTTTCCTAACCTCCCATACGTACAATATGCTAGCCCAATGTTCATCTCGAAGTAGAAGACGCTCCAGCCTACCGGAACTGCCGCTCACTCTGTTTCGACAGACATTAATTTTTGTTAACCCTTTAATATGGTTTACTGTTCAGATCTGAACAGAATATTTATTTTTTAATGTATCCTAGTAGAATATGTCACCGAACGCAAATCGACCAAATTCTGTGACCTCCCTCCCCATCCGTGCGTATGTAATAATTATGGACGGCCCCTTACATGAAACATGAAAGAGACAGAGACACTGACTGACAAATATAGGGATAGAGACATACAGACAGAGAAGCAGGGAGACTGTTACAGTTCTAAGTAAGAATAACCAACTGCTCAGCAGCTACAGCGATATGAGCGCTCCAGAGTGGACGACGATAGAATTATTGGAGAAAGACAGGCAGCCACACAGACTCAATGACACTGAATCAGAGAGACAGACACACGCAGAGAGGCATACATACTTTGGCAGATAAATGCCGGCATAGAGAGAGAGAGAGAGAGAGAGAGAGAGAGAGAGAGAGACAGACAGACAGACAGACAGACAGACAGACAGAGAGATAGGGGGGAAGAGAGAGAGAGATTGACCTCAATGAATCCTATTTCAATCTCTGTCGCCTATTAAAGGAATCGAAACCCAACACAGCAGACTGCGTTGAACAGGCACAGAATAAATGGTCAGTCAAGTGAGTGGTCAGATATAAGCCTATACATGTAGTATAATATGAATGGACACGCGAGTCCTGGTCCATCAAAGACCACTCTATGCAAATGCACGGCGGCTATAAACGATTCACTTATAACCCAAGGCCATCTTAAATACAGGCTGTATCAAAAGTACTGAGATATCTACCGACATACTATAATTGGAAATACCAATCATTCCGCAGGGGCGATTCCATAATTCCATCTACACTTATCAACAGCGATATTACTACAGAATTGAGACGATAAAATTATTATCAATCATGCAGGAATAACAATCAGTATATATTGTACAAAAAGTGATTTACAAAAAATTAGAACAAAAGTGATTATGGCAAGATGATGATGAGTCAGCAGGGATACTGTTTTTTGCACTATGCAGTTCTAACAAGACAATGCAATTTCTACAAACACACACAAAACTGGACTTAAAACATCTATAGGAGTTATATAAATGCTCTGAATGAATGAATGAATTAAATGGGTGAATGAATTAATGCACAAAACATATTGGTACAAATCCAGGCACTGAGATATAAGATGAAGCAATTCTGCAATTGAACTTCACAAAAAGCTGCATATGGCACATTATCACATGACATGATTCAAAACATTTAAATCGTATTATTGTAAATGCCCGGTTTACTCACTGCAATATTACTCAAGTCTCAACAGCTACATCAAGAAATGAAATTAGGATCCTTGGATAGCAATCCCTCATTGAACTTGACCAAATATTTTCATGCAAAATAAATCCAACAGACAACAATCACAAAACAAATCAACTCAATATCAGTTAAATGGCTGCATATGAAACTATTAAAGCCACGCAAGTAGTATCGTACAAAATCACAAATGCAAAAATAGTGTTAACAGTCATAAATTAAACTACGCAAATATCAGTAAATTGAAACATTAATGACATAAAAGAGAAAAAATATGATGAGACATTGTCATGATTAGAACAAAGCACTTGACAAGATATTGTTCAAAGATACATGGCAAAATCATGGGACTTTGTTAAAAAAAACCAAATGATGGCTGTTCTAAATAGAAGTTTGTCCAAATAGAAGTGAAGAATATCAATATCAGAAAAAGAAGGGACACTGCCCCAATGAGGCCCGTTTTAAGGTGGGTGCTAAAGGTGCTGAAACACAGAGGCCCTCAGTTTCGAGGGACCCGTAGTTATACATATGTGCATCGTCGACCAGTGGATGTCAGTGTGGGCCACTGCAGGTTAATCATAGCACCCAAGTTGCACTAGCCTCAATGTGACCCTGGTCCCAAAGAGAAATGGACTCTGACCTAAAACAAAAGAAGGGACAGTGTCCAAACAAGGGTCATTAGTTAAGGAAGAGTGATGTCACCTAGTAGTATTCATTTCTTTAAAAAGAAACTACTACCAGTACATTCAGTTTAAGTCATATAATGTTATCACATTGTTCTAGAGCTGAACTGACATCACTTCTGCCAATTAAGCCGATAAGTACACAGTCGATAAATTAATGATCAAAACAGCCATTTACTGATTACGAGATCAAAAAATTAATTAATTATGTAGTCAAAATATTCAGTTTCAAAACATGTTCACTATTGCAGTGCAAGCATTTTTCTGCTTGCACTCGCCGCAATAAAAACACTGATCTATTTCTGCATTTTAGTGGACCACAGAGGGAGGGACATCACTTGGTGGATGACATGCCCAAGTACTCATATAAGGAAATTTATATAGCGCCACTTCGAGAGCAACTCTTGAGAGGTGCTCCCTACCTGCCAGCACCAAACCACGATTTAAAGAGAATGGTTTTCAAAAGTTTACGGAAAAGGAGCAAAGAAATAAAGAACAAGAAGTTCATTACGAAGAACGCTAGGTAACTTATTCCAGAAAGATCGAACAACCACAGCACATGGTCATTGGTCATGTTAAATCATCTGCAGTCTGGTACGTAACAAATTACCAAATCTACCAACACATTTTTTACGTTGCCCCAATTATTCTTCCCGACTCCATTAATACTAATCAATACGTATATAATATAATCAGCCCAATTAAGACAATGGCCGATTAACAGTTAAATCTTTACATTTCGACTTGATTTACATCTATGAACCATGCAAGATCACTAAGCAATCAACCGAGACGACACCCAGCATAAATAATAATAAATATAATAATAACAATAATGATAATAGTAATAATAATAATTACAACAATTTGTAAGGCGCCACAACACAGCCATGTCGTTACAAGGGCGCCATACAATGCAAGACAACATGCCACGAGCAGCCACAAGCGGCGCTCCACAAAGGCTTAAATAGCGTTCTTCGTCTATTTTGGGACGACCTGATTCATATCCTTGAACACCATTCCAGTCATCATGTCTTTGCATTTGAACGACACAATGAGAAACTCCGGTAGAATCCATCCACCGGCTGTCGCAAGCACTCCTCGCCGACTTCCCATTGACAAACCCATGTAGTATTTCACATTTCCTGCAAATGTGACAAACCCATGTAGTATTTCACATTTCCTGCAAATGTGACAAACCCATGTAGTATTTCACATTTCCTGCAAATGCACAATCGTCGACAGATGAAATTTTTTGGTTAATTCAATTCAATTCAAATTTATATTTATTGGTTCGTTTGCAACAACAAGAACACAAAGGCAAAAAACAAAAATTATTAACTGTATTACAAGTATCACCAATCGATTCCAGAACATAAATTTATCCAATAACATTATTAGATGGTTCACATATGCACTCATAAGGCGTGATTTGGGATTTGGAGAAGCCAAGGTAAGCATTGATTACCTCTAGTAGACCTAAAGAAAAGAGATACAAGAAAAGTCAATTAGCCCGAGGCTTGATAGGTGTGAAGTTAAGGAATTTTTTGGCGGAGGAACATATTGATACCATCGAACAATGTCTACAATCACTGCCCAGTCATCACAATATTGACACTTAGAAAACCAGAAATAACATTAATTAACAAAAAATAGTGCGATAAAACTACTTCTGTAGATATTGCAATTTTGCATCAACAGAGAACAACCAAAAATATCCTGCACAAAACGCTGACCTTTATGCCATGGCTCAAGAGATCGTTTATGAAACATGTTGGAAATGTTTCGCAACACGTGATCAGCCTGGAGTTTCGCAACCATGGCCAGCTTCATTTCCTTGGAATTGCAGCAGTCTCCGAGAGCAAAGATATCGTCAAACCCTTCCACCTGTCCGAACTCGTTCACCTTCAGTGCACCATTGGCCTCCATGTGATCACCTGGAAGAAGAAGAGTGGAAGCGCTCAGGTGTGAATCGTCACCACAGGTACGCCTTGTGTGTTGTTAAATACGTCACAGATAGATTTATATTTGCAGTTGATATATAAGATTCACGGGTGGCAGAACTGAACATGGAATCTCTCGGGTGTGACTTGTAAGCACAGGTAGGTCTTTATAATTACAATATTTTAAAAATTGTTTATTGACTCGCATATTAGAGTGGCATCAACATAACATTGTTATACACTATGCAACGGATATGAACCAAATCAGAATTTAAATATAATATTTAACGCAGGCCAACGAGTAAGAAACAATGTCCTTGGAAATGAATGCGTAAAGACTCATATACAAAGCTAATATGTTCACAAAGATGAAGCAACGTATCAAGAAATACACAGTACTTGAGATACTGAGTTACTGAGATACTGAGCAGTTTTAAATGGGGGGCCATGGCCGGATTGGCCCCCCCCCCTGGATCCGCCCCTGATTGGACCCTGACATTTGGTAGAGAAACATTATACCTACTGAATGATACAGAGAGACAAATCGTCCTTTGTATCAAATCACAAAAAATACTAAGAAAAACTATATACTCTTGCTAGAACTGACATGGCTCAGTTTTGTCGTTTGCTCCATTGGTCCTTCTCTTTGGAATGCGCTTTCTCCGTCTGATTTAACCACAGTTCTATCTGGCTGTCTCTCTTCTTCCGTCTCTCTTCTCAAAACCTGCTTCTTCTTGCAGACCTTATGAACTTGGAGCACTTCTAAATGGTCAACCCTGCCAGGGGTGCTTTACAAAATGCTCAAAATTTAATACAATACAGTACAAATGGTGTGACTAACATGTGTCTAACTCGCTTATTACACGACAATTATTATAATCATAACTTACTCAGAGAAGAGGCATACGCTGCAGAGTTGACTTTTAGTCCAATACATTTAATAATAATATTGGCCTCGATTGTTTTTCCTTTGTCCGTCTTGACCTTGTATGACCCATGCACTCCGTCTGGTAGTTCTGCTAAATTTTCCACCCCTTCACCTAGAAATACACAGCCAACAGATTTTATCATCAGCAGACTATCAGATTGTTCTAACGTAGAAAATAAACAATACACAATGTAAAGTAAGAATTAAAAAGATGTAAAATGCAGTCCCTCAAGCAAAATCTCACATAGCAGCCATGGGTACAAAGTGATAAGAACTTTATTTCCATTCTACGTTCAAAGGTGTTTGGAGAATTACTCGAGGTTGAACACACTGGGAGCACTTCCGAAAGGCTCTTGATGCGAGAAGCGCTTAATAAATGGTCAGATGCAATACAATACTGAAGTAGTTCCTATCGCTTACCAATTACTAGATTGATGTGCAGGTGTTCAGAAATACTCAAGACTTTGTTGACAAAGTTTGATGGAGCATCCTCTGAAATCAGTTTTGAAAGGTTGTGGACAAGGGTAACCTTCTTCGTCGGGTAGATGGTGGCAACCTCCGCTGCAACCTCAACTCCCACTGGTCCACCTCCAACTATGACGACATTCTCGCTCTTCTTAACCTAACCAAGAAAACAGATTTTCACAACACGGTAAGCAACTATAATTCGCTAGAAACCAGAACAATGCTGTGGTCACCAAAACCTTATATCCGGCCCTCCAATGAGCTGGAAAAGAACAGTTGAATGGCCACACGCCATGGAATATGGAAGTGAATCTGTAAACTCTGGTCTAGGAAAACTGGTGAAGAGTTATGTGAGTGGCAACTTCCAGGAAAGGCACCACTGATGCTTTTAATGACAGCTTTTGAAAAATCAAAATGAACTCGTATGGGAACATTTTACCACCTTTTCTCCATTGAAATAAATATACAGACGGAAAAATTCAACAGTTTTCAAACGCAGTAGTAAATCAATATAATACGCAACAAATCAATAACTAACAACAGTATGCCTCCAAATCCAAATGAAAGTAACCGAAGCAGTGATCCATTTCTAGGAAGTGCGACAACATCAACTTTCAGTGAATGCACCACGAACAAATGCAACAGGTGGCAATAACATACAGAGCTTGAAAAGATTACCAGCCACCTAGGAACCATCTTCTACAGATTTTGACTCACAATCGCAATGATATAAAGCCCATCCACATTTTAAAGTGCAACCATAAAGCTAAGTGCATGCTACCACCAGCCTAATATTCCCAAGCACTGGGTTCGTAAATTCCCTGGTTCTTTCAGAATATTACCTCTTCGGCAATTTTTGAATATTTCTCGATGATTTCCTTGGCAGAGCTATTGCTTTCTTTCATCGGCCCAAACGAACCAGTCGAAATGACGAGGACGTCATACGACAGTTCTGTACCATCCTCCAAATTGACGACCTTCCCATGTGTGTTGATCTTCGTGACTTTTCCACGTCGGAAGTGATTTCCAAATGTTGGCTCGTAATGGACGACCATCTTTTTTGCAAATCCTATCAAATTCCGTATTAACCATTTTAGTATCATAAAAGAATTTACTTTATTGGTCATCTTATAATCAGCAAGTACTTGCATGCAACAAGTATGCATACAGTATCATTGTTCTAAATTTAATAACATTGACTTGATTATGCGGTGAATAAACAACGTAGTTTATTATCAATTTAAAAGTGAATGAAACAACTGTAATTAATGCAATATTTTATTCACATTTGAATTTCAAAACCAAATCCCGAAGTGTTTAAAACTTTCTATAAATCAAAGTCCGTTTTCTTCCGAATGTTTTTATCACGTACCTGGTTCGACTACTGCCCGGACGCTTGCCACGTTGTGATGGAAGGCATCTTTCATGTCGATAATGCTGAAGTTGGCATTCTGCTTCAAAAGATCCATTCCAAGTTTAATGCCTCCATATCCAGCACCAACGATCACAATGTGTTTGTCTTGCGGAATGGAACTGCTTCCTGAACCCATCTTAAATGTCTTACGTCAAGCTGCAGCAGAAACATATAAAAGCTAATGCAATGTTATATGTAAACCTAAATTGTAATATAATGCTATAATATGATTAAGCTTAAGTTAAATAAAGCACTTTCTAACTCGCATCACCTTCCCGTAATAACACTAGCGTCCACGAAACCAAGAAATTTACGCTAGTCATCAAGGAAATAAAGACAATGAACTCCAAATGACTCCAACCATTGGCAGGCTCCAGCACACGCATATAACCCACTGACTCTAGGCTTATTTCTACATTAGGCATAAAATAAATAAAATAATTTTTGTTTACTAGTAACAACAATTTAACAATTACCAAGTATTCAACAAGTGCATCTGATTATCTTTCTTTGGTCTAACCACAAGAATTGCTAAAGGTGAACAAGCTTTTTCAGTTACCGGACGTTGATTTGAATGCTCACTATCCCTGCATCTGTCTGCACAACTCAACCACTTGTCTCATTTTGTTTTCAACGTAAAACTTAACTAATTTTCAAACGGCTTATCCTGGCCATAGGCTGCCTCTACAATTCAACCAACTGATCATCGATATGCTGACCTAATTTCGGCTTAGTTTTGGAGCGCCATCATTTGATGCTTCAACACTGCACAATAGAAGTGAATAAATACAATTACAATAATGACCTAACTATTTATTCTTGCTTGGTCATGAAACTTCAGCAAACAACTTTGTGCTTAGTTTCTTTCACATGCTACGACAATCAAAATGATTCCTGTTGTGTAACTTCTGTCTGGTTGGCGGATATTTGCCAGCACAAAGCACAATTACTTTATATAATATTTGAGACAATAGTTCAATCAAGCACGGCCATAGACAAATAGACCAAATGTAGAACTACAACAGCCTGCCAGAACAGAGCAAGCTGCACTACCCTCAATCATGCAATATTTATGTGATTCAAATCTATAGCTGGCACAGTTCGTAAATGGGATCCTGTGTGGCTTGGAACACAACCAAAGGGGCAGCAGCGGTGAAGGTTCTCATCCAATACATCCATGGAAAATTAACAGGGTCAAGGTCGAACAATCAGTATGGAAAACCTACTAACAACTTGCCAGAATGATTGTTCCTAACTCGTTAGATAATTTTCATCAATAAGTAAATGTGAGCCTAGTACCAGAAAATATCTCACTGACTTAGCCTTACCTTAAAAAGTAAACAACACAACCACTTGCGCGAATAACTTATTACTAACGATCGTGACAGGAGCAAGCGGGCTGCGATTGCCGATATTCCAATGCAAGTTTTGGCGTATTTACCGCTTTCTTCACTTAAGAAATGAGCATCACACCAGTAATGTTTAAACCATTAAAACCTTTGACCCTACGTTTAATATAAATTGCATAGAAACACGGCTTGTACACAGCGCTCTTTTTCACGTGAGTCTACGTTATAGCAATTGGATGGAAAGCTCCGATGATGAATAGTTGCTGTTTAACGACACCTTGTCATAAGAAAGATGATTTCGATGCCAACCTTCTTTTATAGGATTGGGACTGGCACTATCAGCTTAGTAAAATCGAGAATAACACGCAAATTGGTTATAATGAAACTTTAATTGAAAGGACCGAATATACACGATAATCTCATTCTCTGATAATAATTAGGCCTATAGAATCCGTGCTAAGTGCTTTAATGGTTGTCGCAAACACAGACTATATATTAGTGCCAGTCATCATAATATATCCATGGCACACACTTCAAGTTTCTAGCCCATTGCTATTATTAAGAAGTCAATTTTTAACTGTTTGCAGTGACTTCGCAGATTCCAGCAGCCGTTCAATTGCCACTTAACAAAGGTTCAATTTTTATCAGTGTAGGCCAACGCCATTATTGTGGCACGGCCATTTTAGTAGGCCTATAGTATAAAGTTAGGCTAATGCTGTGCGCGGTGGTGCAGTGGTTATTTCGGTGACTTGTAGCCGGAGGGTTCCAGGTTCGAATGACCTCATGCCGCCGCGTAGGGACCTTGAGCAAGTCCTTGTTTACCCTTAGGCTTGCAAATATTATTTGTAATGGTAAACACTGTTTATCGATTACTTTAATTCTTCTCATCATCATGATACTGCAGTTTAAAAAATAAACTGATGTCAGATCGATATCTTGGCAGTCGTCATTAGCCTATAGGGCCTACCATGGCCTAAGCCTTCAAAGAAGCCGACATTGACGAAAAAGTTGTGCGCGTCTGCTTTAGAAATTTCCAGAGTGCGGTTACGATGAGCATCTGTAGACAGCATAAGGCTTCGATTAGCAGGTTTCTCTAACGCCGATTTCTATTTTCGATATTTTGCGCTAATAGTTTTTTTACTGTGATTCTAATTTCTAAGTCTTCAACTCTTCAAATTTGGCTCGATGTGCGCTATAGAAATCTCGCTTATAGTTATTATTACGATGACTAAAATTTACTTACTCGCTGTTATGTTACGTCATTAAATATTTTAAGGCCCTTGTTAATAATATATGCCCTGTGGTATGTTCAAGGGGTAACGATAAAACGTGATTGAAATTATTTTGTGGTCGCCTCGTCACTCACAACCAGACTACTCGTGTATCGGCTAAAAAGGTGTTGCTAAGTTATTTTGAAAAATAATTCTCATTGACAGGTTAGTTTCAGAATGCGGTATTATAGTCAGCTATTTTTTGCACTGTGCTATTTGTTACTGTGATCTTGTTTAATCGTTACAAGACTACTAATTGATGAAATTTTATTGTTGTTATGACAATTAACATCACTTCGGCCAGTTAGCGCAGAGAGCGCCTCTGAGTAGTTTTCTTGAAGAGGCGCTATATAAATACTCGGAATAAATAAATAGATACGTTAAACTTGTATAAGTTTACATGGCATGCCGGGTCATGAAAGACTCATGATACAGATGGTACTCCTAATAATTGTCTTTGCTGTCCTTAAGAAATTGAGTTTTGCCGCAATTTGACTTTGCTTAATTGTTGGCTTAGTTATAGTATCCGGGACCGACGTGTCGGTTAGATTTGGGGGTCGTGATGGTCGGTTAGGTTCAGGTTATGCGTCGTGAGAGTAGGTTAAGGTCAGATTTGGCGTCGGGAGGGTCGGTTAAGGTTAGGTATAGGGTTAGTGCGCTCGTTTGGTCCCGAATACTATATATCTATGCCTAGTGTTTCTGTCTTCATGGTTTACATTCGCTAGGATACGAACTCGATTGAAGTGTGCCCCAATTTGAAATTACTAGAGCTGTGAATTTTAATGATTATGTGGCTTGTTCGATTAATTTTCCATTAATTTATTTATTTATTTCATGTCGTGAAGATGTCATTTCCGGACTAAACAACTTGGTGTACAATGATTATGTGAAACTTTTGAGTGAAATATTAAGCGACAATTTTTGCTCTTGAGGTGACACCTCACCGACACAGAGCATCGACCAAATTAATCCAATTTTATCGATTAATCACGAATAGATTTTGGAGATTAATCGTCTAAAATTATTTTACTCAGTACACATCTTGTGCCTCATTGTGGGGCGCGGTGGTGTAGGGGTGGCGTCGTTGCCTTAGAGCCGGAAGGTTCGAGGTTCGAATCCACCTTGCCGCGTAAGGACCTTGGGCAAGTCCTTCACTCACAATTGCTCAGCGCTTCGGCGTGAAACTCTGATGCAGTGTCTGCTCTGCATTCGGGAGCACCTCTGAGTAGAGGAGCTTGAAGGGGCGCTATAACAAGTGCACATACATACATACATATAATCATACATACATACATACATACATAGGCCTACATACATTGATGTTGGGCTAAAACGGACGCTTTGCTTTTCAGTTAACGGATGATGACCGACTCGATTCATCTTCAGCTTAGGATCATCCGACAGCCGGATGGCTCATCTCTCTTCACCCAGCGCAACACAACCGTCATGGTCGGAATTTACGGTCCGGCGGAAGTCCGGCTGGCCCGAGAGCTAGCGGACAGAGCCACAGTCGAGGTCGCTTACAAGCCGAAAATAAAACAGGGCGGCTGTAAGGAAAGATTTCTTGAGAGGATCGTGCTGAGCGCGTTCGACGGCGTCATCGTGAGCGAGCTTCACCCGAGGACTGCGATCAACATCGTCATTCAGGAGATTCAGGACAGCGGGTCGCTTCTCGCGTGCTGCATCAACGCCGTCTGCAGTTCGCTTCTCGACGCTTGTGTCCCGATGCGGTCGACGGTTGCCGCGGTTACGTGCGCCGTTGATTCCGAGCGACAGATCGTTGTGAGTCCGAGTAAAACGGAGGAAGAGAATGCGGTTGCTTCGGTGACTGTTGCGTTTGAAAGCGGGGAGGGCTCGATCGTTGCGCTGTCGAGTTCGGGGATCGTGACCAAGTCGCAGCTCGAGGATTGCATTGCTGCGTGCAGGCATGCCGCGTTCTCCATATTCGAACTGTATAGACACAAAATGAAGGAAATGCACGTGAGAAAGAGTGGCACCACGTTGTCGTGAGACGTTTGTTTTTGACTGCTGGTGTACTGTTCGTGCTATGCTGATGTTTGGTCGTTCTTTGTGTCAGTGACTTCTAACGAAGCGGTATTTTTTTCGCCGAGTGTTTTGCGGTGGAAAAAGTTCGGTTTTTTCTTGACCTTGTGTTCAGTTTTCAATTTACCCAAACCTGGTTAATCAGGTTTTCATTCCAAACAGTTTTGGATGTACTTTGTGATTTCTAAGTACTTTTGTGTGTGACATCTTCATGCAACTCTGATAACAATATTCCATCAATTAAACTGGGTTTCAAGGCAGTGAAAATGCTCTTAACGTAAATCAGGGCTTTTTTAATGTGCAGTTGTACACAAAATGTGCAGTTCTAAATGGATTTGTGCAGTTGTAGAAGCACTTCTGCGCAGTTAAAACTATCAAAAATTGTCATTGTCCTCCGTTTGGAAGTAATTTATTATGGAGAACGGGAAAGGAAAGAAGGGGTTGTGCAGTTATAAAAATTCCTTAAAAACAGCCCTGTAGCCACTTATAGCCCAACAGCCACAGATAAAGTACAGCAGAGTTTCACGAAAGATTAGGACATGATATCACATACATCTCGAGCTTAGAATGACTTGCTTTTTTGTTAGACAAAGTGTAATACATTGAAAGTGCGCTATATAAAAACTCAAATATAAAATTATATCATGGATCTGAATCTCCAACCTCTTGATTGACAGCACATGATGCGCATCATGCTAAAATCAAAAGACATTGCATGCCAAGTGAACGTGTGCATGGTGCCTGCAGTGATCAGTGCATTTAACAAAGTTTTGTCGCTTCATGTAGGCCTAATGGTCTACCATTGTTATTGCAGAAACAAACTATGTGTCCAGTATTATAGAATGCTTAGCTGCTAAATAGACTCATTTCGTTTCAGTAGGTGGCGCTGCTGTGATCTGCCTACGTCTACTCTATGATCTGGACTGTTCCATTCCGTAGGTGGCTGTGCAGTAGGCTACAGGATAAAAACATGACCGACAGTGGATTGACGTTTTTTTAGAAATTAGAACAATCTGAATACAAAGTTTGCTTTCTGACAACTTTAAATAATATTATAGTCTTTAGGCCTATCAGATGAATTCCTTTGTCACTGGGAATAATTGAATCACTGTTTTTATTGCGTTTGTTAGGCCTACAATGTTCTCACTAAGATTGTTAACCTAGCCTATTTAGGCTATTACTCAATAAACGGCTTTTAGTCGACATCGATCGTTAGCTTATTACAAAAGCCTAAATATTTATTTACACTTATTTAACGTCATGAATTTGCAATGTGTTGCACAATTTGATTACATGATGCAATTTTCTCAGAAGTTATTAGGCCTATTTAGCAGTGCGCGAAACCCATTGTGATCAGCTGGCCATTTTTATTGTTTACAGCATCGAACGATAATTGTTATATAGGCCTACGCTTTTCAGTCACAATACGGCGCAGCCAAGCTCAGATTTTCCTGAACGAAAACTAATTAAAATACAGGTCTTGCGTGATGAAGTGCAGGTAACCCCTTCCGTTACCCCCCCCCCCCCTCCACACGGAGTTTCATTAGGCATACCAAAGTTACTCGGAATTTACGTGCTCCCTGCCACCTCCACTCGAAGCAGATCTCCCCATCCCCCCTCATCTCCACCCCTCTGCGAATTGACGGATAATTTTTTACGTAGGATTGTCCAAGTAATGTCTTAATTGTCTTCGGAACTCGTTTTTCCGCAGTTTCTTGCCGACGCTTCGATCCAATCCTGCTGACCTAAGGGAATTCTAGTTGCGTCACCTAGAATATTGCCCCCAGCGTCGAACTAATATATATATATATATATATATATATATATTATTGGACACCTACGAGCATGCGACTCATGGCGAATGATGATATATATATATATATATATATATAATGCTATATATTATATTATAAATATATAGGCCTATAGCCTACTCTGCGGTCGAATAAAGTCGTTAAATGATCGCCGGTAATGAGCGACGAAATTGTCGAGATGCAAATGGTCCGCCTCTGTATATATATATTATATATATGTATATATTATATATATTTATATATATATATATATATATATATATATACGGTAGTCTATCATCATGTTGGTGACGCTCATTATCGAACCGTTTCAGCGTTGCAGAATAAGTAGCGAGTGACTTGATTCTAAATAACGTGCCTGTCGTATAACGAGGTCTATCGTGCTATAGCATACGACGACGTGGATGGCGATGCAGTATCTTGTCGATAGAGGCGCTCTTCAGAAAATCTCATTTAATACCGTTGATGGTTGTTTACAAGTAACTCAAGGAATCTTGTTATTGTAGGTCCTTAAATGCACTATCGTCTGCTCCTTGGGAAGTGGAAACCCGGGAATGTTGTCCCCCGACATTTCTTATGGCTACGGCAGCCTACTGCATCTCTGGTTGATTATTCAAGAAGGTGTCCTCGACTCCTTCCTTCCAATAATAGAAGTCGACCAATATTCACATTTTATGCTGGTGAAAATTTTGTGTAGCCTACGCCCATTTCACTGTCAACCATGGATGTCGCCCCACTTAAAACTAAATTTCAAATAGGCTACTAGTGCAAGTCTATAATTTATGATGAATATGGACTTTATGGTAATATGGCTTGAATCTCCAAATGCATTTTTTTTACCAAGAAACATAATTATTCGTGCAGGCCTATCTGTCTTTAATAATATTATTTAGTGTAATTAATTGAATGCGTTTCTTATGCAAAGAGTTGTGAAATGTTCCGGAAGCCGTTCAAAAACTATGACCACCACATCCTAATGTATTGAGTTTCCGGTCCTGCGTATAAACGCCATTGACCAATAACCCAATGAATCTTGCTACTTTATTTCATTGCCTATGTTCTGGTTCTTGGAAAACCCCGGAATATTGGAACCCCCCCCCCCCCCATCATTTTTTCTGCGTCCCTGGTTGCGTCCAGGGAGGCGTCCAAAGTCCAGGACTCGATCCATCCTTCCAGCAACAGAAGTCAACCAATATTCACGTCTTATGCAATAATAGCCAGTGTATAGTAGTCTTCCGCAGGCGTCGTCATTATGCTGCGCAACGCTGACGGGGTGCGTAGTGCAAGCCGTCTCAATTCTCCCATATTGATTTTCTCCGGCAGCCTTGTTAGGAGCCGAATGCCTGTCCCTAAGCGCCGGGTGCAGGTGGCTCGCCCGCCGCCCGCGGTGCTGCTGGTGTAACACGGTGTAACACGGTGGCCGCGATTTGGTGTTGGAGTTGTTCGTTGGTCAGGTGATGAGATCAGAGTTGCCACTCTTTGTGTTTTTTTTACAAGATCTTGGGTCTTTCGATCAGAACTTGGGAAATGGGTTTTTTTGGGGACGAACTTGGGTTTTTCTTGGATTTTTTCCGACCAAAAATCTTGGGGTTTTTCGATCCTAACTTGGGAAATGGGGTTTTTTTCGGGAAGAACTTGGGTTTTTTGCAAAAAATTCAGGAAACTGCGGATATTTCGGAGAGATTTGGACGGATGACTCAAAAAGTCATCAGAATTTTCGGACGGGAAATTTGAAAAATGTTTGGTCCGGATGACTAAAAAAAGGTCGTGGAATTTTTCGGACATTTTCGGACGATTTGGGCAACTTGGGGTTTCTTGGGTTTTTTCAACGCTCCAACTTGTTTTTTTAGAGTGGCAACGCTGGATGAGATGCTGTCAGCATCATTCAGTCGACCTACAACACACACACACACGCACACACACACACACACACACACACACACACACACACACGTTGTGCGTTGCTCGTTGGTCTGATTGGCAAATAAGTCGCCGATGTATTTAACTGTCATCTCAGCGCTCCAATTATCTGTCGACAATCCGATTTAATGCGAACCACGATTCAATCCACTCCCTTCATGTTAATCAGTTCAATCTCACTAATTAAAACACCATTTCAATCCAATCCTATGTCAGCCTGTTCAATCCCCACGCATCAAAACTAGTTCAATCCACTCCGATCAAAACCGGCTTTGTCCACTTAAATCTAGACTAGGCCAATCAATTCCCATAATAAATCAGTTCAATAAATCTCTAGCCTACTCATCAAAACCAGTTTACCACACTCCAGTCTTAACTAATTCAATAAATTCGAATCAAAACAGTTCAATGATTATAGGCTACTCCCATTAAAATCATTTCAATCCTTTCCCACCTCGACCAGTTCACATCGATCCTATGAACAGCATTTGACTGGATTAACTCCCGACCTCTAAAAATAGGTCATTTTCAAATAATCAGTGCCATTGTTTTTTTCTGATAACAGTTAGAAATAAACTTTCGAATTATGACTAAACTTAAGACTAAAAGTAAAATTAAACACACGACTAAACTTAAGAGTCGGCTATTTCACCTCGTTTGTCCAGCTATCGTAGCACGCATGCATAGGCGTACGATGCGAGGGCCCGGGGGGGGGAAATGCCTCCCCAAATTTCGCGCAAGTCTGGTTTTTCGGGCAAACACACAGCCCCCGACGACTAAAAAAAGGTCGTCAACTTTTTTGCCGGATATATTTGTCGGGCAGAAGTTCATTCTTTGCCCCCCCCCCCCCCCCCCCCCCCCCCACTGCTGAAATCTCCCGTACGCATATATGTCCGCACGACATCCTGATTGTCAGATATGCAGGACACCTTAACCTGATGGTCATCCGGTGACTTCTAATTTTGCATGTAACTGTGATATCATTTAATGCGACTCTCCACTTTTATGTCTTGAGCATCATCATTATTATTATCATTTATCATTATAACGGTGTTTAATTTAGAATCAGATTACACTTGAGTTTACGCAGTGTACGACCGTAAGCTTATACAATAGGATTCCAGTTCATAATGAATTTCGATCAGGTTCTTAGGCCTACAGGCCTATAATAGATTGTCTCCAGTTATAAATGCTACAAGCTATTACCGCGACCATTAACTTTCGACGGAGCTAACGACGGACACTTCGCGTGTAGTAATGCTTCAGCTTATCCCTCTGTGATTTGTCTTCTCCACAGCGGCGGATCTTTAAAGGCATAATGAACGACGAGGCGTGTGCATTGAGCTGCAAGGCATGTATGGTAGTCTATGCTCAGGTGCCACGTGATATTATATCCCCCTCTTACAGGTTAACCAGAGGGGATAAATTAATCTATCCCCAGATGGAACATAGCCTACCGGTCTAGACTATCCGGGGGATAAACCATTTCATCCCCTTTATTGAAAAATGCGTAGGCCTAGGGCCTATAATTGAAAAGAAATTGTGCTGTAATCCAAATTTTAAGTGACTCTAATAATATTGTTTTAAGTGTACTAAACAATGTTCAGAGCAAGGCAACTCGAATTTACTTATTGGCTCTAAGTGTTCTTAAGCGTTCTAAATGTTCTAAATGCTCTGAAACAAAAGCAAGCAAAATTACCTCAATTGTAGGAGTAAAAATACCTGTTAGTGTCATTGTTCAAAGCAAAGCGAATGGAAGTTAATTTGAAAAAAATAGCCTACACGCGGAAGTGCCTTTTTTCAGCTTCTCTTTATCTAGGGGGAGGGGATACAATCAATACCGGGGGTACTATATTTCGTGACACCGGCGGCACCGTCATTGCGTACATCATATCCAGCTCATCGCTGCCCGCCCGATGTGTTATTAAATCTAACGTTGGTCAGTCGTAATTGTAATTGAATTGTAATTGTAATTGAACATTTTTATAGCGCCGCTCACAGAGTCAGTGACGACTCTACTCAGAGGCGCTCTCTGCACTAACTAGCCGAAATGATGTTAAGTTAGCAGTCATAGCGAGCAAAAAATAACAACAAGTTGCAAAACAAAACACAGTTAGCTGAAAGAGTCACCGGTGGCAAGCCCTCGCAAACACGTAGAGTTGACCATCAGATTCCCGTAGAGCTGGTAGATGGCGTGGTTGATCAGAGTCTCTGGTAGGTGGTAGATGACTCCCGTCCGGTTAATCGTTGAAGCTCCAGCAAGGATGCGCGTAATAGAAGGCATTCGTCGCTTGTCGGTCGGTAGTTGGAAGCGCCGCCGTTGACAGCTGCAGTCGAGGTCAGTCCATGCGCTGACCCGCGTGAGTCGTCCTCCGGCGATGTAAATACCGGCTTGCAGCGGCGTACACGCACGGCGTATGGTACGACTCGGCTGTGCTGTCTGTGCATCATAGGGATGGTCGCTGATGCACTAACGTGGCCAACGCGACTTACAACAAAAACCCTCTAACCAGCGCAAAATCCTTGAGAAATCCAACGAAAAGTCCAGTACGCGAGTCTAGAAGCAGAAAACTCCAAACTGGCTGAAACAACTGTGAAAATTCTGCGTTTTGATGAAATAGTCCGTCGAAATGACAGAGAGGTCGGTAAACGACCACATGGCCGCTGACCTGTGCAATCAATCGGTCGTGCATGTATACACGGCGCTTTATAGTTTATACTCGCCTGCCGTGACCTATCAACGCGCCGGCTACCGTGCAAGATTTTCCGAGATAAATCACGGTAACTGTATCGGTCGCCGTCACACGATCAGGTAACTAATGCAGAGAGAAGACTTCGTGTGTTGTAGGGCTTGCCTTGCTTCTTGTGAGTTCTGTAGTGAACGAAAAACTGGGGACTCAACACAATAGAAACAGCTGCAATTTTATAATATTGCTCTTCTTACAAAGCTCAGAAGGGTCCAATGCCTCGACGGCGCTACTGTGATTACACTATAGAACGGTGGTGTAGTGGTGGCGTCGTTGCCTTGGAGCCGGAAGTTTCGAGGATCGAATCCACCGCACCGCGTAAGGACCTTGGGAAAGTCCTTCACTCACAATTGCTCAGCGCTTCGGCGTGAAACTCCGATGCAGTGTCCGCTCTGCATTTGGGAGCGCCTCTGAGTAAGGAGAGAGAGCCTGAAGGGGCGCTATAACAAGTGCGCATACAAACAAAGAACAATAATATTGTGAATGAAGAACTGCCGAAACTGCTCTAGATCCAGGGTCGGATTACCATGGTGTGGCATGTTTACCATGGCGGCGCCCCCTCGTCGTCAGAGGCGTAAAGTTACGTCAGTAAATTGCTTATTGGTTTTCAATCTTGAAGGTGAACAATTGTTGTTGTTGTTGTTGGCCTAACTATGCCAACCATCGTAATCGTAATCGTAAACTCGGAACTTCTACAGCGCCCACAAAAGCTAAGTCGCTGAAACCAAAGTTGATGAACAGGGGTCAAGATATTGATGATCGATGATGCATGGTATTATTTGCGCTATGTGCTATTAGATTATTTAACATGGTTTTGGACACGGATAAGTGCCATTGAACTCGACTTATTCATGTAGAACTATTAGGCCTATTCGTATAATAATATTGGGCCTCGTTAGCGGAACAATTTATTCCATTGGGTATTTTCTTTTCGTCACTGCTTGCATAATAAAATATTATGTTGCGTAAAACTGCTTTGCTTGAATATTAGTGAACAATAAAGTGTACAGCCTACGTCCATTTTGTTACTTCATTTCAAGGAGCGACATTAACAACAGTGGCTAAATATCCATCTTCCCAAGACGCCGTAACTCCCAAATAAAACACCGCAAACAGGTTTCTCTCGGGGAGTAGCCTTACGCATTTACGTCAGCTGCAGGACCCAATCACCTCTTGTGCCAATCCGCCCATGCCCTCTGGCGGTCGGTTCGTTACCAGTGGGCGGCAGGCAACAGCAGCGCCCCTATCGACAAAAGAAGGCAGAGTGTTTACGTCATATTCTGCAACTCGATGAATGGTGCATTCCTTGTTTTAGTGTTCGTTAATGCAACATGGCTGCTATAAAGTACGGAAACAAAGAAGTGTCTATGTTTGTAATGTGCGGGCTGTAGCCTATGTAATACTGTTTAGGTATACATAACCTACATGTATGCGTGGGTTGTGTGTGTATGCATACATAATTATGGATATGCAATTATGCATGTGTGCACAATTGCACATGTGTAAACATGCATTCATTGTGTATGTGCGCAATCAGTGGCGGCGCTACGGGAGGTCGCGGCAGGTCATTTGACCTGCCTATTTTGCTCGCGACCTGCCTAATGACCTGCCTAAAAACTTAGGAATTTTTAATATATTTTACATTCTTTTATTTAAGAGTTTTAAATGAAAAATCAACATTAATTTTTTCCTCGCCCAAAAGATCACTAGACTGTTGTGGTGCAATTATTATATCCAACTGGCTTTTACGTCTGATATTATCTAGTTTACTGTAGCCGAGGTCAGCAGAAGTTACAGAAGTCTAGCCTATGATCTACGACAGGGGTGTGAAACCTTTTTTAGCGGCGGGCCTGTGTAAACAACTTCTAACAAGTGGCGGGCCATGGTGTCGAAGTTCCTGAGCAAAATTGGGTAGTGATCTGAGAGGGAGCTCCGGGCTTGGTCAGTCAATTCCCAGAAAAGTCCAAATATCGCGAAAAGATCTTGATTCAGTGTACACTTTTCGCTTCTTATCAAATTTTGACATTTTAAATAATAATTATTTTGTAATCTTTTGCAAAGGCTCTGCGGGCCAGAAAAAATCGTCGGCGGGCGCCGCGGGCCAGCTCTTTGACACCCGGCCCTGATCTACGATAATAGGCTACAGTAGGTCTACTCCATTTTGTGGTCAGCCGTCTCAAGCCATTCATGTAGGCTATCGAGTTCATAAGAGATGCAAGATAGGCTAGCCTATACATAGGCCATGCACTATTCAAATAATAAAGTGAAACACTATTAGTGCTTTCGTAGCAAATGCTAGTAGCCTGCGTGTTAAGAGTCTGGTTTAGCCTACATTTGTGTTCATCAACCAATTTGTTTCGAATTTTCTTTATTTTAATAGACCCACGCATGACATTGCCAATATGCCTAGGCCTATTGGCTGGAAATAAATTCAAAGAAATTTTTTTAACGGGGACCTGCTCATCGCTTTCTAGCTTTCTGCCTTTGCATGGTCTTGCAGAGCCCGCACACAATAGGGCCGGTCCAGGCTTCAAATTTAATCATCAATTTTTTCGACCTACCAAATAGCTCCAATGACCCTGACGCGACCTGCCGAAATAATAGAGCTGGCGCCGCCACTGTGCGCAATGCGCATGTATATATGTAATGTGTGTGTGAATACATGTATGTATGTAATACTATGTATGTATGCATGCATGCATGCATGTATGTATGTATGTATGCATGCATGTGTGTATGTATGTATGTATGTATGTATGTATGTATGCATGCATGCATGTATGTATGTATGTATGTATGTATGTATGTATGTATGTATGTATGTATGTATGTATGTATGTATGTATGTATGTATGTATGTATGTATGTATGTATGTATGTATGTATGTATGTATGTATGTATGTATGTACAGGGTGGCTCAAAAAAAAATGTACCACCGGATAAAATGCGATAACTTTGCAACCGATTGAAATTTTTCTCCGAAAATTTTCCAATTTGTAGAGGAATGAATTTCGAACAATCCCTGAAAGTTTCATTTGAAACGTTTCATGTTTGCAAAAGTTACAGCTGTTCAAACTTTAAATTTGTTTTTTTCGAATTTCCGCGAAAAAATTAACGTCATTTGTAGATTTCCATGTCAAATGATATCACTTTCACTACGACCTCAGAATTTCGTTTTGCAGTTTATTGTAAGGTATGATGGGAGTGTCCACTCCCTGCTCTAACACGAGTTAAAATTCTTTTTGTGCTCAGTATTGCCTTGTTGATCAAGTCCTGCGGCAACTGTTCCCACATTAGCAGAAGGACTTCCTTGAACAGCTAGCCAATGTTCTCCAACTTGGGATGAAATGTCTTGAAGCGTTCCAGCATAGCTCCCCAGACGTGATAAGCAAGAGGGCTAAGGTCTGGTGAGGTTGTTAGTCACCTTTGCCAATAAATTTACTGCAGTTGATGGCAAAAATAAGGTAGCGTCATCATAATCAGCCTTGCCGTGCGAGCAAGCAAACGCACCGTTCTGCTGGAAAATAAAACCAGATGTTAGAGCATAAGCTTACCTGGTCTTCAATGAGTCTGGGCAAGAGAATTCAAAGATGAGTTTGACATCTAACCTACTGAATGGGATTAAATGCAGTCTTTTCTTGCAGCCGTAACACACGCCAGCATTGCTGATGCTGAAACCATGATGTGCTTAACCCTTTCGATTACCAAGCGAATTTCTTGAAAATCGTACTTTTTCCATCAGACCAAGCGACCACTTCCTGCCTCGCTTCCAACATCTGATCTTCGTTACATAAACATGTTTACAGATAGCCTTCAATATGCTCAGGCTCCACTTTTCACTGGGTATTTTGCTATGATTATGCGATGTCCCAGTCTCTGTTCACACAGCGTCCGAGTTTCCATTTTATCTTCCGCAGAAACTTTGCCCATGACGTTCAGTAATGGATTCACGAATTGAGTCCATAATCTATAAAATATCACTAAATACCAACAGTTTGCTGCATAAACAGCTTCTTTACAGCTCTTAGTGAGGTCGTAGGACATCATCATCATTTCTTATGATGTAATTTGCAAAAAATCTTAATGAAATTACATTGTATTGGAACTTTATTCTCCGGATTTTTGAAAAAACGAAATTTCAAGTTTGAACAGCTGTAACTTTTGCAAACACGAAAACTTTCAAGTGAAATTTTCAGGGATTGTTGGAAATTCATTCCCCTACAAATTGGGAAATTTTCGGAGAAAAATGTCGATCGGTTGCGAAGTTATCGCATTTTATCCGGTGGTACATTTTTTTTTGAGCCACCCTGTATGTATGCATACATGCATGTATGCATGCATGCATGTATGCATGTACATAATTGTGTGCATGTATGTATGTATGTAAGCAGATTTAGACTGCGTAAGACACTTAGAACTACAGAGTCCGCATAGAGATCCTCTTAACTATTCTGAAAGACACTATACTAAGCCGACGCGTCTAAGCCGCAGCCATTAAAACGAGTCTCGCAGTAATTGCTCGAAACTGCAATCGTATAAGCGCACTTATAAGAGAAAGACGACTCGATATAACAACACCGTTGCTGCCTCATTAAAAACCTTAAATACGATCACACAAGGCCATGCAGCCGGGTTTTAGTCGCCACAAAGCATAGGCCTACTCCATTTCGGTTAAGCGTCTTCGCGCCGTTCTTGGTCGCCCGCAGATATATCTTTAAGTTGTCTGGCAAAAACACGTTGGCCACAGTTCTAGCAACAGCTTGAAAACATGTAGGCCTACTACATGCAGAAAAATTAAGAACACGCATAACAGCTATAATCTTCGTATGGGTCTCTAACTATAAAGTTTTAAGTTTTTACTTAGTGCTTTTGTGCGAGAAATTTGCTAAGATCCAAGAAATAATATGTAGCTTTAAAAAACCATCTAAGAGTCATTCATTCGTTGTGGAGATTCATAAGGCGTATTTTCAGGGTATATTTATATGCATAATTACATGTACATATAATATTTCTCTGCCCGTCTCTGTCTGTCTGTTTGTCTGTCTTTGTCTATATGCATAATTGCATTATGTATGCATATATATAAGGAAACCGTCTTTTCTCCAGATACCTCCATGGATCACATCTGCATCATCATCTTCTAGAAGCGCCACTGCCAAGACAGTCTGAGATTGAGCGACGATAGAGGTATACGCTATTCGCTCCCTCAACGTAATAGACGGTGATCCGGCCGCGCTGACTGCGTCCACCGCCGCCACCGCCGTGTCGGCATCGACGTCGCCTGCGACCGTTGACGGCAGCAGGGAGCGAAGGGAGCGCGGACGGTGGACGGTGAGAGAGGAGAGGAGAGGCTGGGAGCGTAATAAGTTGAGCGTCGTCGTCTTCATCTACTGCTGCTGCTACTGAGGCAGGAGGAATAGAAAACGATGATATCGGCCAATAATAATTCGTCGAGCGGTTTTGCGTTGAACGTTACCACCGCTCTAGGTATCACCACCACCACCACCACGACTACCACCACTGCGGCCAGGGAAATACCCCTCCGTCTTGGTGTTGGCATTGGTGGTGGTATGTTGAACTGTACCCCCACGGGGGTCTCTGGACAGGGGCAGGGGCCGGGGCAGGGGCAGCTGGTGCTCCCGGATGTTGGGATTCAGATCTGCATAAACGATGTATCCGTGGATCAGTCTGCGACGGACTTTATCGACGGCGGAGGTCAGGATGGAGAACTGGATCCGGGTCACGACCAGATCAAGAGGCAGTGGCGCCGGTCCAGCTGGTGTCCGGAGGAGGGGCGCAAGAAGGAGGAGAAGCACGAGAAGCAGAAGATGATACTCGCCGTCGTCGGAAAAAGGTAAGTGTGTCCGTCGCCAGGCAGCGCTATATAAATGCTTCGATATTGTAATTGTAATCGTACGTCTATATAGCGCCACTTCAATAGAACTCCTCAGAGGCGCTCCGTATAGCTACCGGCCAGTGCCGCCAGGGATGCCACTCATAGCTTTTCCTATTTCGGTCTTGTCTAGGTTTCTAGTTTATTTTGGTGAGGATCTAGCTTTTTTCTTAAGGCTGCTTTTTACATTTTTAAAATCCAGAGTGGCATCTCTGAGTGCCGCCATTTTCGGGTATGGCAAGTCCAAATATAGAACCAGGCGACAGTAGGAGGGCGCATGTTGGAACATTTGTAACAATTTCGGTTTCATGTAAAAGAAACTCACATTTTTTCATCTTCCGTATATAAGCTTAGGCTACTGCATGAGTGCATGACTGTATACTGTGGTCAATTGTGGTCTGTCAACTGGATTAATGAATAGGCCTAAACGAAAATTACTACTTCTTTGAAGAAAAGAAAACTGCCAAACGAACTGCTTGTTGTCATATGAAAACAATTAATTTTGTCGCCATCTTGGATTTGTGCATCTGCATTTAACTCAAATGCAAAACAATCGACTAATTATCCGCTCAAAAGTCTCACATAATCACTTCTACCATGTTTTGCTACACTCCGAAAATGACCGCTTGACATCATCAATAGGCTAATTATGTAAAAAAAATAATCGGAAATTATTCGATGAAATTATTTGCGATTAATCGATAAGGTAATTGTTAAAATCAGCAGCCCTATGCTTCATACAGTGCAACTGCATTTGACATTTCAAACCTTCCAGTGTTCGTAAGTACTCACACAAGCATACGATAGGCCATCGAAGGTGTTGAGTAAAAAATTAATTTCTCTATAGATTCTTACACATGACCTTTCAGTTTCAGACGGGGTCGAACCCGTACCATCAGCGTCACAAGCGGAGCGCCCTAACCATTAAACTAATGCGTCTCACGAAAGAACAGATGGTTATTTAAGCTGTATATTATGAATATGATTGCAGTATAATCCAGCAGCCGGACTACTTTTTTAAGACCTTCAATCGTCCACACGTTTTTACATAATTATACAGTGCGTGCTTAATGTGTAGGAAAAGAAATGACTGCGTGAACGTCCGTATCACCGTATGCCTTTCCAGTCTGTGTTGGCCAATATTGTAAGTGGCAGCTATATAGGACTGCATTCAGATTTGAAAATAAGTGCATGAACGCCGTATATGACCGTCCAGCCACACTTTATGCCAAGTTTTTAGAATTACAAACCTCAATTGACTGGTGTCTGATTTGACTGGTTGCACTATATGTTCAGCTCAGCTCACCATTGGCTCGTTTCGAAGAGTCAACAGTTACTGTAGCCTACTTAATAATAATAATTGTGCTCGCCAGCGTGCTCTCCACTGCAGCATCAAGCTGTCGTCGATTTTTTTTGCTTCTATTCCAATCTTATTCTAATCAAGAAACCTCTTTGCTTTGATCAATCTAATCTAATCTCATTCTAATCCAGAGACTTCTTTAGTGTGATTAATCTAATCTAGTGGTTAATCTAATCCATAATAATATTCGTTTACTGAGATAAATATCACCCAAACCTCAGCCGGCCTGAAACATTATGAAAAAGGGATATAATCAACTATTGGTCTACCAATAGCAATCTAATCTTATTCTAGTCCAGAAACTTCTTTGCTGTGGCTATAATAAAATCCAATCCCATTATAATAAACAAGAAGCTTCTATGGCGCCATCGTCGTAATTCCCAAGGCTGCAGCCATGGACGACCATTACATCCGAACGAAATGGCATTCTAAGAGAACGATCCATCGGACAAATGGCCTCGCAATTAGGATCCGTGATGCCCCGGAGACCTGCAGACGAAGACAAGATTATTTCCCGACACACGCAATGCAAATGGATGTATCAAGGAATTTGTGTAGCATCTATCTATGTATTTGCGGCTCAAGTCTATCTAAATGGTCAGCGTGTGTATAGGCTACTATAATACTCGACTGGCAATCACAAGATTGGGGTTAGAATCTCGGTCATGGTGGAAACTCGCAGATTTTGACTTCACTCTCGCAGCCACAGCAGCTACTGTGATGAGTACATTGACTACACATTATGGGGGAGATCAGGGTGAGAATTGTCGAGGGGTTTGGGGGGTTTCAACCCCCCAGTCTTTCTTAGAGCCCCATAGTAAACTCTGTTTTTCATAACCCCAATTCTAAGTTCATCATAGGCCAATCCCCCCAGTTTTTTCCCACAATTCTCACACTGGGGGAAGATTGGGTGACGACAGAGACGGCTGTTAAAATGACAGGGTGGAATACAATGAGAGCTTTATGTATTATGCTAAAAATGACCTACTTTGGTGCCAGTGACCTAGTTTTGAATGCGGTGGTACAATTAATGTTTGGGCGCACTCGGATGATTTCAATCTAATGTAGGTCTCTAATAGCAAGCTTTGTTATATAGGCTACTTAACAGTGGTGTAGTGGGGGGGGGACGCGGGGGAACGCCGTTCCCCCACTTTTTTTCGCGGGGGAACGCCGTTCCCCCACTTTTTTCCAGGGAGGAAACAAAAAATTCAAGATTCACAGTTTCAGCTGCTTACTTACTGGAGCCTTTCGCAGTTTCGCAGATATATTTAGCCTATATACATGTATGTGTTCAATGGCTTGTAAATAAAAGCTAATGACAAATGAAAATAGTACAGTAGTACAGTAGTAGGCCTACTGTAATAACAATAAATTAATAATTGAGAAAAAAAATTGTAAGCCTAATATGAAGCGTTCCCCCACTTCATTTTTTGCGTTCCCCCACTTCATTTTTTAGGACTACACCACTGCTACTTAACGACATAGTAAATGAAATTTTTCTCAAGCGGTTGTCAATTTGGACTTGCAACAGATTGACTGAGACTTCTGAGTGAACGAGACTTCTGAATGATTACGACTTCTGATGTCTGCACGAATGACACTTCAGACTCTATCAGACTTTCAATGAACAGGACTTCTCAATGTGTGAGACTTCTCAACGAATAAAACTTCTCAGTGAATGGGACTTCTGAATGACTATGTTTTATCTTACTCAACTTATTCAATAAGCTTAAACTTCTGAATTGTTACATTCAGCAGACCAAGGCTCATTTGAATGAATTTTTAGAACCGCGAACTCCATTCTCTATAGGTTTTCATCCATCCTCTATGGCAAATTATTCGAGATGGATGACAATGTACATTATTATATAACTATATGTTTAACTGCAAAAAATGCTGGTATAGGCCTAGATATCTTACCAGGGCTTTTTAAACGTGCAGCTGCACACAAAATGTGCAGTTCTAAATAGATTTGTGCAGTTGTAGAAGCACTTTTGTAGGCCTACAGTTAAAACTAGGGAAAAGGTCGTTGTCTTCCGATTGGAAGTAATTTACCATGGAGGATGGGAAAGGAAAGAAGGAGTTGTGCAGTTCTACAAATTTCTTTAAAACAGCCCTGTAGCTTACAGCTGCAGGAAGTCATTTAGAACTGCACTTTTCGTGTGAAACTGCACAATAAACAAACCCTGCATGGGGGTATAGCTATAATATAAAATAAATCTCCAGTCGTTCTATAATCTCCCTAGTGTCTCATTCGTGGTCTTCGGAAGTATAATAGACTATATAGAAAATCATTGATTCAATGTTGGTAGCCTATAGCTTTTGTTGTGTAGCCTATATACGCTTCTCTGCATTGACTGCAAGTCTTATCTGCGATATATAATTATTGCTAACTAAAATAGTTAACTAAAATAAGCTTATTTATTCGCTGAGCTGATATTTAATATCGTGTTAAAGAGCAAGGCAGGCATTAGAATTCCTAAATAGGCGCTAAATAAATTATCTGAATGAATGATTATAGTCTACGTGTATGTATACCGATATAGCCTATACACATTTGTACATGTGCGTGTGTGTGCATGTGCGTGGAGCGCTTTGAATGGTGAATGCGCACTCGTGATGTGATTTAGATAGCCTTTCTTCAAATTTAATAGAATTAGGTTGAGATTTCACACGCCTAGCCAGCTAATCCGACCCTTCAGATTTTTAGATGACATCTAAGTATCTGCAGATTTTTAGATTACATATAGGCCTAAGTAGTCTGCTGAGTCGTATTATAATTAATGAGTGAATCTTGGTTTACAAATCACTGGATGAGATATTAAACTGATTGTGTAGGCCTATAATTTGTAATGTAATGTAATGTGCCGGCAAATGCACTGCTCGCTGCTTAACGTTGACTTGCTCTGAATTGAAGCACAGAGCTAATACTTTTTTAAGACTTTATATCAATCTTAGTCGAAGCAACTTCGACGTGTTTTCAATATTATGATATAGCGCGGCTACATAGAAGCCATGAGATTAGATTAGATGAACTGTAAAGCATGCTACGTATGACGGCGGAGGTACAGTAGACAAGGCTTGGAATTCTAAAAGGGCTCTAGAAATTACTGTTAGAAGCAAATCATGTAACAATTTGCTAACCGGTGTTTCTAGACTAATTTGACCCCCCTGAAAACGAAAATCGCGGTTAGCAAGCTGGATTTTTGGCCGTTCAATGGGAAAACAAGATGGCGGACAAAATGGCGGCCAGTTACTTCAAATGGCTATAAGTAAAGTATTGCATGTGATAACAACACGATTTTAGACTCCAAATTAAGATTATAGGGTGCAAGGAATACAATGGAACCAAAGATACATATGCAGCACTGCAAGAAAATCAAAATGGCGGACAAAATGGCGTCCAGATTCTTAAATTGCTGTAAGTAAAGTTATACAGGCAATGGAAGCATGATTTCAGAGTCTAAATCAACATTTTCGGGGTCAAGGAATGCAATGGAACCACGGTAGCATATGTGGCATTGCACGGAAACCAAGATGGCGGACAAAATGGCGGACAAAATCTTAAAATGGCTATAATTGAAGATATGTATGCAATGGAATCATGATTTCAGGGTCTAAATCAACATTGTCGAGGTCAAGGAATGAGATGAAACCAATGTCACATATATAGCACTGCCTGGAAACCAAAATGGCGGACAAAATGGCGGCCGCAGTTATGTATGCTATGGTAACTTGATTTAAAAAAATTACCAGGTCTTTGCAATATGGCATCTGGGGAGCTGTGCTGCTGAATTTAGCTACAATGTTCCCTTATTTGGCCAGATATGATCATTCATAATTATCACATTTCTTTCAGCAAGTCTTAAATCAAGAAGTGCTCTCCAAAAGAACACTGACAAAATTAAAAAGGAAGATTGGTATATCGTGCAGAGCGTTATTACATAGTATCAAAATTACTATACGGTACCCCATGGATCTGGAAACACGATTGCACCATGGACTTCTCTCAAAACCAGAGGGATTGGCTGTTCCCTGAAAAAGTAACTTGTCCAGTCCGCATTTCTCTAACAGAGGCATAGCATTTATTTATTTAGAATATTTTATGTAGCGCCTCTTCAAAGTTGGCAGCTCGGAATTGCTCCCGACTTGACCACGACTAAATAGGACTGTTTTTAGATTCTTGAGGAAGAGAGTGAAGTCATGGGCAATAAGCGTTGTGAAAAGGGGGATGAGGCCATTGCCGCCATTCCAGGTTCTAGAACCAGCTACATAAAACAAACGATGCTGCCGAATAGCAGTCCGCGAGTGAACCAGCTCAGCTTGGTCCGCCAACCAAAGAGTAGATTGACGCAGGACACCCGAGGTGGAAAAACAGAGTTCTTGCAGACATAGTGGGGCTAATCCCTCAGAGCACTGCTTATAACCAACACACATAGGCTACCCTGGACGCAATCCGATGCGGGAAAGGGAGCCGAGGCAAGACATCCCGCATATAATATGAGACATGACCAAATTTTGTTACATGCCCAATAAGTCGCGTCGTACCGGTCCAGACAAATTATTGATGGACACTGGACAAGTAATGGTTAAAGCAATAGGGAACCTCCAAAAGCGAAGACATTTGGTGACCTGGAAGATACAGTGGATGCCTGTGTACAGGTAGTCTACTTTGGATTGGCTACAAGAGGGCCAATAATTATTGCCTTCGATAGATAGTGGACATTGCTTATAAATAGTGAAACCATACAGAAATGGTGATTACGACCACAACTCTGTCATTGTGTGGAGTCTTGAAATGATACGTTGTCGGAAAATTGGCTGAATGCTCTTGGTATATCTGAAAGCAAAGCTGAACTAGCTTCATTCCTGTCCATTCAGCTCTCAGCAGCCACATTTGGAGATAATATATGTAGCTGTTGTTGGTGGTTCTGTGAAAGACGATAAGGTGTTGTCCACTGCCAGGTCAAACGTGTTTGCCTTATAGCCTATTTTTAACGATGTTTGGGTGATGGCAGGATCATCAGTGGAACGGAAGCTCATCGATCCAATTAATGCAACTATGAAGAAAGATTGGCTTTCATGCTACAACTGGATGTGATTTGACATATTCAGCAGGAATCAGCTGCAATAATGCATGAATAAACTACTTGAAAAGTTCCCACATACTTTCTACATTGGTAACAATCCCCTATGAGCTCATTACCAAACTGTAAGTTGGAAAGGCCCATATTCCACATATTGATGTTCAGATATCATCCTCATCTTCCTCAGGATGGAGTGTGGCTGGACAAAGTAATCTTTACCAGTTTGCGAGAAAGTCACATTATACTAGGCCAAGATATGAAACATGAATACATGCCCGCAATAGTTAACCCTTTAATGCTGAGATGGTAGTAAATGGTATGAGAAATCCTATACCCTTCGGCATTAAAGGGTTAAACTGCAGTGCAATCATAGGCTACTAAAAATTTCCACTATAGGTATGACAATTTCACTGCAAAATAGGCTTATATGATACATATAGAATGTGATTCTCTTGGAAATATTTGACCTAAAAATTAATAGTCCAGTCTGAAATCAGGTCTTCATCACATACGTTCAAAACATCGTTCGTAGTCAGTCAAAGGTTTTGTCCACCATTTTTGGTTTTTGGTTTTCTGGCAGTGTCACATTTATATATTATGTGCCTTTATTTTCATCACTTTCCCTGATTCGGAAAATTATCATTTACATTATGAAATAACATATTCATTAGATACAGAACCTTGCTATTAGCCAATTCAAGAATCTGGCCGCCATTTTGTCCGCCATTTTGGCTTTCAAGCAGTGCTATATATGTGACATAGGTTTCATCTCATTCCTTGACCTCTAAAATGTTGATTTACACCTTAAAATCATGATTATATTGTATACATGTCTTCACTTATAGCCATTTTAAGATTTTGTCCGCCATTTTGTCCGCCATCTTGGTTTCCGTGCAATGCCACATATGCTACCGTGGTTCCATTGCATTCCTTGACCCCGAAAATGTTGATTCAGACTCTGAAATCATGCTTCCATTGCATGTGTAACTTTACTTACAGCAATTTAAGAATCTGGACGCCATTTTGTCCGCCATTTTCATTTTCTTGTAGTGCTACATATGGATCTTTGGTTCCATTGTATTCCTTGCACCATATAATCTTAATTTAGAGTCTAAAATCGTGTTGTTATCACATGCAATACTTTACTTATAGCCACTTGAAGCAACTGACCGCCATTTTGTCCGCCATCTTGTTTTCCCATTGAACGGCCAAAAATCCAGCTTGCTAACCGCGATTTTCGTTTTCAGGGGGGTCAAATTAGTCTAGAAACACCGGTTAGCAAATTGTTACATGATTTGCTTCTAACAGTGTAATTTTCAGATTCCAAGCCTGGTCTACAGGGACAACGCAGCCGGGGACGGCAGAAGAAGAGATGGATGGACATGACCCAACAGGATCTGAAACATCTCAAGCTGAAGCCAGAAGACGCTGGTCAAAGATCAATATGGAGACAGAGGATCCGAGTGGCTGACCCCTCCCCAGCGAGGGACTAATTCAAGTCCGAAGGAAAAGAAGAAGAAAGCATGCTTCGTAAGGTTGGTTTTTGTGACCTAGAACTGACCGGGGGTACGTCATGAAGAAAAGTAATCAAACCCACGCACATAAGCTCAGTTCTATCTTCGTAATAATTAATCTTGGTGCCATGGCTCGCTTCTGAACCGAATGTTTGAGGTAAACTCTCGCGTAATCTGGCGTTTACTCTTTCAGAATCATTAATATTCCACAGCAGAAGCTGAAGTCCTCGATGCTGCTCAGCTGTTGATCTTTCTTCTTTTAAGTCACAGACCAATTATAATTATATTATTCCGCCTGCCGACATTACGCCCGCATTCAGTGCAAGACCCACTGTATTTTGTTAATGGCATCTGTAACAGGTCTTTCCGAAATTGATTTTCCCCAGCTGGTTTGTGCTCTCTTGGCTTTGTGGGCGTTGTAGAAG